>CAXKVT010000187.1:0-600000 GCA_964058875.1 Carex rostrata
TCTTGAAGTGACTACAGTTTCTACTTTCTAGTAATATCTTATTCTGCTGACCATTAGTATTACTACTAAGGATGTGTATGAAAATTGTTTTCTGGTACTCTGTAAATAGGTGTGTCAACGGGTATGAAATGGGTGGGGTGGAAGTATTTTCATACCCGTACCTGTTATCGGAAAAAAAACTTTACCCTTACCCGTCTTATCAAATACAGTATGGGTTGGGTAAACGGATGAATAGGTGCATTGAATGGATATATATGGGCCATAAATAAAACTATATCATATCATGCATCATTCCCATATAAATATATATCCATATTAATAATTTTATTTTTAATAATTACCCTATATGGTAACAGGTACGAGATAGTCTTTATCCGTAGCCTTACCCCATTATGTTAACAAAATTAAACTTTATCCTTACCTGTACCCGAGAAGCTAATGGGTACAGGTCGGGTAAACCTCTATCTGTAAAATATGAAAGGATTTTTATCTCTTGTGTGTGAATGCAGGATGCATAGGCAACCAGAGCATGTGATGACATTTTTACTTGCTGAAATGGGAACAAGTGGTTCCCTTGATGGACAGCAGAGGCTAGTTGTCAAGGGTCGTTTTGCCCCGAAAAATTTTGAGGGTATCCTTCGTAGATATATCAGTAAGTTTTACTTCACTTAGTTCAATCCGAGGCTTAATATATATTTTAATGCACCAACTTACTGGTTGCAAATGCAAAAAGTTTGGGTTTGTTTATTGCTAGTTAAAATTTGTGGGTTCGCTTAATAAAAAGAAATTTAATTTGAATTTGTTAATTCTAGAGAAGATTGATGACTGAAAAATTGTGTAAACTCAAGCATTCCAAGAATTCAAATGCATAAAATTGTAAATTGCAGAATTATCTTTTCAATTCTGTCGACAACTCAGTTCAAAGAAATTTTGAAATTTATTCAATTTCTCCTTCCTCATTATAATTATTTGCTCAAATTTTGACAGCTGAATACGTGATATGCAATGGCTGCAAGAGTCCAGACACTATCCTTTCCAAGGAAAACCGTTTGTTCTTCCTGCGCTGTGAGCAGGTAAAATTACAGTTTCTCGAGTTAGAACCGTATATGTTCTTTTCTTGAGTTTGATATTTTTAAATATTTTAATTTGAGTAAGGCTATGGTACTACGATGCATAGTGCAGATTGATCCGTACTACAAATCAATATTTTAATTTTTGAAGTTCAAATGGTCAATCTATATGAAACTATGTTTTCAGAAACTGTTTACTAGGTTTCTAGATGCGTAGAAAATCACTACTTTTGAATGGTTTAAAATCTGTCAAAAAATTATAAAAAATATAAAATTTGATCTACAAGTACATTGTCATATGGAGATCATGTTGAATAGTTCAGATGCAGAAATTGATCCATAGTACAGACCAATATGCGCTATATGCATAGTACCATAGACTTTTTTAATTTTGATTATATGGTTGGAACTTGGAAGCCTGTGATGAGTTTGATAAAATTCCCTGCATTGGTTGATTAACTAATGATTATAGTTCCAAAATTTCTGAGGTCGTAAATGCTGCACATGTAGAAATATGTGTATTATATTACTGCTAGTTTGTTATTAGAACTACTGTGCTTTCCCTTATGTGATGTTTGATTCCATATCTTGCATGCATACTCTCCTTTTCTATTGATTATAAAATGCATTGCTATTTTTGCGATCTATCTAATTTTTAAATACTTGTGCACAAATTTTCACATTTTCTTTTTTCACCTCCCACTAATTTGAATGAATGATTAATGCAAAGAAAAGATGTGGCAACCACACCCAAATGTTTCATGAAATTTGAACCCTCCTGTTCTTATGCTGCTCTCTTTATAATCTGACCTCTCGAGTGAGGCTATGCTACTATGCATAATGCGGATTGGTCTGTACTATGGATCAATTTCTGAACCGTTCAACGTGATCACCGATGAAAATGTACATTCCTGCTAAATTAATATTTTTTTAGAATTTTTTTAGATATGTAGAAATCACTATTCTTTAGATCAAGTGATTTTCTATCTGTCTAAAAAAATAGTAAAAAGATGTAAAATTTTATTTGGAAGTACATTTCATACGGTGATCATGTTGAACGGTTCGGATCGACTTTATGTACCATGAAAACGGAGATATTGATCCACAGTATGGACCAATCCGCCCTATGCATAGTACCATAACCTCACTCTGATCTCTTTTTTTGTTTACGTGTGCACCCTGTTTGTTTATTTATTCATACAACATTTTTTATTCCTTTTGATATGTGCAGTGTGGTTCTTCACGTACTGTCGTGCCGATCAAGGCTGGATTTGTTGCACGTGTTGGGCGCCGCAAAGCTTAGTAATAGTTATCCAACTATCTGAATTTCTGAAGTACCTTTTTTTTTTTTTTTTTTTTCTAAGTATCAGCTTGGGCTTTTGTTTGGTATTGATTACAATTTTGTTACTTGTATCGTTGCATTGTGTTGAACTCAAAGAGTCTCATTATTCTAAAATGGATTTCTACCGTAGAGTTGTATGCTTTAAAAATTAAAGAGCCCAAAAAGACCACCTCTCATAAAAATTTAAAGCCCATAATCTCATTGTCGGCCCAGAAGTTTTTATTGGTCTGGGACCATTAAAGGCTCCTTGACCATCTACACGAACCATTTTTTATCTCTAGAAAACAAAACACTGCGGTTACTAATTGAATGATTGACTTAATCATGGTTTAAACCTAAGGTACAATTAATCAAGGCCGAAGAATGCAACTAATTTTTTTTCTTTTGTAACTTTATTTGGAAGATCAACTAAAACAATAGAAATAAAAAATGTCAATTTTGTTGTTTTTTGCCGTATTTTATTGGTGCTATTGGTTGCTTAAAAAAAGAGAGAACAAGGGAAAAAAAAAAAAAGTTTTTATATCAGAATGAAATGTACACTAATTATACCTAAAAGGTATTTTAATGCGCAGCATATTCATTTCAGGCCTTTTTCATCTTTTATATAATTCTTAAATAAATAGCTCAACTATTATTAGACTTATAGTACTGTGAAATATTTCATTAGATGACCATTATAGTTATTTCTCAAGTCATCACCTCACACATTTTCATCAAATATTTTTGGCCAAATTTGAAAAAAAATAAGTCAACTATGCATTAAAAAATTATTTGGTTTAATTTGGGATGCAAACGCCTTAATTTTAAATTTTCATGAACATACGATTTAACAATTTTGGGCTGATTTTATGGAATAATTCAGGAGCCCATGTGGCTTTCAAGAACAACATTACATCTTTCTTCTATATAATTGAATTTACGAGAAGCCTATCTCAACAAAAATTCATTGGTTAAAAACAAATAGGTTAAAATACAAAATAGTTTTTGCTTTTAATTTGTAATGGTAATACGATTCACCATACTTTATTTATAGTCAAGCAATGTTCATTTACACAAAAAAGTAACACATGAATCAAATATTAAATAAAGGGGAAATTTTACATAATATCATACCTTATAAAATTATCAAACAAAATATCTTTCAATCGAAATAATTGGCAAAATGCCCAGTAGACCCTATTTTTTCCTCCCTCTCTCTCTCTCTCTCCATTTCCTCCTATTTACTCCAATGAATTAGTATTTGGCAATTTTCAACTTCCAAATTAGAGGGAATTTCACGTATATCCCTCCAAAATATCGAAACTATGAATTCCCTCCGCCCTGTAAACTTCAAAATTACATATTTCCCTCTCTCAACTTCCAAAACTCACAAATTTATCCATTTTATGTCTTTTATATTAAAACTCATTTGACCCTTTATTAAAATCATAAAAAAAATTGTAGCATGTGTAAGAAAAAACCTTGAGCTGAAAGGGAGGGAGGGAGAGAGAGACCTGTACCGTGGAGATGCAAAGAGGGTGCAAAGAGCTATCTTCTCATTCTTACTCGGCTTCGGTTGTCGAACAGTCAATGCAGGGATTACAGTGGAGATCTCCTTCTGGTCTGGCAGAGATATCCATGTGAGTCTCCTCCCCTCGACAGTGGCTCTATTGTCCGCTGCTGCTGCTGGATGCTGGTGGATGGTTTTGACAGGAGCAGATCTGCGAGAGCTCCACAATCTGTTTTTGTGGAAAGAGATGTGGAATAAGAGAATATGATTATTTGAAGAATACAAGGAATTCATATAGAGAATAAAGAATGTAAATATTTAGGGATAGGAGAATAGAGTGATTTATTTTTTATTTTAAGAGTAATTGAAGAGAATAAAGGAGGTAGATCTTGAAATGGAAAACTTATATTAGAAAAGAGATGGTCAATTTACGTGTTGTAAACATTTTTTTTAATTATCTATACAATCGTTGTTAATAGACATTAAAGCAACTAACCTTCAAAACAAAAGCAATACAAACACAAGAACCTCAAAATTGCAACAATGCAATATAAAAAAAACAAAAAACAAATAAAGACACTCGTTAAGAACAGAGCAAATTTACTTAACTAATTCCCTATAAATTATTTTACCACATAAACACTATTGCTCCTGATTCAAACATTAACCACAGTCAACCATTAATTTTAACCAACTAAGAAACAGACAAACTCAAACCACAAGATATCAGGCTTTCAAAAAGTGTGACGTCCACTTATAAAAACTAGCACAAACAGAATCGTAACAACCAACACAAAACAAAAGATTTGACATATTCGTTGTTTGAATCTTATCCGAAATGTTTTCGAGAAAACATGTTCTCTAGATTTAATCGGATGGTTGTGTCTCAAGCCCAAAGCCAAATGGGAAAAGAGGGTCATAGTGTGCGCAGGGCCGGTCCTGAAGATTTTGGGGCCCGGGGCGGAAGAAATTTTTGGACCCTTTATATATACCCGTGTTGTAAAAAACGGACTTAACGGCCTATTATATTCCTATTTAATTGTTAATGGATGTCAAACAGTTATGAATACACTTATCGGAGATCTATTAGTGAATTTTTCCGATTAATTGGCCGATTATTCTGGATTATTCCCAATTATTTTGTTTATTCTCGTTTGATCGTCCGTTTTTTTCCGTTTATTCCCATTTATTTTCATTTATTCCAGTGATTATTTATTTTTACATTGTTTTTTTTTCTGTAACTGTGTGATAATAAGTTTCATAAACAGGTATTGCAATTTTATTTGTGCTTGGCTATACATTCATTTTTTTATATATGTTTTTTCTTCTTACTTATTTTGAATTAATTTATTAATTCCTCTATTATATATATACCATATATTTTTCATACTTACTGATGTAATTTTTTCAATTAGTACATCATGTTCATATATTAAATTAAGTTGTTATTACAAACTAACTTTAGTGATTTTATGTTTGAATGTTTCATGTCTTTCAAATAATATATTGTTAGTGTTTAAAAATGCTTAATTCTCGAATTTATTTTTTAATTAAATAAATGTGTTACTTACACATGTAAAGTGCGTGTGTATTGTTAAGCGTAGTTTCATGTTATAATAATAGAACTAAGTTAAATTAAGTTTATTTGATAAGTTTGATGAGTTAAATAAATTATTTTTTTAATAAATTATGAATATATACACATAATTTTAATGAAAATACAAAATTGTCCGCATAATTCTGATTAATCGGCCGCATACCGATTAATTGCTTGACAGTATCTCGTTCGTTCGACAAGCGCATATCGTTATTTACAATACTGATATACACATTTTTTATTGATATGTCAATAGATCATACTTATTTATAGAATAGTTTGAACCCTTTGAATATTCAAAGTTTGGGTCCTAATATTTTATTTATTTTTAATATATACAGATTAAATTTTTTTTAATATATGCAAAATATTTTTGTTTCTTTTGGGGCCCCATAAATCTTGGGGCCCGGGGCGGTCGCCCTGGCTGCCCAGCACCAGGGCCGGCCCTGAGTGTGCGTCGCCAACATTCATGGGCAGCTGATCAACAGACTTGAACCAATTCCTCGAAAGCTTGCCTTTGAAGCCATAATCCCCAAAGAGCACATCAGCTACTCCCTTTCCTTCTGTGCCGGGTAGCCATGCAGCTACAAATGCATCAATTTTGTTGATGTAAGGTTCAATAACCAGGGGACGACCAGAGATGAGCACCACGATACACTTTATGTTTCTACAAACTGTCTCAATCACGCTAGGACCGGGAGCTGGAATGGTGAGGTTGAGATTATCACCTTGGGTCTCAGCATATGATGGTTCTCCAACCACTACAATGGCATATGAGAAACCACCTTTCTGGACAAAGTCAGAGCTCGGCTCCTCTGAGTATACCACTTGTGCACTTTCATCTATGGTAGATTTTATTCCCTCGAGTATGGTTGTTCCTGTCCATCAATAATTGTAAGTGCTTGATACAAGTTATGACAAAGGGATGTGACTAATTGTGTAAAAGGAATGTGCTTGTGAAAATTACCAGTAGTTAGGTTGTTCCCACCAAGCCCCTGCCATGTGATAGTCCAGCCACCGCACTGGTAACCCAAATTGTCGGCATGGCTTCCGGCAACCAGAATCTTGCTGCACTTCTTAGGGAGGGGCAATACTGGTTTTTCTCCGGATTTACCATTCTTTAGAAGCACGAGTGATTTCCTTACAGCCTCCCTAGCCAAATCACGATGCTCCTGTCCGGAATTTCCAATTTCTTCTGTTAATTGTTATCCAAATGTGTTTCCAACATAATATACTAGAAACTATTTTATGAATTGACAATGTAAGAAGTGTATGGTAAGAGAGACCTGCTTGCCAAGCTCGCCGGCTAAGCTAGGATATGGAAAGGGGTTCTCAAAGAGGCCCATCGTGAATTTGACCCGAAGTATTCTACTCACCGCATCGTCAATTCGACTAATTGGAATGGTATTATCATGGACAAGGCTAGTCAAATTCCGAATGCATTCCGTGTAGTTGAAGGGAATCATTATCTATAGTAATGCACAATAAACTATCAGAAGAATATATAATTAGATGGCTGGGCGGAACTAAATAATTTAGATTAGCGAAGTGAAACATAAAATAGTGTGGCATTTGGGATTTAAACTCGAAGTCGCCACAACCACAAAGTGAGGGGGGGGGGGGGGGCGTACTGTATATATAAAAAAAATGAAAAATGAATTAAATTTCAATATACATAATTAACAAATTTTAATATTAAGGGAGTGGCTAAGCATTGTCAGACATGGCTGTAGATCCACCTCCGTGTCTATTAGTATGAGATAAATTTCTTTCTTTTGTGTGATTGTGTTGAAACATGAAAACTTGAAATCCATGATATTATAAAAAATTTCGCATTTTCATTTATTCATTTGTTACAAGGTCCTGAGTACTGACGTACAGAGAAAGATTCCTACCAATTAAAAATAGTTTATTTTATTTCATTTTTAAACTAGCATGAGGGGATAGTGGCTGGCTTGTATTTGGAGTTTTCTTTCTGGTAAAGGTTGTTACCAGTACTATTTTTCTTTTATCAATCTTCTTTGACTGTTTAGACATCTAACTCTTTATGAATGTTTTTGCGGTTTTATTTTAGTAGAAGTACGTGGGAATTCATCCCGTACCCTCTCCCAAAAAAGGATCTTATTCAAATAGACAAAAAATAAGAAGAATAAACTGAAGAACTACCATTGGCAAAAGCCAAGATACTAACCATGTCAATGCCAGCAAGTACTCCAAGCTTTATAGACAACCGGTAATCTGAACCTTCAGGGCTGGTGATTCTGTCAAGCCCTTGCCAATCTGATATGATGAAACCCTGTTACAGAATCATTCAGATAAATAAAAAGAAACAGTAAAAAAGTAAAACTTTATACATCTATAGTAAGCTGATCGATCAATTAATTGATTAATATACTTTCATAGAAGGAAAAAAACCTTGAACCCTAGCTTTTGCTTGAGGATATCATTAATTAATAAATGATTTGCGTGCATTTTGACACCATTCCAGCTATTATAAGAGACCATGATGGAAGATACACTCTCGATGATGGCATTATAGTAAGGAGGCATGTGGATGCTGAACAATCCATGCGTATCTATGATTGTGTTGTTCTCATTGATACCCATGTATGTACCACCATCTCCCACATAGTGCTTTGCACATGCTGCTACATTTCTCCTGTATAGTTATAAAATTACTTATTTATTTTCGTACCGCTACATTTACTTCTTTGTGTTCTTTACAAAAATAATAATAAAAGCACTACTGCTATTTTAATTGACATAACATTAACTTGGTACTTACGTTCCAGCAACAAAGGGTTTTCCTTTAGAAGTTAGAACTAAGTGGGGCTTCGCCTTGTAATCCAGGGATAATTTTTGTCATCAATTGGACCACCTTTGGATCATCACTGAAGCTCTCGTAGCACCTCCCCCATCTGGGATCCCTACACACCTAAACATGCAAGCCCAAAAAATTATTCAAGTGCTTATGCTTTTAAGCTAAACTGCAACAAAAACAAGTGATCCTTACCGCAACACATGGAGCAAAGACATAGGGAATGCCTGTAGCTCTAACTTCAAGAATAATGCATCCCTTTATTAAATTTAAAAATAAAATAACGAATACATTCAAACATATATAAATATGTCAACATCACAACCACAAATAAATTTCAAATAACTTTTTTGAAGAAGAAAGACAGAGGTCACACCTCTAGATTTCATTAATCAAAGACACCACAGGTCTCAATTTTTACAAAGTTTTTACTGAAAAAAAAATAAAAAGATCTCAAAACGAGAAAATAATTGGGTCATCGTTATACCGATATGGTCAGAAATAACAATTTTTGTTGGTGTACTCGGAAATAGTTATTTTTTACCCTTGCGAATAGTGGCATACTTTTACATTATCTAAAAAATATTGAGGATGTATCAGAGCTCTTCATAAAAAAAGCATGATATGCCCAAGAATATTTTCTTGAATTTTTTGAAGAAAATATATTTTGGTTCAACTTTTAGAAAAATATATATTTTTTGCAAAATGGCCAAAAAAAAAAATCAATTGGTAAACCCTAAATAAATAATAAATGACCTGTGTACATCGGTTGGTAAGCTTGATCGATCTCGATGTGCATTATATTAACGAGATATGGGATTTGGCACCAATCACATGCGGAATAAATTATAAACATAACTTGATAGTGTGGCCTCCGTGGGTATTCGTGGTTTTTATAAAAGATCCTTTAGAAAGAGTAAAGACGCACCTGTATCATAACTGTGTTTTTATTATTCCAATCTAAATTGTTTATATCAGATAGGACAAATGGGTACACATTTTGAATTCGCAATTTTAATTCATGGAGAGCACAAAGTATGCACATTACAATCTTCACTCTATTATCAATTATCAATACTATGTACGAATTAAAAACTGCTCTCTCAAAATGTCAAAATGTGTACTCGGACAAACTGCAATCGTTGCGATGATACCTTTCAATTCCTCACAAAAAGTATGCTGTAACGATCAAACACTGCACCAACAAAAAGTTAAACTAAAATTAATGTTTCAATTGTAATTACTAATTAATAGATCTATCTCAAATGTAAGCTGCACCGATAGAAAATTGCTTCAATAGTAATAAACTAATAAACATTGCAAGTGCTACAACTAAATAAGAGTCATTTATTCGGATTCTTCATCTTGTTTTTCTTTCATTTAGCAACCGAAAAGATACGTTGGGATGGGCATAGTCTCCAAATTTTACAAGCATTTCACACGGACATAATGAAGAGCACGACATACATGGTCGAGGAATTGGTGAGAAAAACTAGGGTTTTACTGTACCAAGGGATATATGATTTGCAAGATGGCATGGTTTCGACTGAGGCTTGGATGAGGCAGATGAACTGGGATGGTTTGGAAGGGTTCTTGGAGGTAGAGAGAAAAGTTTGGAAGGTTGATGAGGAGCTTCTCGGGTATGTGCAGCGATTTCGGAGTTTTGAGTCATGTTGTTATTTCAGGTTCCGGGCATCTTGTGGCGGTCGACAAAGGATCTAGTGCTCAGACAATGATAGATCATCAACCAAGTGGCTCTGTGCTAAGCCGGCAACACTTCTTATGGGCCATTAGAAGTCGCAGTGGCGCGAGAAATATTTGAAGAAATATTTAATCCACAAACTCAATTCAAATTAATCCATAAACTTCAATTTGATAGAGAATATAACCCAGACGAACTATAGGCACAGTTTGGTTGAAAAGAAAACCATTTGAAGCTTTCAATTGTTACCGTCCTCCACTTTTTGGCAAGGTTCCAATCATTGATCAGATATTAACTAAAACATCAACGGAACCAAATCAATTCACAGAAAAAAAAAATCAGTAAAACAAAAAATATAAGTAGTCATATTGCATAGTTATTGACATGTTTTTCTCATAATGAAGTCAAAATTTAGCACTATATATCCTTAATGGAGAAAGTAAGATTCATTATGCCCAATATGTAGTTAATTATGTACTGATCCTAAATAATGAAACTGATGTTCACTGATGCATAATTCTAATTTTTGAGTAGCACTTAATTATTAAAATAGAGAGTAAATTATCTTCTTTAGGGACTAATACCAGTAAGAGTTAACATGGCTGATAAGGTCAAAATCTGATGGTGAAATCATCTGTAAAGCAATTTTTTAGACCTGAGGCATGCAACTTATCCTCCCTTTTATCTAAAGAAATTTCTCAAAATAGAGGTTAACAAGTAATTTATAACATGATTAAGGAATTATGTTAACAAAAGAAAAAAATAAAATAAAATAACCACAAGGGACTCTGTGAATATTTTATCAAGTCAAATACCATATCAATTCATAATTTCAACCTCTATAATGCAATTTAACACTTGCGAAGAAGAACATTATCAGTTCATAACTTGAAGCTTGATAATGCAATTTAACACTTATTGTAACCAACAAGTACTACTAACTAACTAAATACATCAAAAAAGTCCTAACCCTAAATACTGCAAAGGTAATAAACTCTAGACACGGCCTTCCCAGAAGCAACAAAGCTTTGTGCCGATATGAGATCCCGCACATGAGGAGGTGGATGAAGTCCCATAGCTGCTGCACGCTCCCAGCGATCAAGGCGATCTATTCCAATGCAAGGCCCATACTTCATATCCATGTCAAATTGCCTCAATACTTCCTCTTCTTCCCCATACTCATCTTCAATTATAAAACTAATTGTTAATTTGTTACTTATGAATTATACAATGAGAACTATGGTTTCAAAATGGGGGTTACCTTTTAGGTCAATAGCACCGCTGCGAGAGACGAGTGCGGGAGTCTGAGCAGAATCGGAAGCTCTGACTGAGGCGACTCTGGTGTAGTGCTTTGATTTCTTGGAAGAGGAGGTGGTGGAGGGTTTGGTGACACCGCCTTTCTTCTTCTGGCGATAGAAACCCTTGATATCTCCTGATGACATCTCAATCTTCTCCGATCGTCTCTTCTCTTTCTATGCTTGATTCACGATTTTTTATCTTCACTACTCTCTCTCTCTTTTCTAGTCTTCTCTTCTCTGGATGGAATGTTCTATCAGGCGACTCTCGAAAAGTTTTTGAACTTTTAAAATCTATTTCTTAATTATCTTCCTCTTCTTTTTCAAATTTTGACTAGATATAATAATAAAAAAATATCTAATTAAATAGTAAGTTTGAAATAGTAATATCATTTAACGTAGACTAAATTAGTAAAAACTATTTGGTAGAAAATAGTAAAAAAAAAATAGAAGTGAATAATTATAGGGTTTAGGGTTTATTTTAGAACTCTTCTATAAGAAGATATCTATATCTTTGATATCATCCTGTATAAACATAGATCAAAATAATTTATTTGTTTTATTTCAATAAACAGAACGGATATGAAATTATTAAAAATACTAATGACAACAAATAGTGAGTTTAATCAATTTCTATTTGGAGTTATCAAATACAAAAGTATACATTATATTCCGATTTTGAAATCCGATCTTGACTACTTTATGAAAGGAAAACGTTGAAACAAATTGTATGTCAAATTATATGATTGAAATTGAATAAATACAAAAGAAATTTAACAGAATCATTTCAGATTATAATATCTTTAAAGAAACTAAATTTTTACATTTTAATTAAGGAATACTTATTCATAAATTCATACGATCTAAGAACAAAATTGATTCTACCAATAATATGTAATTTAACTTTTCCTAATCTATATATTCAATTTATGCAACAAAATAATATAATGTTTAATTAATTACCTTGATGCAGAATTTTTAACACAAAGGAGAGGGATTTGAGGGTCTCCTTTGGTACCTGTGAAGAAAAGAGTGAAAGAGAGATGTAGCACAGAGAGGGGTTTAATTAAATGCAAATTAGTTGTGGTGCGGTGCGGTCTGAGTAATATTGACTGGGAACGCTATTTTCCAAAATATTGTTCGAGCCTATCGTAATTATTCAAATTTTGTTCCGGCTGATGCTATTATCGATAATAATAAAAGGTCAGTGCTATTTTCCAAAATATTTTTGTTGACAATGTTATTTTCAGAAATAGTTTTCGAAAAATGTTGTTATCGAAAATATTGAATGGTCATTGTTATTTTCAAAAATATTAACTTGCGAACGCTATTTTCGAAAATATTATTCAGACTAATACTATTTTTAAAAATTAACGGCCCATAAATGTTCAGACCAATACTATTTCCAAAAATATTGTTCGGAACAATATTATGTTCGGCCCGTCAATGCTATTTAGACACCATTTGCTTTGGGCTTTTTAGGCCCAACAAATTACCAGACTTTGCTAATATAAAAAAAGTGTATCTCAATTTTACGGGCCGTCAATATTTTCTTTGGGCCTTATTCGTCTTTCAGCTGGTACTTCGTTTTAATAGCTATTCGATCTGAATTATTTTTTCTTCTTTTAGTATGATTTCGTCCTCTTTAGTTTGTCATGTCATCAAGTGTCCCAATTGCTTTCTCAATTGCTGAGTTGCGGCATCTGCAATTTGTAAAATTATGGTCTATACCAATTTGGGTAATGTATATTATATACTTCTGTCCCTTTTCCATTGTTCATTTTGGTCACAGATTTCATGTAATTACGAAATTACCCTTTATGAACCCTGTATATCTCACTTTATGACCAATTGACCATTATACTTGCAAAATAAAACATAGGAATTGTACAAATGCCTATGCACATGATAATATTGCTGCACAGCTTGGTACATTGATGAGAATTTCTGGCCATTTGGGTTAACCTTGGGAAAAGTAAATGGTATTGATCTACTGCTGTTCTGTTGTTGTTTGATGGATGACTTGATATTTGAAGATTTAGTACCAATAACGGTTAACAGTACCAGTTCCAAGGGTTTTTTTTTTTCTGACAAGCATGAACACTCAAAAGAAATTAACATAATTTACAGCAAACAAAAGAAATTCATCACTGTCTTCTTAACCTGTAAATAAAGAGATTAAGCATACAGACCAATAATATAACAGTTTTGCCAAGTACCTACTGGGCACTGAGAATCGTCTGAGATGATCCTGTCATCACCTGAAAAGTCAAAAGAAGTCAAGAGAGCCAAATAAGCTAGATGTGAAGAAAAGGAAATCTAAGCACCCATATTATATCAGCAGCGGAAACAATGACTGAAGATGGAAAAAAAACATAGGTACTGACTGGTATGACACAATAACAGTTCAGATTTAGGTTTCAAACCTTTAAACCCACAAACCAAACTCAAATTATTCCACAAACTACAATTTGACAGAGAATAAAACCCCAGAAGAGCTAGGTTCCAATGATCAAACATTAACTAAAACATCGATGAAACTAAATGAATTCACAGACAAAACAAACAATAGAATAAAAACAAAAGATTACATTAAAGCAAAAAATGCATGAATATAAAACATGACTATAGACATATAGCATAGTTATTGACATGTTTTTCTCATAATGAAGTCAAAATTTAGCATATATACCTTTACTGCAGAAAGTAATTAAGCTTCATTCTGGTAAATATTAGCTGCACCATGCTGGTAACTGTATTCCATTCATACAATAAAATACAGAGTAAAATACACAATTTTAACTAGCACTTGATTAAAATAGAGAGTATATTGCCTCCTATAGGGACTATTACCATAAGAGTAAACATGGCTGATAAGGTCAAAATCCAGTGGTGAAATGATATCTAAAGCAATTCCTCAGACCTGAGGCATGCAACTTATCCTCCCTTTTATCTACAGAAATTTCTCATAATTGATAACAATATTACTCTTTTATCCTCCCTTTTATATACAGCAAGTAATTGATAACATGATGAAAGAGAATGCTAACAAAAGCAAGAGAAAATAAAAATAAAAAAAACAGTTGACTATTTGAGCAAGTCAAACACCATATCAGTTCATAATTTGAAGTCAAACACCACTTGACTATTTCAGCAAGACATGGACCACCAATATCAGTTCATAATTGCAATTTAACACTTGCAACCAACAACTACTACTAATTAACTAAATACATAAAAACAGTAAGAACAACCAGTCCTGATCCAAAATACTGCAAGGACAATTGACCCTAGACACGGCCTTCCCAGAGGCACTGAAGCTTTGTGCCAGCTGTCGCTGACATAACGGCTGGTGCTGCAAGGAGATCACGCACATGTGGTGGATGGAGTCCCATGGCTGCTGCACGCTCCCAGCGATCAAGGCGATCTACTCCAATGCAAGGCCCATACTTCATATCCATGTCGAATTGCCTCAACACTTCCTCTTCTTCCCCATACTCTTCTTCAATCACAAAATTAATTCTTAATCAAAATTTATTTATTGCTAACAAATTTGACAGTGAGAACTAGGGTTTCAAAAAGGGGGCAACCTTTTCGGTCAATAGCACCGCCGCGAGAGACGAGTGTGGCAGTCTGAGCAGAATCTGAAGCACCGACTGAGGCACCTCCGGTGTAGTGCTTTGATTTCTTGGAAGAGGAAGTGGTGGAGGGTTTGGCGACACCGCCTTTTTTCTTCTGGCGATAGAAACCCTTGATATCTCCTGATGACATCTCTATCCTCTTCGATAGTCTCTTATCTTCTCTGAAAAGTGGAATGGGGTTTCAGGCGTCTCTTGCAAAGTTCTTGCACTTTGGAAATCCTTTTTATATAATTTGACTCCTCTATCTTTTTTTCAAATTTTGAAATAGAGAAGTGGTTTAATCAGGTACGTCCGATCTCGATGCTTCGCTTGTACGAATTAATATACTCCATTGGATTTGCCTGGGGTTGGGGGATCCTGTTCTCTTTTTCCTGTGTGACTTTCTCTGTGTGATGCTTCTTATTGGTTAGGTTTACTGTTGCGTATTTCACCTTCTTCTGGACTCAGCTAGAGTATTAATTATACCCTTAACGGGTATACCCTACCCTACCCGCCCGTGCCCGCTGCCCGGGGTACCCGTGCCCTAGCCCGGATATGGGTCGGGTACTCAGGTACACGGGTACGGGCAAAAACCGGACCGGACCGGTTTTTTTGGACAAATATCCGACCATACCCTACCCGACTATACCCGTACCCGAGTATCCGACTACCCCTACCCGATACCCGTCTACTGTTCACTTTAATTCAAAATTCAAAAAACCCAATTTCCCTCCCACTTTTTATGTTTTAAAATTCAAACAATAATAGGTGGTAGAATGATTTATCTGACCCGTTAGGCCAATGGTTTTTTCTCTTTTTGTGTTTTTATTTATATTTATATTTATATTTATATTTTATTGTTTTAAAGTAAAAAAAAAATAACAGAAAAAAACGGAAAAAATACGAAAACAAAAAAACCAGAAAAAAACAACAAAAAAAAATAAAAAATAAATAAATACCCGTACCCGCCCTACTCGTACTCGGACCGCCCTACCCGTCAAGGGTACACGGGTACGGGTAGGGTATGGTTTTTGAAAAAAATACCCGTACCCGTATACCCTAGTACCCGTCATACCCGTACCCGAGACATACCCGTACCCGTGCCCGGGTATACCCGGGGTACCCGTACCCGCCTGACCATTAATACACTAGACTCAGCATTCTACCTTTCGAATTCGTCTCCCCTAAAGTAACTCAAATAGTGACCATAGATCTGGATTGGTTCGGATTCTAATCGGACGGTCCTGATCTAAATACATAAATTGGGTTTCTCTATTGTCAAATATTAAAACACGGAATATAAAGTTAAGTTATTGACTTTTAAGCGGGTCATGAACCCTCCAACTAATGGGTGCGAAACATATGACCTTTTGACGGATTCACGTCTAGCATCAGCATGTAATAATCCATTTTTTTCTCTCTTAACTACTAATATATGCAAATATTATAAACACAAAAGTGACGGCCGGTGAAATGCCGAACTTTTTTTTTAATCTATAAGTGTGCTCTCCACCAAGAACAGTTTATACTTTAGTAATCTAAAACTAGGGTCTTGGAATTGAAATATAAAATATGGACCTTAGAATCCAAATACACATTTTTCATTAGCAAAGTGTCGCAATTTATTGGGCCCAAAAAGCCGAAAACAAAATCGAAATGCACACATCTATACTCTATATATTGTCTTGGAGAACAACATTTTTTTTAGCATTTCCAGTTATTTTCCCATTTCTACATTTTTACCTATTCCACATTTTCAATGTAACCCGTTGGGCGATCCAATTATTTTCTAATTTGTTCTGCTCAATCTTGTTCGTCTTTCGGTTGATTACTAGTTTTAATCTGAACTATTCTTACCCCTTGCAACTTCCCAGTTGAATTTAGATTTGAATTTACTACGTTAAGCAAAAAAAAAATGGTAAAAAAAAAATAATTTTTCAAAAAAATATGTTAAGCCAAAATATTATACTCAAATAATCTAATAAATAAAGGATTTAAATCATTTAATGTTAACTTATGCATTATTGTAAGAGTAATGTCAAGATCAATTTTCAAATATTTGTAAGAAATACATTTTTTATTTAGTATTCAAATCATTCTTCAGAAAATTTCAATCTACGATGTTAAAATAAAATAGTGTACTTACAAAAAAATAGTGTAATCTGCTTTACATACTAACATTCAAAAACTTATTTTTCAAAATTAAGTCAGGGTGAAAGATTTTATTAACATAATACACTAATATAGTAATTACAATCATACAAAAAATAATCAAAAAGCTATTACATTATAAATTGTTTAAATTAAATAAATGAAAAGAAAATTTTAATTTCAACATCGGCTATAATTAATTTAAAACGAACTTAAATTAAATAGTAAATGCGGCCCATTAAATTGATTTACAAAGATGTTTTACAAAACTTCTAATTATGGTCGCATCTTGTCATATCTTTCTCCTACCCATCTTATTTCCTTATGTTTCAAAACACAGTGCATCACCTAATAAAATAAACTGATAATGAATACAAATTAATTAACGTCCCAAAATCGTACAAAACTCACGAACTAAATTACGACAGGGGTAGGCAATGAACCCAGGTAGGGGTAGGCGACCATTTTTGGTTGACTGTGGCTCTGTCATTGGTTGTAGATCAACATCTGTCGAAGATCCGAAAAAAAAAAACATAAAACAAGGAAAGGAATCTTTCTGACTCAGACAAAAAATCAGATAAATCAGCCGAGTCAACCCAGTTCAACTGATATTTGGTGAAAAAAATCTCCCATGAGAGAAACAACTAAATAAAACCATAATGCAATACCAATACTTGCCACAAATGGTACGTACAACCTTTCAAGATGATCTTATAATCTCTATCAAGGTCGGATTTATGTATATGTCAGAGGATGCTAAGTCACCTCATAATATGTGCTTGTAATCTAGTAGTTATGTTTCACTTGATGTTTGTGAGATTTTAGATTCAATTTCCAATGACTAAACTTTTGTTGTCTTTGAGCTCCTACTCAAATTTTCTAGTTCCGCGCGAGCTTAAACCGGCCCTTTAAATTAACCGCCATGCATCAAGTTATTTTAATTTGCATGAAAGAAAACCATCTTTAAAAATAAAGGAAGCGTCTAATTGTCCACAGCCTTTTGTCCACCATTTGTCCACAGCTTTGACTTGCGCGAATACTCTAAAATTACTTTTACATGCTGTATAATTATACAATATATCACATAAAATATATCAGTTAATCACAAAACATCCAGCAACTATTTGAAGTGGTCCCATGATAGTTAGAAAAAGATTGCAACTTGCACAACATGACAAAATAAATGTACTTTCAAACTGTACTTTCGAAAATTACAGTTATAGGAAGTTATTGGCAGTTAGAGTTAGTTATTAGCGGTTATTGGCAGTCAGAGTTAATTATTAGCGTCCGCACTGGGTTGAATCTTGTATACTGTAAAATTGAATCTTGTATACTGTAAAATTGAATCTTGTATACCATAAAATTTTCAATCGAATCTTGTATACTGTAAAATTGAATCTTCTACACAGTAAAATTTACAATTGAATCTTGTATACTGTAAAATTGAATCAGTAGAACTGTAAAATTGAATCTTGTATACAGCAGAATTTTCAATTGAATCTTGTATACTGTAAAAATTAAAACTTGTATACAGTAGAATTTTCAATTGAATCTTGCATACTGTAAAATATATACTGTAAAATTGAATCTTGTATACTGTAAAATTTTCAAATAATACTGTAAATTTTCAATTGAATCTTGTATACTGTAAAATTTTCACATAATACTGTAAATTTCCAATTGAATCTTATATACTGTAAAATTTCTAAAACTAAACCATAAAATAATATCATCTATATTGTAAGATAAAATGTAACAAATGCTACATTTCAGTTTAAACTACAACCTATAAAGAATCATGTATACTGTAAAATTGCAAAAAAAAACTATGGACAAATAACTTTTACATTCAGAATAGCATAATAGCAACAAAAAAACTATGAACAAATAACTTTTACATTAAAAACCTCTTATGTTCATTGTTCGGATGAATAAGAAGCCTCTCTATCATCTCTTTCCTCCAGATTTTCACAAGATGAATACTATAAAATTACAAGATGAATACTGTAAAATTAACAAATCAATACTCCATATCGCCTTTCTATCATCTCTTTCCTCCAGATTTCCAGAAGATGAATACTGTAAAATGACAAGATGAATACTGTAAAATTAACGGGGCAATACTATAAAATTAACAGATCAATACTCCATATCGCCTCTCTATCATCTCTTTCTTTCAGATTTCTACAAGATGAATACTGTAAAATGACAAGATGAATACTATAAATTTACCAAGGCAATACTGTAAAATTAACAGATTGATACTCCATATCGCCTCTCTATTATCTATTTTCACAAGATGAATACTCCATATCGTCAATACGTACATGTACTTAGAAATTAGGATCCGATTCACACTATTAATTCGTTTCTTTTCTAACGGTAACGGGTCACATATTGATATAATTAACTATTCAATGAAGTTTTTACTTTTCAACAAAATATATAGTTGAAATTCACCCGACCTACAACTAAAAGAGCAAAGATCAAGGAATCATAAGTGCTTAATTAGAAATTAGAAGTGATTTTGATACCTTCCGAAGGAGGGTTTGTTACTCGAGGTGGTAGACTTTGAGCCGGAGCCGGAGCTGCTGGAGCTCTAACTGTTAGCAGCGCCGCCCCACTATAGAATGAATAAATCTCGTACCGAATGTTACACCTCACACCAAGAACTCTCCCTCCTTGCTTTCCAATGAAATATTTGGGCATCGGATTGATCAGATTTTGCAAGCACGAGTTGCAGTCTGTGCCTGACATGTCTGGTGTACACTGAACTAGTCCCATTATCACTGGAAAAGAATCAGTGGAATTCATCTGTGACGTCCCAAACTTCTTTGAATCATTGAATGCCGCATAGTTGGCTGTGGAGTTCATGAGATAATAAACGCGATTATCAAAGAGGGTAAAGGATGTTGAATCAGAGAAGGTTATTGATCTAAGACGTGGATCTGTTGAATCGTGGAGCCAAAGAGAGATCTGTTGAATCAGAGAAGGTTATTGATATGTTGAATCGCGCTCCACGATCGGAAGAAAATAAATAGAAAGAGAGAAAGAAGAGAGAAAGAGAGATCGGAACTTTTTGAGGGATCAGGTGTTTAAATAGCAAGACGAGGTGGGGACCGACAGTTAGAACGGAAGTTGGATAAGGTTGTGGACAGATGGTGGACAAAACTCAGTGGACAAAAACTTTTTCTCAAAAATAAAATATTGAGGTTCAAATCAAGCAAGTAATTCAAGAATGCATAGTACGTTTTCGAATGATTAATATTCACATTAAATTTCACCTACAAACAAAATTAAACAAGGGCACATTTTATTTGTACACTCTACAATTACAACAAGAGAACTCCATATATATTCTCATACAATGAGACAAAGGAATGACGCGTAATTATTATTCATAGATCCCTACAAGTTGTTTCACAAGTTTCGCCGATTGTTTCAATTCGCCAGAACACTTCAAGCACGGTTTTTTTTTCTTAAAAACCGTGTATTAAAATACGAACCCTATATAATTCATATTTTTGTTAATAACAAATACTAATGATGAAAATCCTAAATCTGAATTAAAATTAATTAAACACTACATTTACCAATATATCAAAAACACTAAACTAAATTAAACAAAAAAACTATCAATTTAACAACAACACAATAATAACACTACATTTTACCAATATAAATAATATTTACAATTATATAACATATTATTAGTTACATAAATAACATTCTAATTATGCTTTTGCTTAACGAGAGACATCTCAGTAACCTCCTTTTAAGCATTTTTTAAATATTTTGTCTTTGTATACTAATTTATATCTACAATTAATGAATTTATAAAATACGTGTATATATATGTGTGTGTGTATATAGAGGTTGGCTACTCTACTTACATAAGCATATGAGGGTATATGCTTACAAGTCATTTTTTCGTTTTCAAAATCCAAAAAGTCGATCTAAACCGTTAGATGTGATCTCTATATTGAAATGTGCTAGGAGACCAAATTTTACATTTTTCTAATTTTTTTTTACTATTTATTAAGCCACTTGAAAATCGCTAATCTAACGGTAACTTAACAAAACAGTAAAATCAGAAGCCACCGTTGGATCAGCGATTTTCAAAGTGGCTTAATATATAGTAAAAAAATTCAGAAAAATGTAAAATTTGGTCTTCAAGCACATTTCAATATAGAAATCACATCTAACGGTTCAGATCGACTTTTTAGATTTTGAAAACCAAAATTTGACTTATAAGCATATATCCTCATATGCTTATGTAAGTAGAGTAGCCAACCCCCCTCTCTCTCTCTCTCTCTCTATATATATATATATATATATGAGTAGAACTAGGGTGTCGTTCTTAAGTTCACCAAGCCTCTTGGTGAATTCAAGTATAAAATCCGTCAAATCGGCTTTAAATAACGAATTCGAACTGTTGAAACCCGCCTACCTTACGAATGATGCATCTACATGTGAAAATTTTAAACATTCGAATTAATTTAGTATAAAGTCAAGTGATAAAAAAATATTCAAAAAATGAATGCATTAAAATTAATTTATTAACCTTCTAATTTTGACCGATTGACTTTATACTAAATTAATTTGAATGTTTAAACATTTTATATGTAGACGCATCACTCGTAAGGTAGGCGGGTTTCAACAGTTCAGATTCGTCATTTGAAGCCCGTTTGACGAGTTTTAGACTTGAGTTTACCAAGAGGTTTGATGAACATAAGAACACCCTAGTTCTACTCTCTCTCTATATATTATATATTTATTTATTTATATGTACATATAACATTAGTGTGGTGGACAAATTGACATGTGAGTGAATCACCTATAAATGCGCACATCAGAATTATTGAAGTCATAATATTCTTTTGATTCACTACTACAAAAATATTGACTATACATAGTTAAAAAATAAAAAAATGAAGTTATACACAGTTTCACAGCCGTACCGTGGGCGTGTATGAAAAGCTCATTAAATTGTACACAATTATATATGAATCTATGTACATGTTTTTTCACAAATTTCGTGGATTTTTCTCGTCAAAACACATCAAACACATTTTTTTTATATTAAAAATTGCGTATGAAAATACTAATCCGACACGTTTTTATTAAAAACTATGTATAATTCAAATTTCTTTTAATAACAAATACTAATGAAACCCTAAATTTGAATTCAACTCAAACAATACATTACCAATATACCAGAAACACTAAACTAAATAAAAAAAAACTATGGATTTAAGAAACTCTACCTATCTACAAAAAAAGAATTAAATTAATTTTTTTTATTGGAAATGTAAATTTTAATTAACAAATATATTTTCATATTAAAATCATATTGAATGGTTCACAAAACACAATATTTTACCAATATAAATCACATTTACAATTACATCACATATTATTAGTTATATGAATAATATTCTAACTAAAAAAAATTGAAAATAGAGAAAAGAACCCTAAATCTGATACATTATAGTTTTTCATGAACAATGCCTAAGAAAAAGTTTAATAAAAGAGTACAAAATAAAACAATAGAAAGGAAAAAAAAAACTTAATAAAAAACATCAACTTTATTTTTTAGGCTCTTCCCTTTTTTTTGGATTGAAAAATGCGGTTAATTAGTCACACTCATGTGAAGTTTCTTCATCCGAGATCGATCGATCGCCTTCTCAATGAATATATTGCCTCGATGAATATATCGCCTTAATTTCATTTGTTTAGATGAGATGTCTAAAGAGAAATACATATACATGGAAGAGATGCTTTAGAAATAAAAGAAATGTCATCGAAAAAGTAACTAGAGATGCATTATAATATGAAGCTGCAGATCAATGATGTGTAAAATTTTGTATTACTTTCATTACACACGGATTATACAATAAAAGTATGTACAATTCTTTGAGTATTCATATACGTTCCTTCAAAAATTCGCTTCAACATTCATACACGGTTTTTAATAAAGAACTGAATTTATATATACGGTTTAAAAACCGTGTACAAATGTTCCACCAAATTTTCGAAAGCACGTTTTCTTGTTTTGGACATGTATTTAATGAAAATTTTGAATTTTTTTTTATACATGTACAATGGACAGTGTATAATTAGTATTTTTGTAGTACTTATTTTATATTTATTTTAAAATAAACAAGGATCAATGCTTCTCATCATTCTCAATTCACGGGAGTACGGTCGTGGTATGATACCTTTTATTATTTAACAAGTCTTAAAAGTTTTTTTTTTTCAATTTAACATAAAAAAAAAAAAAAAAAACTATTTTTCTAATTGTCATAAAAAAGGTTTTTTCAAATATTATGAAAACAAAGATTGATTGATATTAATTAAATATAATAAAATTTTATCTTCTGGTCCGTTACTCTTAAGCAAGAATAGTCTCTCTTTTTCGAGACTATGCGGCCTAGCATCCTACATTCCTACCTTTGAAACAAGATCGATATTGGGCTTTCTCAAAGTAACATTTAGGCCCATGTAAGTTTATATTGGGCTTGTCGAAATTTATTATCCTCATTTTAAACCCCAAGAATGACAAGTGTTTATTGATGTTCCTCAATTCCACACTATGTTATGTTATATGCTATTCCGATCCACTGTTAATTACAGGCACAAACACGCCATTTGCAATGAAGAGCTGCAAAACCACATCTCTCAACCACAGAAAGACTACTTTCTGACAGTGCTGAAACTAGCGTTTTCACAGGATGCATGCTGATATGCTGCTATATGCACCACATTTCAATCATGTCCTCAGATGTCTCATCGACTATTTCCAGTGGGACATGTCACATGGACAACTGCCAATTGCCACTGAAAATAGAGGAACTTTACCTTCACCTCTGTCATACTTGGATTTGGCTCGATGGCAGCTTAAAGGTCATTTTATAATGTCTTCTTTTGTGAAATTTTTTTGAAACAATAGTTTTTGTTATGTTTCAGGTGACTGTATAACTCTGTTCTTTACATGTTTGGTGTGAAAAAAAGGTTTCAGAAACAATGCGGTTTCTGTTTAATCTTTTTTTTTTAGCACATCTTTAATCTATTATTAATAAAGAATTTTTAGGCAACATCATAAAGAATAGAGTTATGTCCCCACATCATAAAGAACAATAGATTTTAGGCACAAATTCCATGACCCCATATAACGCTGATTGTAATTTATGTGTCATTAATTGACCAGCCAAAGTTCGCACGTGAAATATTTGATGAAAACTGAAATCTTATATATTTTTTGACCAATGATATATGATGATAAAAATACTTTTCAAAAATTGAAAGTTTGAAGGACCAAAAATTAAATTTTCAACGATACTTTCAAATTTAACAATTAAACTAACAAAAACCTCCAAACTTTAATAATTACTTGTGTAATGTATTATATTAAAACAATCAAATTAAATAATATAATTTAAACCGTTTAAGTTAAATTGCACAAAAAAACTTCATTTATAGAAATTATTAAAATCAAACGTACGGAAACATAAAGAGTGTCTTGTTTCCAATAAATATAGAAAGATCTGACTTAATAAGTCTGATCCAAATATATAGATCGGACTCAATGGTCCAAAATTATTTTTTTATTATGTAAGAGTATATTATTTTTACCATCTAAATTTTTACTAGCTATAAGAATATATTATTTGTAACGATAGAATTAATTTCAGAAATTGAAAATTTTTAGGACCAGATATTAATTTTTAGGACCAGATATTAATATCCAGTACCTGAGTAGGCATTTATAAAGTAACTTCCCATGCAGGCCAACTGTTTCCCTTGGATCCCATAGCAGCAACACTCACACTCACACTCTCACTTCACCATCAACGCCACGTGTGCATTCCCTTGGATATCAGTGTATATATCCTCTAACATTAACATGGAACCGGAACAAATAATGCATACATCCCAATTAATTTTTTTGAAAACTTTCGCAAAAGCTATCAAGTCACGAGGAGGAATCGAACTGTCGAAACAAATCAACAGTCTTACGATTTTTTTCTAATCAACTATGATACCCATAGTAGGAAATATCGGCCTACTCCGATCCGATCCTGAGCCGATCCTGAGCCGATCCTCATATAGCAAATCATAAAGAAAAAGAAAAAAAAAACTCCGATCCTGAGCCGATCCTGAGTCGATACCGATCCGATACCCCGATCCCGTATCGGTATCGGCCGGGACCGATCCCGATCCCGATACCGATAATTCCTACTATGGTGATACCTTCTCTTTCTCATACATCCCAATTAATCGGTTTATATACCCAACAGTAATTTGAAAAGAATACTTGCATCAGTCCTCAAATGGAACTAACTATAACAAACAAACGAATAGAACTATCAAAGTTTCCGTTTCAACTAACAACAACGGAATTTATTCTATTGTAGGTTTTAAGTAGGCATCAAGGCCAACCAGAGCAGGTTGAAGTGTCTCACAAAACTAATCAAAAATCTTCACCAATTCCACAAAGTAACGGCCTCACCCCATTCATGATCATCATCCAAATTGCTCAAACCGTCAACAGGGGGCTCCATCATCAGCCCCTCAGCCAGGTTCGCGTAGTACAGTCCCGAATTCATATCTCCATGCTCATCCACATTATTAAATTCTATTTGATCATGGGCAACCGAATTAGTAGATTCAGGCATATGCGTTGAAGCCACATCTTTCTTCTCTACCATCTCAACTGATGATGTAGAATCAGAAAAATTGTCAGCCGGGTTTGATGAATCACTTGAATGGAGCGCCTTGGCAACCTCGGCAGCTACCTGCTTCATCTCTTGCACACTGGAGAAGGAAGAAGGGATGTTGATCAGCGTTGCTGAGTCAGCAAAATTAAGGCAAGCAGAGCGGCCCCGTAGTGCCATCACTGCAACGTCATGTGCCCGAGCCGCCATCTCGGCAGTCGGGTAAGAACCGAGCCAGATTCTCAATTTATTATTGGGATTTCTTACCTCGCAGACCCACCGGTTCAACGTTCCTCGACGACGAACTCCTCTGTAGACAGGATGCCTTGTTTCAATATACTTGATACGTCCTGACGGCTTCTTTGGAGGTGCTGATGATACGGTCATGTAATCGGGTTCGTTGCTAGAGGAGGAGTCCATTTGAGAATTAATAGAGAAGAGTAGGAGAGTATGAGTTTAGACTTAAGAGTGACAACTGTAAAACTATTGGTGTTTTGAGTTTGAAGGGAAGACAGTATTTTATAGGTTGTGGGAGCAGAGGGCAGGGAGTCGCAACGCGGTGTTACAGAAATAAAGGCAGCGTTAAGCTATCTCTATGTGAGAAACAGCTGGGGACCAGAAAGTGACTCCAATGATGGAATCTTGACATTTGTTTGTATTTCCAGGATTTATCTGTTGTTTTTCTTATTTTGAGAAAGACCAATTGCAGATACATCTTTTACAATTTCAGATATTTTTTTTCCAAAGTTTATAAAAACATTTTATAATTGTAAATTATCTATAATTGATATGATTATTCAATTATTTTTTAGGCACAAGTGATCAAGAGAAGATGAGCTCTAAACACAGAAATAAAGGCGGAGGCAAATACAAATTAATTTTGACATTTTTCTAATAATAAAAGACACAAGAAGAAGCAAAAGGGGCAAATAGATCTATAATTTTATTAATTACATGTTTAATTATATTTTGAATAATATAGAATATGATTAATCTGAGTTTTTGTATATTTGATATATATTAAAATATCTGAGTTTTTGATATATTTGATATATATCTAAGACACAAGAAGAAAAAAGGGAATGCAAACGTGGCGTCCATGGTGAAGTGCGAGTGTGATTGTTGAGGCTATGGTATCCAAGGGATGAAGGGAAGCAGTTGGCATGGAAAGTTAATTACATTTTAATGCTATTTCAGGTAGTAGATATTTTTCTATTTATGTGTTATTTTCTCTCGTTACTCGCAGGTGGGGTACTATCCTTTTCTCTGAGCATGGGTGCGCATGAAAGGTATGGCTTAATTAGATTTTGATAGCTCTCACATTTTGAGCCCTACAATTTAACTTAACGGCTTAATATCTTAAATTCGATCTTCAATATACATCTGCATGTTAATGTTAGTTATTGAATTGTATGCGAAATATGTGATAACACATGCTAATAATGTGTCACAATAATTACTCTTAACTAAAATTTAAAAACTAATTAACTAAAATTTAAAAAAGGTATTTTCAAATATTATGAAAACAAAGATTGATTGATATTACTTAAATATAATAAAATTATATTTTCTGGTCCATTACTCTCAACAAGAATAGTCTTTCTTTTTCGAGACTATGCGACCTTTCAAACAAGATCGCTATGGAGCTTTCTAAAGGAACATTTAGGCCCATGTATGTTTATATTGGGCTTGTTAGAAATTTTATATCCTCATTTTAAAACCCAATAATGGCGCAAGTTTTTATTGATGCTCCTCAATTCCATACTATGTTACAGGCACAAACACGCCTATCATCTGTTAAATGGGTGAGAGAGGCAAGAAAATCAAACAAATTTTAATAGATTTTAATGGATTCTGGATCCAGGGTGACTAGAACAGTTTATTCAATTGTGAAAATTCCAAGTACACTTTCTATAAGAGTACAATGGCTATTATGGAGTTTTATACTAGTATATATTATAATGAAAATTAATTTATTGTATGTGAAGCTTATGTATATATATATAAATAGCATTTACAAGATTGATACTACCAATCTTTTTTGAGATATACTAAATATCAGTATACACAAACACTAGAGAGAGCTGCAAAAACCACCTCTCTCAACTACCGAAAGACTACTTAATGACAGTGATGAAACTAACCTCTACACAGGATGCATGATGATATGCTGCTGTATGCACCACATTTCAATCAGTGCTCGATTCGGATGATTTGTGAGAGCACCTCATGTCCTCAGATGTCTCATCGATTCTTTCCCGTGCGGACATGGACAACCACCTATTGCCACTGAAAGTAAAGGAACTTTACCTCCACCTTTGTCATACTTGTATATACACTACAAAAATCTGTCACTATCCGCGAGGACAAAAGTGTTTTTTGCCGATGGGATTGTCATGAATATTTCTATCGGTAATGCAGATCATACACTTAGAAATAACACCTTTTCAAGGAAAAGACTGATGTTGGCAACTGTATTTGGCCAATCTGTAGATTCACATCACTCTTGATTCTGTTTACTGGTATTGCTGTCAGTCTACTAATTCCATCAGTTGATCGGATTTGGTTCAGAGCTGAACTAAAATAAATAATTAACTTTTCGTATATTACAACTGTATTTGGCAAAGTGGCATGTGCCGTTTGGCTAAACATTATTTTATATAAGAGAGGAAATGTGCCAGATTCAATTCTATATCGATAAACAGTAGGAAGGGGAAGGGCCGAAGGGATTCAATTGTATATCAATTGTATAAGATTAAACATAATTAATCTCGATTTTTAGTTAATTGGGTAAATTTGTGATGACTTATTAGAATTTAAGATGGTAACTAAATGCATAATTATAAAATATAGAGGGATAATACGTAATTTCATAATTTTAGTGGTATACGTTAAAATTCCCTCCTTTTTTTATTGGATATAAATTTTGTTCTGTAGATTTACCTGCATAACGCTGAATGTAATTTATGTCATTTACGTGCCAAAGTTCGCACGTGAAATATTTGATATAAACTGAAATCTTCATCTATATTTTGACCAATGATGATGACAAAATTAATTTTTTAACAATACTTTAAATATTTAAGAAATAAACTAACAAAAACCTCCAAATTACTTTAATAATTACTTGTGGAATTTATTAAACTAAATAATATAATTTAAACCGTTTAAGTTAAATTGAAGGGCTAAAAAAGTTATAACATATCGTTGTCATCATTTTCAAGGGAGATGCAGAGTTCATGTCTACTGGAGAGCAACCAAAATCTAAACTGTACCTTTTATGCAAACAGTAGGCTGTGAATGAGTGAATGCAAAAGACAGCGGACCCACATGCCGAGCTCGTGGTCAGGAAAGGAAAGTGCCCCACATGCAAAAAATACAAAAATAGAAAAAATATCCAGGACCTGAATAGGTAGGTGTTAATGATGTAACTTCCCATGCACGTCAACTGCTTCCCTTTATTCCTTAGCAGCAACACTCTTTTTTATTATTATTAAATCGCGTTGGAGCAGCAACACTCAACAGTCTCACATCACCATTAACGCGGGTCCGGATCCCCTAAAGTAACCCGATCGATCTTTGGGCTTTGGATCGAGACCGTTTGATTCAAATCCGTCACTCGGGATTGCTTCATGATTCGAATTCATCTTTGAGAATGTATGCGCTCTATTTCAGATAGATTATCACGTATTCGAATCGGACAGTCCCGATTTAAAACTCAAAGATTGAGTTACTTTCGTGAATCTGAACTCCATTAACACCAGGTTTGCATTCCGTTGGATATCAGTGTATCCTGTCACAGTAACATGGAGGGTATTACAAAGAAGATTAAAAATTTAAAACCAAGGTTCCGAAAATCAAAATCGAAAAGAGGTGGTCGACTCTTGATTCGGAATCGGTTTGAGTCGGCCAAGTTAATTCGGAAACTATAATTTTTATTGAAATGTTTATTTTGTATAATAAAAATAGGAAAAAATGTAAAAAAAAAATATTAATATTGCTTTCTACACTAATAATATACTAATAAATTAAAATATGAACGGTGTATAAGGTGTAACTGCTTTTCGGCGTGTCTTTCTATTACTCATTGAGAAAGGTGTACAAGATGGAACCGGTGAGTCCTTACAAATTCTCGGAAAGTCATACGATTCGAGAAGATCGAACACGAAGGCTCTAAGTTCAATCACTCAAGTAATCACTAAAATTGCTCTATTCTCAATCTAGATTAATATTGATGAAGTGGATTTATGGTTGTTGAATAAATATTGAAGTTTTTAAACCCCAGCAACAATTGAGAATTTTTATCACTAAAAAAAAAAAAAAGAATTTTGCAGCTCAAAGTCGGCAATAGAAACCTATCAAAAGTTTCTATTTATATGAAAGGAATCAAATCTAGAGTTTTGTCCTTATCCGTTACAATGGTTGGAGCAACTCAGCTGAATTTCAAACTGTGTATCTAACTAGTGCTTCGCTTCAACCGTTCAACGTTTGGTCAACCGTTGGTAATGGTTGGCCTCTGATTGTTTGTGCTGAAATTGCCAAGAGATTTAAATTCTGGGAATTTGATATTTAATTTTGGCCGTTACAGCGTTTGATAAATGCAATATATAATGGTGGATCTCTAGCTGCACAACCTCAAATTTACTTTATCATGTTTTTAAATATGACTGCATATATGTATGAGATGGGCTTCCACACTCAGGAGGTCATGTAGTTCCTCTCATACGGATTTGAATATGCAATTATATGTGTGGTCCGCATGTTCATGCCAATTTTTAATTACAAATGTTCAATCTCCTTGAAAATATACTATTAAATTTTTATTTTATTATTCCATATATCTAGGATAATAAATAATATGTTACGTTTTTTTTTTCAACTAAAATTCTCTCAAACATTTATTTGGTAAGCTTTTTAAATTTTATTTTGAGTAATTAATGTACAATTTATGTGCAATTCAGTAACTAACATATGTATATTGAAGATATAAATTCGTATTAGTGGGTAAGAATAGTATAAGAAATCGAATTTAAAAAGTCTAGTTAAATTGTAGGGCTCAAAAATTAAGTTGTAAAATATCATTGTCATCATTTTGACGAAAGATGTGCGGGCCCTCATGCCGCACCCATGGTCAGAAAGCTAACCCACTTGTGAGTCACCACCCTACTACAGACAAAAAAATACATAAATAGAAAAATATCCAGTACTTGAAATGTCAGTAATTAGGTAATTTCCCTTTCATCCCATATATATCCTAAACACTCACACTCACTTCACCATCCACACCGATCGAGTCTGGATTCCCTTGGATATAATTAAGTGTAGCCTGCCACATTAACATGAACGGTATTACAAACAAGATTCAATGTTTCTAGCAATAAATCATCTGTTTTTATAAACAGTGATTTGAAAAAGAATACTTACATCACAGTCCTCAAATGGAATATGAACCAAATATAACAATTATTCTATTCTCTGTTCTCATTAGGAATAAAGTTTTCGTTTTTTTCAACCACCAAGTACTATAACAATTATTTTATTCTCCATTATTCTCATTATGAATAAACTTTTTTTTTTGTTTTTTTTTTCGGTTAAAACAAGTAGGCGATTACATTAATTCAAAATGTTACAAGCAGTTGTTATGTAATATTAGACAACAAGATATGTGCATCATGTGGATACAAATTTAAATAAATAATTTTCAGAAATTATAAATTTTAAGAAATTTTTATCAAATAAATTAATATAACCTAGATATTATATAAAATAATAAATATACGAAATCTTATCATAAAAGAAAAACAATCTAATTTATTATGTAATATATTATTTAATGATCTTGTGAAAACGCACCTAACTGAGATGAATAATCACAAGTTCACAACTGCTAGAAGCTTTGGGGGTCCGTGTCCAACAGGACTTATTTTCTTGATTTAGAGGGGTAAAGAAAAGTAGCTTATAAGGAAAATAAAATCACTGACGGTTCCGCAACCAAACAGTTAGTAAATGGCCAACACTGACGGCTCCAAACTAAACAGTCAGTAAATTTACCAACACCGACGGTTTTACAACAGTCAGTGTTGAGACTCAACACTGACTCTCTCAAAACAGTCAGTGTTGGTCACCAACACTGACTGTTTTGAGAGCGTCAGTGTTGACTACCTACACTGACGGTTTTTAAAGAAACAGTCAGTGTTGATTATCAACACTGACTGTTTTTAAAGCGTCAGTGTTGAGTACAATTACTGACACTTTAAAAATCGTCAGTGTTGGTGTTCAATACTGACACTTTAAAAACCGTCAGTGTTGACAACTAGCACTGACTGTTTTTTTTTTAAAACCGTCAGTGTTGAGAACAAACACTGATTGTTTTTCAAGCGTCAGTGTGGAGCAACAACACTGACTATTATTTAATAAAAGGGTCAGTGTAGGTATAGCAACACTGATGCTTCGGTTAAAACAGTCGGTGATGAAGGGTCGGTGAAGGGGTTTTTTGTACTAGTGTTACTTGATTGTAATTGTAGGAGTCTAGTGATTGTTTCATCTGTATGCTTATTTGTCTTATTTCTTCTGGTAATCTACACCGAATGACAGCTGAGAAGGCACTGAATCAAACCGAGCTGAAAACTGAATCAACCGGACCGGAACATCACCTCTCAGAGGAACTAGGAACTAAATCAACCGGCTCGGTAATTAAGCATATTCCGTCTTTAGCGTATAAGACTTGGAATAACTACCAAAATAATCTGGGTATCTCACAACTTAGGGCACGACTATAAAAGCGACAGATGATAACTCCGCAATATCCAACAATTAGTTACTCAGATTAATTAATCTAGATAAATGAAAAATATTTTTTGGGAGTGAACCGATAAAAAGAATAATCTTTCTCATTTTCTTTCTCGGATACTACCAAACAAGATTTATTCTTTTTCCAATAGAGGAGAAGTATTTACTTCTTTTTTTTAAAAAAAAAAAAGCTATATAATCCCGTTTCATTACTGAAACAGTTAATTATATCATCATGCTCAGCCAGAAGTATTTACTTCTTATATTTCTTTTGGATGCAAACCGAAAGAGTAGAGAGAAACTTATATGTTTTTTCTTTTGCATACGGCAAAGTATGTAATTGAAGAGTTACCCTCAATTCGGAAGAGTATAAAGTATTTACAAATGATCAGTAACGGCAAGGAGATAAGATGTAGCGATACCAACTAATTTACAGTTGGCACTGGCGGAAAGGGTGCTACTCTAAAATCGGATAATAACAAATTGATTGGTAACAAAATGTTAATCTAACGATAAAAATTAGTATAAAATATATATAAAGGTCGCATAGTACAGTCCCAAATTTATCTCTCTATTTCAATGCAGATGATGGATTGGGTTGATGATAACCCTGAGTAGGGACTCAGATCAAAGTGAATCTTATACAATTATTGGATCCGAGGAATAGCCCTCCAAGATCAGAAAAGGATAGCACTCCACTTACGAGTCACGACAGACAAAAATTACATAAATAGAAAAATATCCATTGCCTGAAAAGGCATTAATAAGGTAACTACCCACACCAACAGTATCGCTTGGATCCCATAGTCGCAACACACTCTAATTTCACCATCAACACCACAAAGGATCCATCAACGGATACTGAGGCAAATCTGAATTCGCATCCTCTGAGATATCTCATATTTTGCGTGACTTTCTGGAAAATCTCAACCGTTGCAATACATTCTGTGTGAATCTCAAAGGTCAAATAATAGTGGCCCCTACGTCACCTCCGGAATAGACACTGGACACGTGTATGTCATGGGGTGCTAAGTCACTCTATAATTTTAAAAATCTTAATCATGTATATTAAAATTTAGTTAATTTTTATTTTCTTTTTTAAAGTTTATATATAGTCTAACTTCCTTTATAAAATAATAAATATTTGTTTGTAGTTTAGTAGTTAGAGTTTCATTTGATGTTTGAGAAATCTTTGATTCAATTCCTCTATATTATTTTTGTCTTTTATCATATATGTATTTTATAATTTAGTTCTATTCTAAAAAAATTAGTTCCGCCCCGTACGTATATGTATTTTATATATGTATCATATATGTCTTTTATCATATATGTATTTTATAATCTAGTGTAGCATGTCACAGTAACATGCATACATCAGATGAGACTTCAAGGTTTCTAGCAATCAATCAGTTTATATAAACAGTGATTTGAAAGATAATATACATCAAAGTCATCAAATGGGACGTGAACCAACTATAACAATTAATATATTCTCAGTAGGTACAAAGTTAACACGTACACAGAGCAGGTTGAAATATCTCTCGAAACTAATAAACATGTTTCTAAACCTTCGTTAATTCCACAGAGACACAGCCACACCTAATTCATTATCATCATCCAAATTGCTAAAACACTCAATAGGAGGCTCCATCATCAGCGCCTCAGCCAAGCTCGCATAGTACAGTCCCGAATTTATCTCTCCATTTCCATCCCAATTAAATTCCGTTTGATCATAGGTAACCGAATTGATGGTAGTTTCAGGCATCAGTGACGAAGCCACTTCCTTCTCCTCTACCATCTCATCACATGATGTAGAAACTGAAACATTATTTGCTGAGTGTGATGAATTGCTTGAATGGAGTGCCTCGGCGACCTTGACTGCTACCTGCTTCATTTCTTCCACACTGGAGAAGGAAGGAGGGATGCTGACCAGCCATGCTGAGTTGGCAAAATTAAGGTGGGCAGAGCGGCCGCGCAGCGCCATCACTGCAACGTCATGTGCCCGAGCTGCCATCTCAGCAGTCGGGAAAGTACCGAGCCAGATTCTAGATGTACTTTTGGGTTTTCTTACCTCGCAGACCCACCGGTTCAACGTTCGTCGGCGCCGAACTCCTCTATAGACGGAGTGGCTTTTTTCTATATACTTGATGTGTCCTGACAGGTTCTTTGGAAGCGCAGAACCTACCTTCATCTGTTGTTTGTTGCTAGAAGAGGATTTCATTTTAGAATTAATAGAGCTGAGTAGGAGAAGGAGAGTATGAGTAGAATTTAGAGTTCTGAGTTTGTAAGGGAAGGGAAGACGGTATTTGTAGGTTCTGCGAGCAAGGGACTACAGAAATAAAGGCAGCGACTTTCTCCGTGCAACAAACAGCTGACACTGGTATGGTGAAATCTAGATATTTGTTTTTAGAAAAAAATTGGATATATGCCCATTATAAGTAAGTATTTATAGCAACTGAATGGTCAGTTCTGTGCTACTTGTTCAAAGTCATGTGTTGTTGACTATGGAGAAGACAAACTCAATGCATTTAATACTTTTGCAAATAATTAATAGGCGGTCACTCTAACTCTCCGCATTATTTATTTTCTCTTTGTGCTTCTTCTAGTATTTTCTATTATTTTTAAGTCATTTTTATTATCTTTCAAAAATAATAAAAATAAAACAAAAATTACAAAAATAAAAATATATTATATTCTACAGATTCAACGTTTCGACTATGAAAATTTGAAATTTAGCTCTATGACATTTTGGTCGAAATGAAACCAAAAACATATTAGTCAAATCCTTCTCTCTATTTATCTATCTATCTATATATGAGAGAATGACTTAAGCTCAAAATGTTTTTTTTTCTAACCTCCGGAATGAACGACTTGATTTTTCTATTTTTAAAGTTCAAACAGTCAATCCAAACAATTAGATGTTCAATCTATATTAAAATATGCATGGAGACCAAATTTTACATTTTTTGCAATTGTTACTATTTATTAAGATAGTTTAGAATCATTGTTTTCATTAAAATTATGCACCATTAAAAAACAACGATTTCAAACCATCTTAATAAATAGTAAAAAAAAAAAATCAAAAAATATAAAATTTGATCTTCAAGCATATTTTAATATAGATTGAACACCTAACGGTTTGCATCGACTATTTGAACTTTGAAAATTGAAAAACCGAGTCGTTTTTTTCGGGGGCTAGGTAAAAACGTTTTGAGCTTAGTCATTCTCTCTCTCTCTCTCTATATATATATATATATATAGAGTAAGACTTGGGTGCTATGGATAGCATAGAGGGCTACGGTGCTACGGCTCAATATTTGAGTTTTTAAAATTCTAACGGTCAATCCGAACCGTTCATCTTGTTCTCCATATTAATATGTGTTTGGGGACCAAATTTTACATTTTTTGGAAATTTTTTACTATTTTTTTAGATAGGTAGAAAATCAAATATATGAATGGTGCAGAATTTTTTAGATCAAGTGATTTTCTGCCTAGTCAGAAAAGGATATACATAGCGCCTCACTTGCGAGTCAAGACATACATAAATAGAAAAATATCCAATGCCTGACTAGGCATTCATAAGGTAACTTCCTATGCAGGCCAACTGTTTCCCTTGGATCCCATAGCAGCAACACTCACACTCACACTCTCACACTCTCACTTCACTATCAACGCCATGTCTGCATTCCCTTGGATATCAGTGTAGCCTGTTACATTAACATGGAACCGGAACAAAGAATTAATGCATACATCCCAAATAATTTTTTGAAAACCTTTGCAAAAGTTCGAAAGTCATGACTCATGAGACCAAGAATCTTAGGGCTTTTTCCTAACTATGCTACCTTCTCTTTCTCATACATCCCAATTAATCGGTTTATATACACAAGATTGATTTGAAGAATACTTGCATCGATCAGTCCTCAAATGGAACTAACTATTACAAACAACCGAATTATTCTATTCTCAGTTTTAAGTAGGCGTCAAGGAAAACCAGACCAGATTAAAATGTCTCACAAAACTATTCAAAAATCTTCACCAATTCCACAAAGACGCGGCTTCACCCCATTCATGATCATCCAAATTGCTCAATCCCTCAACAGGAGGCTCCATCATGAGCCCCTCGGCCAAGTTTGCATAGTACAGTCCCAAATTCATATCTCCATGTCCATCCCAATTATTAAATTCCATTTTATCATAGGCAACCGAATTGATGGTAGAATCTGCCATCTGTGACGAAGCCACTTCCTTCTCCTCTACCATCTGAACCGATGATCTAGAAACAGAAATATTCTCGGCCGGGTATGATGAATCATTTGAATGGAGCGCCTTGGCAACCTCGGAAGCTAGCTGCTTCATCTCTTGCACACTGGAGAAGGAAGGAGGAATGCTGATCAGCGATGCTGAGTCGGGAAAATTAAGGCAAGCAGAGCGGCCCCGCAGTGCCATCACTGCAACGTCATGTGCCCGAGCTGCCATCTCAGCAGTCGGGTAAGAACCGAGCCAGATTCTCAATTTATTATTGGGATTTCTGACCTCACAAACCCACCGGTTCATTGTTCCTCGGCGACAAACTCCTCTGTAGACGGGATGCCTTGTTTCTATATACTTGGTGCGTCCTGACGGCTTCTTCGGAGGCGCTGACCATACGGTCATGTAGTCTGGTTCGTTGCTAGAAGAGGATTCCATTTGATAATTGAAAGGGGTTGGAGAGTATGAGTGGACTTTAGAGTGACAACTGTAAATTAAACTGTTGCTGGTGTTTTGAATTTGCAAGTGAATGCAGCAAGAAAGTATTTATAGGTTGTGGGAGCAGTCGAGTAGAGGGCAGGGAGTCACAACGCGGTGTTACAGAAATAAAGGCAGCGTTAAGCTATCTCTATGTGAGAAACAGCTGGGGACCAGAAAGTGACTCCAATGATGGAATCAAAACATACACAGTTGAAATCTTTTACAATTTCATATATTTTTTTCTAAGGTTTATAGTAACATATTTATAATTGTATATTATCTATAATTGATATGATTATTCAATTCTTCATTTCTTTTTAAAATAGTTCTCAATTCGTCGTTATTCTTTTGGGTTCGTAATTCTAATATAATTTTACCTTCATAAAAAATAAATAAAATAATACTATTACTCATTGCAAGTAATTTAAACGTACGTATTAGATAATTATTATTAGATACATCAAACATTATCGTTCATCTTGAAAATACTATATCTCTCGCTAATCCCTACCTCCTCATTTATGTCTATAAAATCATGTAACCAAAATTGCACACAATAGTACTGACCAAAAAGCTAATGACACACAGTTCCATGATTGTACAGTAAACATCGTTTATGGATAGGTTGGTACATTCAACACAGTTTCATTATAGTACTAACATACACGGTTAATTGACTTGAACTGTGTCTGATCTTCAAATAAAGGCGCTGAAAATGGTGATTTCTACAAGGTAAAAGTAACCATGTATAATAACAAGAGTTATATACATGGTTTCTACCGAAATTTTATTAATATCCAAAAAAATTATGAAATTCAGAAACTATCTAAGTTGCAAAAAATGTTGAGCTGGGTTATTTGTAACAGTTTTTCTAATAAATCAAATTATATAGTATTCCATCTATTTTTTCTTATGAAATTTATAATTTTACAATAATTCATAATTCTTATGAACTATCTAAGTATTCCATCAAGTTATTATGAAATTCATAAAGAAATATACTAATTTTTCTTACAGCTGCAAAAAATCCGGTATGAAAAATGTTGATATAGGTTATTTGTAACAGTTTTTCTAAGAAATCAAATTATATAGTATTCCATCTATTTTTAAAGAAATATATAAAATATTTCTAATATTTCAATACAAAAAATAAATTATAAATATTTCTATTTAAATTAAAAATATGAAAAATGCAAAAAAATATTTGCGGTTTGGAATTTCAAAACTGCAAAAAAAAATTGCAGTAATTCAGTCTAAAACCCCCAAAAAAAAAAAATTACGTGAAAACTTGGATATAGTTTCTGAAATTTCATATTTTTTTGGATATTAATTAAAATTTACGGTTTCTACAAAGCATCCGTGTCTTATATTGAAAACCATACATGATTTATTATTTAAAACCATGTATGTTTTGATTTTGTTTAAAACGATTTATAATTGGCAGTCATCCATTATTGCTAGCCATTAAACATACAATATTACACATCCATAATTCAATAAATATTCAACATTCATGGCATACGTAATCAATATTCATTTATAATTCAAAAAAATATATTGAACAGGTGAGCTAGAGAGTGTGAATAAATCAAACACGGTTTACTTAGCTAAGATTGTGTTTGGAGATTGGGCAAAATCATACATGGTTTATATCATTAAAACTGTGTATAGATGGTTGCAATCATGCAGTGTTTGTTAATAAGAAATTGTATATAAATACAGGTGCCTTTCAAACACGGTTCACAACTAATGGACCGTATGTGTATGTTGAAGTTTATTTTTGTATACACGTCTTCTTTCGTGTATATTTAACATTTTTGTAATAGTGTATTTAGAGTAATTAATTGTACAAATTAATTCAGATTAGTGCGTCACAATAATATAAGCAATCAAATTTAAACTGTTAAGTAGTATATTTCATGGCTCAAAAAGTTAATTATAATATATCGTCATCATCATTTTCAGGAAAGATGCCATGTCCACTGGAGAGTAGTAGGGGTGTCAATGGTATCCTTTTAACTATTTGTTTGATTGGTATTGTATTTGATAAGACGGATATGAATAAGGTTTTTTTTGTTAGCTTATTAGATATGAGTTTGAGTAAAGATTTTTTGTCATTAACTACACGGGTAAAGGTACGAATAAATGTTATTTCATAACCATTATCCTATAGTGTAATTATATAAAATAAAATTGTATGATAATTTTCAAAAATAATTGGTGATGGTGAAAATTATTTGGATATTTATATAATAATAATAGTGACATCCTTTTGTTAATTAGTATATTTTTTTGGTTATAAGAAAAATAGTAAGCATATTATTTTTATCTGAATATCTTATTATTTAGTTAAATAATTGAATTTGACCGAAGATATATTCGTGTTTTTTAATCATCTTATTCTATAAATAAAACAATTTAGTTGGAATTTATTGCACATTTATTTTCTTTAATTTTTTTTATTAGTAATGTAATTACATATGTGTGAAATGAATGAATTTTGATGTTCTATTTGTAAAATATAATAAAATTAATTATTATATTAATATTATTTGTGATTCACCCGCTACTATTTTGTTATCCGATAATTTTAACGGGTAATAGTAGAATAAAGTAAGATTAATTTTTAAAGAATATAAATAAAATATGGATAAGATCAATTCTTAGTGAATATGAGTATAAAAAGTAATTTTTTGTGGGGCGGGACCATTTGGATCTAGGGCAGATGCCGAGTCCATGTCCACTGGAGAGTAGTAGGGGTGTCAATGGTATCCTTTTAACTATTTGTTTGATTCGTATTGTATTTGATAAGACGGATATGAATAAGATTTTTTTTGTTAGCTTATTAGATATGGGTTTGAGTAAAGATTTTTTTTGTCATTAACTAAACGGGTAAAGGTACGAATAAATGTTATTTCATACCCATTATCCTATAGTGTAATTATATAAAATAAAATTGTATGATAATTTTCAAAAATAATTAGTGATGGTGAAAATTATTTGGATATTTATGATAATCAAATCATTTTTTTTATCAATTACTTAATTAGTTAATGAATTTAAATTCAATTAGCTATTTAAATTCGATTCGATAAGCCTCCCTCCTCCGACGAAAATCCTGAATCCACTCTTGCTTTTACAGCGCTCATATACCCATTGACATCCCTAGAGAGTAGGTTGTGAATCAGTGAATGCAAGACAACGGGCCCTTATTTTGCATCGATGGTCAGAAAAGGATAGCGCCCACTTGCAAGTCAGGATATACATAAAGAGAAAAATATCCAGTACCTATATATAGGCATTAATAAGGTAACTTCCCATGCAGGCTAACTAATTCCCTTGGATCCCACAGCAACAACACACACTCACTTCACCATCAACGCTATGTCTGCATTCCCTTGGATATCAGTGGAGCCGGTCACAGCAACATGGACGGTATTACAATAATATTCTTACAAGATTAAAACATGGAACCGGAACAAGAATGCATATATCAGATATGACTTCAAGGTTTATAGAAATCAATCAGTTTATATAAACAGTGATTGGAAAAAGAATACTTACAGCACAGTTCTCAAATTGAACCTGAAACAACTATAACAATTATTCTATTCTCTTGTTCTCAGTAGGCATCAAGTTAAAACAGAGCAGATTGAGATATCTCTCCAAACTAATGCAAAGTATTCCTAAACTTCTTCAATTCAACAGAGACACGGCCCCACCGAATTCATTATCATCATCCAAATTGATAAACCACTCAACAGGAGGCTCCATCATACACCCAAGCTGCCATCTCCGGCAGTCAGGAAAGTTCCGAGCCAGATTCTCAATTTATTATTGGGATTTCTCACCTCGTAAACCCACCAATTCAAAAATTCCTCGGCGCCGAACTCCTCTGTATATGGGATGCCTTGTTTCTATATACTTGACGTGTCCTGACAGCTTCTCCAGAGGCGCTGACCATGCAGTCATGTAATCTGGTTCGTTGCTAGAAGAGGTTTTCATATTAGAATTAAAATAGCGAATTATTTGAGTTGAGTAGTACGAGAGTATGAGTGGAGTTAAGAGTGACAACTGTGAATTCAAAGAGCGAATTAGTCCTCTCTCTCTTAGGGTTTCGGTGCCGCTAGGTCTATCTTCTTTTCCCTTTTACTCTTGAGAATCTCTCAAGCTCTCTCTTGTTCTTGTGGGTCGTGAGGCTGACCTATCTAGGATTTTGATTGGGTTGTCCATGTGGCAGATCATCCTTGGTACCGATCTTTGTTGCCACATGATTTGGAAGCAAATCCCAGTAATTTTAACTCCTAAATGCGGTCGCATATACATATGAGGTAGGCTGTCGTATTCACAAGATCAAACAGTTCCTTCCATGCGGATTTAAATATGGGACTGTATGAGAGATGTGCAGTCATAAGTCATAACAATTCTTGCTATCTCCTTGAAAATATACCATTATTATTATTTTTTATTATTCCATAAATCTTGGATAATAAACTAATATGTGTTGGATTTTTTAGGCCCAAACGGCCTTGGCCCATTTCTCCTTTCCTTATACCCCTCTCTTAATTTTGGTGACCTGCGTTTTTTTGGAGATGCTTGTGCAGGTCCTCCTTGTGCTAAGCAGAAAGAGAGAAAACGAGAGAGAGGAAGAGAGATAGAGAGAGAGACTGATTGTTTTTACTAACAATTGAAACACTTGTAATTCTTTATAACCTCTTGTTTAATAGTGAAGTTCGTTGGTTGTTTGCCTCCTAGTAGAGTATGCTTGACCGAATCACCTAATCTTTGTGTTTGTTTCCTCTTTTTGTTCTTTGGACTCGATCTATTCCGTAATAATATTTTTTTCTATTTTGGTATTTTTGGTTGTATGCAAGGTTGCATTTGTCTCTAACTCCTCGGTTCTTGTTGGTGTAAGGAATATTGGGTCTATTACGCGGTTTTTTGTAATTGGTATGAAGTGTACTGGTATTCTGCATTTCTAGATTAACTCCAACAATATGTTTTTTTTTTTCAACTAAAATTATCTAAAACATTTATTAAGTATTGTAAGTTTTATTTAGAGTAATTAATGTCCAATTTAGTAACTAACATATGTATATTCATAAATTCAGATTAGTATAATAAATCGAATTTAAAAAGTAAAGTTAAATTGTAGGGCTCAAAAAGTTATAACATATCTTTGTCATCATTTTCATGAAAGATGCGGGCCCCATGCCCCACCCATGGTCAGAAAGCTAACCCACTTGTGAGTCACCACAGACAAAAAAAATACATAAAAAGAAAAATATCTAGTACTTGAAATGTCACTAATTAGGTAATTTCGCTTTCATCCCATATATATCCTAAACACTCACACTCACACTCACTTCACAGTCGACATTAACATGAACAGTATTACAAACAAGATTCAATGATTCTAGCAATCAATCAGTTTTTATAAACAGTGATTTGAAAAAGAATACTTACATCACAGTCGCTCAAATGGAATATGAACCAACTATAACAATTATATATTCTATTCTCTGTTCTCATCAGGAATAATGTTAAAACAGAGCAGGTTCAAATATCTCTCAAAACTAATAAAAAGTATTCCTAAACCTTCTTCAATTCCACAAAGACATTGCCCCACCCAATTCATTATCATCATCAGCGCCTCAGCCAAGCTCACGTAGTACAGTCCCAAATTTATCTCTCCATTTCCATGTAGATGCTGGATTGCGTTGATGATACCTTGAGTACATAGGGATTCAGATCCTCCCATGTACCGTAAAAGGGAATCTTATACAATTAGTAGATTCGGACAGTTATTTTAACTTAGCATGAATCTCAAAATACAATTAATACCGTTTTTTATTAATCTGAAACAGTAAAGTAATGGTTCCACCATTCAATACATGAGTTTATACTTGTCAGAGAAGTAGCCCTCCATGGTCAGAAAATGATAGGGCCCCACATGGAAGTCACGACAGAAAAAAATACATAATAGAAAAATATCTGGTACTTGAAAAGGCATTAATTAGGTAACTTCCCACACCAACTGTTTCGCTTCGATCCCATAGCGGCAACACACTTTCAATTCCTAGTGTTAGAGTGGAAAAAAAACGTGACGTGCCGTGACTTTGTTCTCGTGCTGTGACCAAGTGAACAGTGATACATGCCATGACCAAAATGTTGAGGAGTGGTCACGGCACGCGTGACTCGCGTGCTGTAACTATTTGGTCCAAATATAACTGGTTACGTTTCTCACGTTTAACTATTTTATTTCATATTTTAAGTTAGTTTATTCAATATTCACAAATTGATTAAAACCTAACGGTTCTAATTACACGTGACTCGTATGATTACGTGCCGTGTCGTGACCAGATCTTTTACGTGACGTGCCGTGCCAAATTTTTCAAAAGCTGATCACAACACACGATATGCGAGTCACGACATGGAACAGTCACACGTGCCATGCCGTTCTAGGTGTCATTTTTCCCACTCTACCTAGTGTCGACATTATTTTTGTCTTTTAATATATTATATATTTTATAGTTTAGTCATATTTAAAAAATTTAGTTCCACCCCTGTAATACAGGATATCAGTGTAGCCTGTCACAGTAACATGGACGGTATTACAAACAAGAATAAAACATGGAACCGGAAGAAGAATGCATACCTCAGATAAAACTTCAAGGTTTCTAGCAATCAATCACTTCATATAAACAGTGAATTGAAAAATAATACTTAACAGCACAGTCCTCAAATGGGACCTGAACCAACTATAACACAGCAGGTTGAAATATCTCTGGAAACTAATAAACATGTTGCTAAACCTTCGTTAATTCCACAGAGACACAGCCACACCTAATTCATTATCATCATCCAAATTGCTAAAACGCTCAATAGGAGGCTCCATCATAAGCGCCTCGGCCAAGCTCGAGTAGTACAGTCCCGAATTTATCTCTCCATTTCCATCCCAATTAAATTCCATTTGATCATAGGTAACCGAATTGATGGTAGTTTCAGGCATCAGCAACGAAGCCACTTCCTTCTCCTCTACCATCTCATCACATGATGTAGAAACTGAAACATTATTTGCTGAGTGTGATGAATTGCTTGAATGGAGTGCCTCGGCGACCTTGACTGCTACCTGCTTCATTTCTTCCACACTGGAGAAGGAAGGAGGGATGCTGACCAGCCATGCTGAGTTGGCAAAATTAAGGTGGGCAGAGCGGCCGCGCAGTGCCATCACTGCAACGTCATGTGCCCGAGCTGCCATCTCAGCAGTCGGGAAAGTACCGAGCCAGATTCTAGATGTACTTTTGGGTTTTCTTACCTCGCAGACCCACCGGTTCAACGTTCGTCGGCGCCGAACTCCTCTATAGACGGAGTGGCTTTTTTCTATATACTTGATGTGTCCTGACAGGTTCTTTGGAAGCGCAGAACCTACTGTCATGTCTGGTTTGTTGCTAGAAGTGGATTTCATTTGAGAATTAATAGAGCTGAGTAGGAGAAGGAGAGTATGAGTTAGTAAGTGCTGAACCTACCGGCTCAAATCGGCTCAACTCGGTGTAACTCGGCTGGAAAATCGGAAAATCGGCCGATTCCGACACTGTTTATCTGATTTTTTCTGAGAAAATCGCATAGACCCGAGAATCGGGTAAAAATCAGCCCGGTTCCGTCCGATTCTGAGTTGAATCGGCCGAGTTGACTTGAAATCGGCCGATTTTTTGAACTATGGTTGTGAGAGCAATGGACTACAGAAATAATTAAAGGCAGCGACTTTTTCTGTGCGAGAAACAGCAGGGACAAGATAGTGACTGGTATTGTGGAATCTAGATATTTGTTTCTACAAAAAATTGGATATATGCCCATTATAAGTAAGTATTTATAGCAACTGAATGGCCAGTTTTGTGCCACTTCCTTCAAAGTCATGTGTTGTTGACTATACATGGAGAAGATAAACTCAATGCATTTAGCACAGAAAAATTTAATACTTTCGAAAATAATTTATAGCCGGGTCACTCTCTCCGTATTATTTATTCTCTTTTTGTTTCTTCTGATATTTTCTATTTGGTTTTTCTTCTAATATTGCTGCGCTTTTGGTCTTATTTTGTAGAAAACAGACGAAAACAGGGAAAAATCTGGAATTTGAAGGTTTACACAAGAACCGTGCAACATCCTATGTAGACCGTACAACCCATGCCCGACCACTAACACGATCACACACTATCCACCCGACCAAGACATAGGCACACAGTCCGTATAAAGCATTTCCGGAAATAGATTCAGAAATTGGAAATAGAGACCAATTGAAGGAAGGTCAGCAAAGGAAGCATATAAGCAGGTTTTTTAGCAACAGAGAGAGGATTATGGAGCTAAGGAACAAAACCTAGGGTTTCGAGAAGACAGCAAGCTTCCAGACGATGCAGAGAGGAGAAAAACGTAAGTTTTGTGACAAATCTTCTTTGTTCTTCGAGTTTTGTCATGACTTATTCTTTTATCATTTGTTTTGTTTGCTTTAGAACAATGTTAGGCTAAACTTTTTAGTTTCTAGGGTTATGATGTGGTCGAATGCTTTGTTTTACATGCTAGTTATTGGAATTTGTGTTGAAATTTGTGTTTGCTTGATTGTGTAGTATTTTAATTACTTAGTTAAACTTGTTTGAATTTGATTGGTCTACCGCTAGATGCATGGCCAGACTATGTATATGAGGTAGGTTTGTGAACCGACGGGTGAAACCAAGTAGTAGCCGACAGGTGAAAATTTTCTTGCGTCGACGGACGGAGGTTACCTTTAATAAACCAACCAAGTAACTTAGGTAGTAAAACCAACAAACGATAGTTAAGGTTTAGAACTCTAAGAGGGCATAAATTGCAATTCTAGTACCGAGTTTATTAAGCCAACAGACGACAGTTGAGATTTAGGGATATTAGGTATTGTTAATAGAATCCTACACAAAGGAACAACACAGAAACTAATAACTACTGTATCAACTCGAGGACCACACAGACCGTGTGCGATGGTACACGACCCGTGCATGAGAGTGCACGGACCGGGCACCAAGAGGTAAAGCTGAGATGAAGTCAGAAACCCTATGAACACCTTTTTTATCAATTTAAAAACCAAATTTAAACTTCTTGTAGTCATTTGAATTATTGTTATTGAATTTATTAGGAATCTAAATACCCCAAACCAACTTTTGCAAAACTTTCAGATTTTAAGTTATTTTAATTAACTTAAGTAAAGTCCAGTTAAAATTGAACTGTCTCTAGCATCGATATCTAATAATACTACACGATAGAATTGTATACTTACAATTTGAGTCAAAAGTGTAATCAAAATCAAAAAGTACAGTTTACTATATACTGAAACTTTGTGCATTACTCTTTTGATGCAACAATCATCATTTTCAAGATAGATGTGGAATCTATGTCTACTAAAGAGTAACCGCATATCTAAACAGTACCTTTTATGCAAACAATAGGCTGTGAATGAGTGAATGCAAAAGACAGCGGGCCCTCATGCCGCCCGCACAACATGGTCAGAATTTAATGTTAATATATCGAACGAGTTAGATCGGACATTGAATAAATATACTTATAATATTTACACATACTTTTACTTTATAAATGCAAAATATATTTGAAATTTAAATGGAGAATTTTATATATATAACTAAAGAACTATGAAATTACGTAATAATTTTCTCTCCAAATTCTAAAATTACATATTTATCATCTTAAATTCTAATAATTTATATTTTTTTATGAAAGAGTTGCGATACACCTCAAACATCTTTTTCATGTTATTCTCAAGAATTGAACATCCTCCTCAAGATGAAAGCTCGTACCACTGCATGAAGCCCGCAGTTCCTAATAACTCACTATTTATCATGTTAAATTCTAATAGCTGATTGTCATTTATGTCATTCACCTGCCAAAGTTCGCACATGAAATATTTGATCAAAAATGAAATCTTCATCTATTTTTCAACCAATGATGATGATAAAATTATTTTTTAGAAATTAAAAATTTTAAGGACCAAAAATTAATTTAATTTCAACGATACTTTTAAAATTTAAGAGTAAACTAACGAAAACCTCCAATCATTTAAACGTTTGTATTTTTATTCATGGATTTAATTTGAAAGAAAAAATCAGATAGAAAACGTTTATATTTTTAGAGGAAAAAAAAGAGTGGATAAAAAAAATCTTTTTTTTTTTACTTGAAAACAAGAGTAGTTAGAAGTTAAAACTACTTAGATTTTAGAATTTAAATGTTTGCATATAAATATTTAAATGTTTGTGAGTATCATTGTAAAATGTTATAAATAGAGTTTTAAATACTTGAATATTAGAATTGAAAATTAAAATTAGATATTAAATATTTGGGATGCCCATTCGGAAATTTATTTGGGGGACAACAGACTCCATAATATAATGTAAACCGTTTAAGTAGAATTGAAGGGATAAAAAGTTGTACATATCGTTGTCATTATCTTCAAGGTATGTGTGGAATCCATGTCTACTGAAGAGCGAGCAAACAATGGGCTTTGAATGTGATAAAAAAAAAACAGTGGGCTTTGAATGAGTGAATGCAAAAGACAGCGGTCCTCATGCCGCACCCATGGTCAGAAAAGGAAAGGGCCCACATGCAAACAATACATAAATAGAAAATTATCCAGTACCTGAAAAGGCACTAAAAAGTTAACTTCTCTTGCCAACTGTTTTCCTCTGATTCCCTTGGATATTTTCTTCACCATCAACGCCACGTCTGCATTCCCTTAGGTATATCCTCAAAAAAAAAAAAAAAAAAAAAAAAAAAAAAAAAATAGTACTGGAACAAGAATGCATATATCAGAATAAGACTTTAAGGTTTATAGCAATCAAACGGTTTATATAAACAACAGTGATTTCAAAAAGAATACTTACATCAGTCCTCAAATGGAATTAACTATAACAAACAAACGAATAGAACAACGATCAAACTTTCTATTCTCAGTTTTAAGTAGGCATCAAGTCAAACCAGAGCAGGTAGAAATGTATCTCACAAAACTATTCAAAAATGTTCCTAAATCTTTACCAATTCCACAGAGAAACATCCTCACCCCATTCCTTATCATCATCCAAATAGCTCAATTCCTCAACAGGAGGCTCAATCATCAGCCCCTCGGCCATGTTTGCGTAGTACAGTCCCGAATTCATATCTCCATGTTCATCCGAATTATTAAATTCCGTTTGATCATAGGCAACCCAATTGATGATATATTCAGGCATCTCCGAAGAAGACACTTCCTTCTTCTCTACCATCTCAACCGATGATGTAGAAACAGAAACATGCTCGGCCGATGATGAATCACTTGAATGGAGCGCCTTGGCAACCTCGGCAGCTACCTGCTTCATCTCTTGTACACTGGAGAAGGAAGGAGGGATGTTGATCAGCCTTGCTGAGTCAGCAAAATTAAGGCAAGCAGTGCGGCCCTGCAGTGCCATCACTGCAACGTCATGCGCCCGAGCCGCCATCTCGGCAGTCGGGTAAGAACCGAGCCAGATACTCAATTTATTTTTGGGATTTCTTACCTCGCAGACCCACCGGTTCAACGTTCCTCGACGACGAACTCCTCTGAAGACGGGATGTCTTGTTTCTATGTACTTGATGCGTCCTGACGGCTTCTTCGGAGGCGATGACAATACAGTCTTGTAGTCTGGTTCGTTGCTAGAAGAGGACTCCATTTGAGAAATGAAATAGCGAATTAATAGAGCGGAGGAGTATGAGTAGAGTTTAGAGTGACAACTTTAAAACTATTTGTGTTTTGAGTTCGTATATTATAAGTGAAGGGAAGACAATATTTATAGGTTGTGGGAGCAGATGGCAGGAAGTAGCAACGCCGGGTTACAGAAACAAAGGCAGCGTTAAGTTCTCTACGTGGGAAACAGCTGGGGACTGGAGAATGACGTACTGGAATGATGGCATCTATATATTTGTTTTTATTTTCATGATTTATCTCCTGTTTTTCTTATTTTGAAAAAAACATCAATTTAAGATAAATCTTTTATAATTTCACATACTTTTTTTTCCCAAGTTTATAAAAACATTTATAATTGTAAATTATCTATAATTTTTATGATTACTCAATTCCTTTTTGAGGCACAAATGATCAAGAGAAGATGAGCTCTAAAGACCCCCGAAAAAAAAGGCAGAGGCAGTACAAATTTTGTCATTCTATTTAAGAATAAAAGACACAAGAAGGAAAAGGGGCAAACTGATCTATAATTATATTACTTACATGTTAAATTATAGTTTCAATTAATATTATAAAACATGATTAATGTGAGTTTTTATATATTTGATATATATCAAAATATGTGAGTTTTTGGTAGATTTGATATATATTTAAGACACAATAAGGAAAAAGGGAATGCAGACGTGGCTTTGATGGTGAAGTGAGAGTGTGATTGTTGAGGCTATGGTATCCAAGGGAAACAGTTGGCATCATGGCATGGAAAGTTACCTTAGTAATGCTATTTTAGGTGCTGGGTATTGTTCCATTTATGTATTCTTCTCTCATCACTCACAAGTGGGGTGCTATCCTTTTCTGACGGGAGTCCGCATCGTCTGCATTAACTGAAAAGAGAATATTTTGATTTAACTCATCTCGGTCATCTGATTATAAACGGAGTTAATCCAGTTACAGTTTATAATTTAAGGACCCTTTAATATTAGTGTCGATCTAGTCTGCACAGATCTTAAAATGAATTAGATAGTTCAGATGCATTAACTCAAAAAGATTTTTTTTGAGTTAATGCAGAGGATACGAATTCTTCTTGCCTTGGGTGCAGCATGAAAGGTATGGTTTAATTAGATTATGATTGCTCTCACTTTTTAGCCCTACAATTTAACTTAACAGTTTAATATCTTAAATTCGACGTTCGATATACAGATGCATGCATGTTGGTCATTGAATTGTATGCCAAATATGTGATAGCACATGCTAATTAATAATGTTCGAATAATTACACTAATTAAAATTTAAACATTAATTAGCTATGTTATTTCGGTACCATATTGAATTTCATATCCATATCGGATACCCATACATATGTATTCGATACGTCAGCTGGCATATCGGCTTACGTAGTGTATCCTAGCTAGCTTACCCGATACGAACATCGATACAGGTTGACACTGCAGGATACGGCTCTGACTGTACTAGATATGCATCTGATACGGGTCGTGCACCCGTGCCAGACCTGTGGACCGTGCATTGACCAGCGCCAGATCCCAGATACGTGCACTGTGTATGGACCAAGTGCTAAAATTTAAGTTGTAGTGCACTGCAGGTATCAAACCCGGCCCCTTTAGTGTGGCAACATATTCCTTTGTCACGTCTACACTAACTCATATTTGTTGTTAGAATAGAGTAGTTATGATATTTAATGTATTGGATTATTCCTCATCCAAGATTTTTTATATTTAATAAGTGTTGAATTAATAAAATAAAATTATATATAGAGAGAGAGCGCAAAGCTAGGGTGTGATAGTTTGGTGAGCACAACTCCAAAAGTATATCGAATAGACTTCAAATGTCGAATCCAAATTGTTGGAATCCATGTACTTCATGAGTAATACATGTACATGCAAAATTTTGAAAGTTTCGAGTTTATTTGCTACAAGATCAAGCGGTCAAAGAAATGATCATTTTATAAGTTAATTTATACGTTATTTTATATATTCAATTTTTATTATTTCTTTGACTGCTTGATCTTGTAGCAAATAAACTCGAAATTTTGAAAATTTTGCATGTACATGCATCACTCATGAATGACATGGATTCTAATGATTTGGATTCAACATTTGAAGTTGATCCAATATACTTTTGGAGTTGTGCTCACCAAACCCTCCTTGGCTTGGTGAGCACATCACACTCTAGTTTTGCTCATATATGAGATGGGCTACCATACATTGCAATGTATAGACATTTTTTTGCAATGGACTATAAATCACTGGATTCAAAGTCCAAATAACTGATCCAAACCATTCATCTTGTTCTCTATATTAATGTGTTTGGAGATCAAATTTTACATAAAAATTTTTACTATTTTTTTAGATTTATTGAAAATCGTTGTTTTTCAGACAAATGTGGACCATAAAAAAACAGCGATTTTCAAAAAAATCTAAAAAAATAGTAAAAAATTTCCAAAAATTGTAAAATTTGGTCTCCAAATACATATTAATATGGAGAACAAGATGAACGGTTCGGATCGACGTTAGAATTTTGAAAACTCGAATATTGAGCCGTAGCACCGTAACCCTCTATGCAACCCAGAGCACCGTAGCCTTACCCTATATATATATATATATATATATATATATGGGTTGGGCTAAAATGAGCCATGGAGTAAAACAAGTTTATGCTCCATGGAACTATATTTTCATTTTGAAAATCCAAACAACCGATCCGAACCGCTCAACATGATCTCCATATTAAATGTGCTTGGAGACCAAATTTTATATTTTTTGGAATTTTTTTACTATTTATAAAGCCACATTGAGAATTGCTGATCCGGCGGTCCAGAAATTTTTACTGTTCACAGTAAAACAGTGATTTTCAAAGTGGCATAATAAATAGTAAAAAAATTTCAAAAAATGTAAAATTTAGTCTCCAAGCACATTTCAATATAGATAACATGTTGGAAGGTTCAAATCGGTTGTTTGAATTTTCAAATGAAAATATGGCGTGGAGTACAAACGTGTTTACTCCATGGCTCACCCAAGTCAACCTCTATATATATATATATATAGTATGGCTAAATTGCTGCCGATAGCACTTCGACCTAAGTGCTTACATGGTCAAATTTTAGTATTTGATTTTCAAACAACAAATCCAAACTGTTAGATGTTTGATTTATATTAAAATGTGCTTGGAGACCAAAATTAACATTTTCTGAAATTTGTTTTACTATTTATTAAGCTGGGTTGAAAACCACTATTTTTCAATGCTGCAGAAATTTAATAAAAATAGCGGTTTTCAAACTAGCTTAATAAATAGTAAAAAAATTCCAAAAAATGTAAAATTTGGTATCCAAGCACATTTTAATATAGATTGAACATCTAAAACATCTAACAGTTTGGATTTATTGTTTCAACATCAAATACGAAAAGTTGACCCCGTAAGCACTTAGGTCGAAGTGCTACTGGTAGCAATTTAGCCATACTATATATATATATATATATAGAGGTTCGTTATTCTACTCATAAGCATATGAGGGTATATGCTTGTAAATCATTTTTATATTTTTAATGTCCAAATGGTCAATCCGAAGCACTCAACATGTTCTCCATACTAGAATCTGCTTGGAGACCAAATTTTATATTTTTTGGAATTTTTTTACTATTTTTTTAGAATTTTCAAAATAGGGTTTAGAGTTTAGGGTATATGCTTATAAGTCATTTTTTTTGTTTTCAAATCCAAAAAGTCGATCTGAACCGTTAGATGTGATCTCCATATTGAAATGTGCTTGGAGACCAAATTTTACATTTTTCTGAATTTTTTACTATTTATTAAGCCACTTTGAAAATTGCTGATCCAACGGTGGCTTAACAAACCAGTAAAATCAGAAGCTACCATTGGATCAGCAATTTTCAAAGTGGCTTAATAAATAGTAAAAAAATTCCAAAAAATATAAAATTTGGTCTCATAAAACATTTTAATATGGAGATCACATCTAATGGTTTGGATCAATCATTTGGACTTTAAAAATTGAAAAACAACTTGGTTGCACGGGAGGCTAGGAACAATCGATTGTTTATTAGCCTACCTCTCTCTATATATATATATATATGAGAAGGGATCAAGTTACAACAAGTTATTACAACTATTTTCTATATTTTCAAAGCCCAAATTGTTGATCCAAACTATTAGATGTGATCTCTACAATAAAATGTGCTTGGAGACCAAATTTTACATTTTTTTTGGATTTTTTTACTATTTATTAAGATGGGTACTGTTCATACAAAAGCATATGGTACAAAACCTTTTAAACCTTGACTCTACTTTTAATTCAGATTGCAAGTATACCATCCTATCGTATAGTATAATCAAGTATCGATTCTAAGGACGGTTCAATTCTTGACTGGACTCTACCTAAATTAATTAAAGACTAGAAGTTCTGCAAAAGATTGATTTGGGGTATTTAGTTTCCAAGTGATTTCAATAACAGTAATTAAAATAACAGAAAGAAGATTTAATTTGGTTTTTAAATGATAAAAAGGTGTTCCTAGGGTTTTTGACTTCATTTCAGTTCTGCCTCAAGGTACCCGCTCCATGTAGTGTCTTACACGGTCCGAGTACTGTCGTACACGATACGTGTGGCCCCTGAGTGAATGGAACAGTTACTATTTCTTTTTCTTTGTGTTGTTCCTTTGTAGAATTTGAATCCTACAAATTTAGGTAGAGTCTTAATGTTCCTAAACTTCAACTGTCATTTGTTGGTTCATTAACTTAGTATAGAATTACAATATTTGCCCTTGTCGGGTTCTAGACCTCAACTATCGTATATTGGTCCGAATTACCTAGTTACTTGTTTGATATACTAAAGGTAACCTCTATCCGTCGATATGAGGAAATGTTCACCTTTTGGCTACTACTTGGTTTCACCTTTCAGATCACTAATCCAACCTCATGTACTTAGTTTGGTTGAGAGATTATAAAGGCCAAAATACCTTCTAGATATGGCCATGCACCTAATGGTAAACTAATAAAAATCAAACACAATCAAGCAAATACAAATTTCAACACAAAAATCCAATAACTAATATGCAAAACAAAACATTCGATTACATCACAATCCTAGAAACTAAAGAGTCTAAACTAACATAGTTAAAGAGAAAACAAAACAAATAGAAAGAAGAAATAAATGATAAAACTGTAAGAAATCAAGCTCCGAGCCAAGCCTCCTCTTTCCAAGCCCTCGAAACAAAGTGGAGAAGAATGGTGGTATCTCAGAGATGGCCTCCCCAAAGGGGAGATCTCTTTCCTCCTGCTTCCTCCCTCTCATTTATAGCTATTTTGTGACTTAGGGAGTAAGTAACCAACGATGGAAGGTGAATCAATCAAGATCTCATGAGTTATGGCAATAAATTTCAGCTGATGGCTCTCTAAAGCGGAGTTCGTATGACCAAGATATGGTCAAAATATGAAAATATGTCGAAAACTGGAATTTCTATATATGCGCGATCGCTCTGTCTGGGTTGGTGCATGGTCCGTGTGCCTTCTGTGCGGTCCGTGTACAGCTTCTGTTTCGACTATGAACCAAACTTCAAATGAACATAACTCATTATCCGTAGCTCCATTTTGATTGTATGACCACTTTTTGGAAAACTTACGAGAAGATCTATAATTTGCTCCATTTTCTGTAAATTAAATAGACTTGGACAGTAACTTGATTCTTGGTATAATTCTAAATTAAATTAAACTAAATTAACCTAAATGCGTAGAAATTAATCAAGTTAACCCTAGACAAAAGTATACATAACTTATGCTCATCAGGTATAAAAACTAGTCAAATTCAGACCATTGAATTTTTTACCCATCTTAATAAATAGTAAAAAAAATTCCAAAATATGTAAAATTTGATCTGGAAGCACATTTTATTGTGGAGATCATGTTGAATGGTTTGGATCGACGATTTGGACTTTGAAAATGTAGAAGATGGTTGTGGTAACTTGTTGTAACTCAAAAATTATTGTAACTTGATCCCTCCTCACACACACACACACACACACACACACATATATATATATGGTGCTATGGGTTGCATAGAGGGCTATGGTGCTACGGCTCAATATTCGAGTTTTCAAAATCCTAGCAGTCGATTCGAACCGTTCATCTTGCTCTCGATATTAATATGTGTTTGGAGACCAAATTTTACATTTTTTGGAAAGTTTTTACTTTTTTTAGACAAGTAGAAAATTAAATATTTGAATGGTGCAAAATTTTTTAGATCAAGTGAATTTCTACCTATCTAAAAAAATAGTAAAAAATTTCCATAAAATTTGGTCTCCAAACACATATTAATATGGAGAGCAAGATGAACAGTTCGAATCGACCACTAGGATTTTGAAAACTCGAATATTGAGCCGTAGCACTGTAGCCTTACTATATATATATATATAGGTTTTGGCTAATATGCTACGGGTAGCTAAGAGGCCTCCGTGCTACGGCTCGGATTTCGAGTTTTCAAAATCCTAACGGTCGATCCGAACCGTTCATCTTGTTCTCCATATTAATATGTGCTTGGAGACCAAATTTTACATTTTTCTGAATTTTTTTACTATTTATTAAGCCACTTTGAAAACCGCTGATCCAATGGTAGTTTCTGGTTTTACTGTTGGGTTAAGCCACCGTTGGATCAGGGGTTTTCAAAGTGGCTTAATAAATAGTAAAAAAATTCAGAAAAATGTAAAATTTTGTCTCCAAGCACATATTAATATGGAGAACAAGATGAACGGTTCGGATCGACCGTTAGGATTTTGAAAACTCGAAATCCGAGCCGTAGCACGGAGGCCTCTTAGCTACCCGTAGCACCGTAGCCACGTCCTATATATATATATATAGAGAGAGAGAGAGAGAGATGGGCTATGGTGCATTGCAATGCATGAAGCCCCTTATGCATTGCACTATAATCACGGATTTAAAGTCCAAACGACCGATCCGAACCGTTAGATGTTTAATCCATGTAGAAATGTGCTTGGAGACCAAATTTTACATTTTTTGGAATTTTTTTACTATTTATTAAGCATTTTTGAAAATTGCTGTTTTGCTGTGAACAGTAAAAAAACAGTAAAATTTTCTGGACCATCAGATCAGCGACTTTCAAAATTGCTTAATAAATAGTAATAAAATTCCAAAAAATGTAAAATTTGGTCCCCAAGCACATATTAATATGAAGAACAAGATGAACGGTTCGGATTGGTCGTTTGGACTTTAAATCCATGATTTAAAGTGCAATGCATAAAAGGGCCATGCATTGCAATGCATAAAAGGGCCATGCATTGCAATGCACCATAGCCCATCTCTCTCTCTCTCTATATATATATATATAGAGAGAGAGAGAGAGAGAGAGATAGAGAGAGAGAGTGACTAATGTACATTCGAATGTATATGGGCCGAAATACATCGGTCGATTCGAACCATTCATCTTGTTCTCCATTTTAATATGTTTTTGAAGACCAAATTTTACATTTTTCTGAATTTTTTTTTACTATTTATTAAGTATTTTACAAAATTGTTGATCCAATGGTGGGTTAACAAAACTGTAAAATCAGTAGCCACCGTTGGATCAACAATTTTGTAAAATACTTAATAAATAGTAAAAAAATTCAGAAAAATGTAAAATTTGGTCTCCAAGCACATATTGGTATGGAGGACAAGATGAACGGTTCGGATTGATCGTTTGAATTTTGAAAAGTCGAATTTGGACCATATATATTTTGGTTCATATACATTCAAATGCATATTAGTCACTATATATATATATATATATATATATATATATATAGGATTTGGCTTATATGCTATGGGTAGCTAAGAGGCCTCCCGTGCTACGGCTCAATATTCGACTTTTCGAAATCCTAACGGTCGATCCGAACCGTTCATCTTGTTCTCCATATTAATATGTGTTTGGAGACTAAATTTTACATTTTTTGGAAATTTTTTACTATTTTTTTAGATTTATTGAATATCGCTGTTTTTTATGATCCAGATTTGTCTGAAAAACAGTGATTTTCAATAAATCTAAAAAAAATAGTAAAAAATTTCCAAAAAATGTAAAATTTGGTCTCCAAGCACATATTGATATCGAGAACAAGATGAACGGTTCGGATCGACCGTTAGGATTTTGAAAAGTCGAATATTGAGCCGTAGCACGGGAGGCCTCTTAGCTACCCATAGCACCGTAGCCAAGTCCTATATGAGGAGGGTTCAAATGCCTCCATGTTTTTGTGCCTCCATCATGCCTCCATCTCTCTCCATCATTTTTAAAGTTCAAACAGTCGATCCGAACCGCTCAACCTAACCTCTATACTAAAATATGTTTGGAGACCAAATTTTATATTTTTATGAATTTTTTTACTATTTTTTTAGATAGGTACAAAATCAGTAAATCTGACGCTTCTCGGCGCCCCTTCTGACGCCCCTCCAGCACCCTTTTAGGATTTTCACACCAAATTAAAGAAGCACATGGAAGGGGCATTATTCAAAAAGCTGGTGCATAACAAAAATTATGTGCAATCACTACTCTGTTTCTGATGAGCCAACCAAAAAATTTGTTGAAACTCTAATTTGAGACTACTCAAATGAACTAGAGAGAATAATCGAAGCTTTAGATGTGCAATTTTTGTGCATAACAGAAATAACAATAGTTTATTGTGGAATGAATTAGAGAGAATAATCAAAGCAACTTATCCAATGGTGGTGCGAATTGTTGATTGAAGGTCGAAATAGTGGGAGGAGAGAGAGGATAGAGCAACAGAAAGGTATGGGAGGTTAGGAGAGGGGTGTGGCGCGGAACGGCGCCGGGGAGGGAGGTGGGCGGACTGGAGGTGAGGTTGGGAGGGAAACAGAGTATAGAGGTCAGAAGGAAAAGATCAGGAGGGATGGGGAAAAGAGCCAAACGGAAAGGGAGTAGGGGGCTCAAAAAACTGGAGATTACACAAATGAGTTGGATGGATTTTTTTCGCTGATCAGATTTGTAGTCTGAGCCGTTCATCAATACTTTATCGTGCGGTTTAAATTTGGAGGTACAATGGAGGCTTGAAAAATTGAGGCAGTGGAACCCTCCTCTCTCTCTCTATATATATATATATAGAGAGGTTGGCTAAGATCAAAGTGGTACCAATTCATTTTTTAATTTTTAAAGTTCAAAATGTTGATCCGAATCGTTCAAGTTGATCACTATATTAAAATATGCTTGGAGACCAAATTTTACATTTTTCTAATTTTTTTTACTATTTATTAAGCCACTTTGAAAATCATTCATCCAACGGTGGTTTCTGATTTTACTATTTTGTTAAGCCATTATTGGATCAACTATTTTCAAAATAGCTTAATAAATAGTACAAAAATTCAGAAAAATGTGAAATTTGGTCTCCAAACATATTTTAATATAGAGATTAACTTGAACGTTTCAGATCGACATTTTGAACTTTGAAAATGAAAAACAAATTTGATAGCACTAAAGTTCAGGAACTACCCCATTGATATCATATAAATACGTGCATATTACTAAAAAAAAAAAATTGCGTAAACCATATATACATTATCGTATTTAAATAATTAAGCAGACAGACGATTCCACGATTCCACAACAAATCAGTGTAGTTCAAAAGAAAACAACGGTAAGCAACAACTCTTTATACCCAAACAGCTACAAGCAGAGGCGGAATTGGCAATTCATGATATATAAGGGCTGCTAAAATATAAAATAAACTCATATGTTGTTGGTGGAAATTGAGTCCAAGCTCTCCACAACTATAAAATAAGGTCTAACCAATAAACTATAAGTAGACATGGGATAGTTCTGAGATAGGCTAGACTATATAAAAAGTTTTAAAAATATAAAATTCGATTAAATTTCAGTATACATAACTAAACTTTTGAAATTATATAATATCTTAGCACCCATACAGATGATCACTAAAATCACTCAAGTAATCACTAAAATCACTCTAACTCAACAACAATTGAGAATTTTTATCACTTAAAAAAAAAAAAAAAAATTTTGCAGCTCAAACCTATCAAAAGTTTCTATTTATATGAAGGGACTGAAATCCAGAGTTTTGCCCTTAGCCATTATAACGGTTGAAGCAACTCAACTGAATTTCAAATTGTGTATCTAACTAGTGCTTCACTTTAACCGTTTAACGTTTGGTCAACCATCGGTAACGGTTGTCCTCTGATTGTTTTGTGCTGAAATTGTCTTTTTTTTTTAAAACTTGGTAGTGGCTACCAAGGTTCGTGAGGGGAATTGAACTCTCGACCTTTAGGTATAACAACTCTAGGATATTTTCCTAGTCAATTGTGCTACCTCCCCTTTCTCGTTTTGTGCTGAAATTGTCGAGAGATTTAAATTCTGAGAATTTGATATTTAATTTTGGCCGTTACAACGTTTGGTAAATGCTATAACGGCTGATCTCTAGTTGCACAACCTCAAATTTACTTTATCATGTTTTTAAATACGACTGCATATACGTATGAGATGGGCTTCCATACTCAGGAGGTCATGTAGTTCCTCTCATGCGGATTTGGATATGCGACTGTATGTGCAGTCCGTATGTTCATGCCAATTCTTACATCAAAAATGTTTAATTTCCTTGAAAATATACTATTAAATTTTTATTTTATTATTCCATAAATCTAGCATAATAAACTAATATGTTGCGTTTTTTTTTCAACTAAAATTATGTAAAACATTTATTTGGTAAGCTTTTAAATTTTATTTAGAGTAATTAATGTACAATTTATGTCCAATTCAGTAACTAACATATGTATATTCAAGATATAAATTCGTATTAGTGGGTAAGAATAGTACAAGAAATCGAATTTAAAATGTCAAGTTAACTTCTACGGCCCTCATGCCGCACCCATGGTCAGAAAGCTAACCCACTTGTGAGTCACCACACTACCACGGACAAAAAAATACATAAATAAAAAAATATCCAGTACTTGAAATGTCACTAATTAGGTAATTTCCCTTTCATCCCATATATATCCTAAACACTCACTTCACTATCAACACGAAGTCTGCATTCAATGTTTCTAGCAATCAATCATTAGTTTTTATAAACAGTGATTTGAAAAATAATACTTACATCACAGTCCTCAAATGGACCGAGATTTTTATATTTACCCAAAAAAAAAAAAAAATTTATTAAAAATAACCACGGTTTGGCGAAATTTTTCAAAAATACCTAACCCGCGGAAAAAATCCGCAGCCCGGGATTTTTTATTCTGCCCCGTGGAAAATATCCGCGGCCCCGAAATTTTAATAATTTTTTTTTTTTAGATTATGTTGTTCAGTTTATTTGGAATTTAGATTAGTTTGAATTGTTAAGTTGGAGTTTTGTATGAATTTTATTTGTATGAATTGTTAAGTCAGAGTGTTTCTGAATCCAATTTTGCACCTCTGGTTAACATAGCAAAAGATTTTCAAAAATTATGAAAATTGACCCACATGCAGTCTTGACATCGTAGAACATGACTGTGAAGTTTCACAAAAAAACTCAAAACAGATCGCGAGATATTATCTCTCAAAAATTGCCCGAACTGCTGAAGGAGTGCTTCTGAGCCCATCTTTGCACCTCTGGTTAACATACGAAATCATCTTCCAAAATCATGAAAATTGACCGACATGCAATCTTGACATCGTAGAACATGACTGTGAAGTTTCACAAAAAATCTCAAAACAGATCGTGAGATATCATATCTCAAAAATTTCCCGAACTGCTGAAGGAGTGCTTCTCAGCCCAACTTTGCACCTCTGGTTAACATAGCAAAGCATCTTCAAAAATTATGAAAATTGACCGATATGCAGTCTTGACATCGTAGAACAAGACTGAAGTTTTATGCAAAATCTCAAAACAGATCGCGAGATATATATCTCAAAAATTGCTTGAACTGCTGAAGAAGTGATTATGAGTCCAACTTTGCACCTCTGGTTAACATACGAAAGCATCTTCAAACATCATGAAAATTGACCGACATACAGTCTTCACATCGTACAACATAACTGTGAAGTTTCACACAAAATCTCAAAACAGATCACGAGATATCATCTCTAAAAAATTGCTCAAACTGCTGAAGGAGTGCTTCTGAGTCCAACTTTGCATCTCTGTTTAACATATCAAAACATCATCAAAAATCATAAATATTGACCGACATGCAGTCTTGACATCATAGAACATGATTTCATGTCAGTCAATTTTCATGATTTTGGAAGATGTTTACCTATGTTAACCAGAGGTGCAAAGTTCGGCTCAGAAGCACTCCTTTAACAGTTCGGGCAATTTTTGAAAGATAATATCTCGCGATCTGTTTTGGATTGTTTTTTTGAAACTTCACAGTCATATTCTACGATGTGAAGACTGCATGTCGGTCAATTTTCATGATTTTTGAAGATGCTTTCGTATGTTAACCAGAGGTGCAAAGTTGGGCTCAAAAGCACTCCTTCAGCAGTTCGGGCAATTTTTGAGATATAATATCTCACGATCTGTTTTGAGATTTTGTGTGAAACTTCACAGTCATGTTCTACGATGTTAAGATTGCATGTCGGTCAATGTTCATGATTTTGGAAGATGCTTTCGTATGTTAACCAGAGGTGCAAAGTTGGGCTCAGAAGCACTCCTTCAGCAGTTCGGACAATTTTTGAGAGATAATATCTCGCGATCTATTTTGAGATTTTTTGTGAACCTTCACAGTCATGTTCTACAATGTCAAGACTGCATGTCAGTCAATTTTCATGATTTTTGAAAATGTTTTGTTATGTTAACCAGAGGTGCAAAATTGGATTCAGAAGCACTCTGACTTAACAATTCATACAAATAAAATTCATACAAAACTCCAACTTAACAATTCAAACTAATCTAAATTCCAAATAAATTGAACAAAATAATCTCCAAAAAAAAATTATTAAAATTTCCGGGGCACGGATATTTTCCACGGGGCAGAATAAAAAAATCTCGGGCCACGGATTTTTTCTGCGGGTTGGGTATTTTTAAAAATTTCGCCGAACCGTGATTATTTTTAATAAAAAATATATTTTTTTGGGTAAAAATAAAAATCTCGGTCAAATGGAATATAAACCATATATAACAATTATTACATTCTCCATTCTCATTAATTAGGAATAGAGTTTTTGTTTTTCGAATACGGATATAGATTTGATTGAATATTTTTTAAATAAAAATATAAATATTATAATAAAAATATACCATATAATTTAATATATTATAAAAATAATTATGTTATTTATCATTACAATTAGATAAATATTATGAACTTTAGTATTTCTATAAACAGTGATTGAAAAAAGAATACTTACATCACAGTCCTCAAATGGAATATGAACATATATAACAATTATTCTATTCAAAAAGTTACAAGTAGTTGTTACATAATATTAGACAACGAGTGTCTTTAAAAACATTCAGCTGTAAACAAATAAAAAACACACAGAGATACAAATTTAATCATCATTGCTTGATTGTAATTAATTGTTGGAGCCTGATGATTGTTTTCTCTGTGTGCTTGTCTTGTTTCTTCTGGTAGACTACAACGAATGAAAGCCGAGAAGGCATTGAAACAAACCGGATCGGGAACTGAATCAACCGAACCGGGATAGTCACCGATCAAAGGAATGTGCAGCTGAGAAGGCTCTGTATCAAACCGAGCTGAGAACTGAATCAACCAGATCTGGATAGTCACATCTTAGAGGAACTAGGAACTGAATCAACTCGATCGATAATTTAGCGCATAAGATTTGGAATCACTACCATTAAATAATCTGGAGATGTCACAACTTCAAGCGTGACCATAAAAGCGATCGACAATAACTTCGTAATATCCAGTAGTTGATCAGATGAATCAATCGAAATAAATGAAAAATATTTTGTGGGTGTGAACGGATAAAAAGAATAATCTTTCTCATTTTCTTTCTCGGATACTAACAAAAAAAATTATTCTTATTCCAATAGAGGAGTACTACAAGAATGGGATAATAACAAATTGATTGCATGGTAACAAAATGTTAATCTAACGATATGAATAAGTATAAAATATATATAAAGGTCGCATAGTACAGTCCAAAATTTATCTCTCTATATATTTCCATGCAGATGCTGGATTGGGTCGATGATACCCCTGAGTGGGATTCAGATCCTCCCATGTACCGTAAAAGTTAATCTTATACAATTATTGGATTCGGACAGTTATTTTAACTTATCATGAATATTAAAGCACAAATAATATCGTTTTTTTATTATTTTGAAACCTAAGAGTATAGTTGTCCGAGGAGTAGCCCCCTCCATGATCAGAAAAGGATAGCATCCCACTTACGAGTCACGACAGACAAAAAATACATAAATAGAAAAATATCCAGTACCAGAAAAGGCATTAATAAGGTAAGTACCCACACCAACTGTATCGCTTGGATCCCATAGCCGTAACAGTACTCTAATTTCACCATCAAAACCACAAAGGATCCATCAACGGATATTGAGGCAAATCTACGTGTATGTCATGGCACAATAACAACAGCCGAGTTTTCGCGACGATATTTTTGGCAACCGCGAAGCTAATTCCTCTTAAAAAACTATACGTGAGGATAGCTCCCTGTGAAAAGTATCCTCTCAAAAACAGCCATCGCTAATGATACTATTCCTCGCGAATAGTTTTAGCGAGGATATTGGGGAACGTATCTGCGAGGATAGCTTCTTGGGAAAAATATGCTTGCCACGTGGCGATGTTTGCAATTTGGGATTTGTTATACTTTTACCATTAAATATTCCACGGCAATAATGTATTGTTGTGCATTGTGCTGTACTGATACCATTAAATAATCCACAGTAATAATCTGGTTATTATCATGGTTAATCAGTTGGACTTCTACCATAGAGTCCACAGTAATAGTCCCATTATTGTCGTGGTTATTCAGTCCACAGTACTAGTTCCATTATTGTCGTGGTTATTCAGTCCACAGTAATAGTCTCATTATTATCGGGGTTATTCAGTCCACAGTAATAGTCTCATTATTATCTTGGTTATTCAGTCCACAATAATAGTTCCATTATTATCGTTGTTATTCAGTCCATAATAGTCTGATTATTATCGTGGTTATTTAGTCCACAATAATAGTCTGATTATTATCGTGGTTATTCCCCATGAGGTGCTAAGTCACTCCATAATTTTAAAAATCTTAATCATGTATAATAAAATTTAATTAACTTTTATTTTCTTTTCTAAAGTTTATATATAGTCTAACTTTTTTCATAAAATAATAAATATTTGTTTGTAGTTTAGTATTTTATAATTTAGTTCTATTCAAAAAAATTTGTTCCGCCCGGTACGGATATCAGTGTAGCATGTCACAGTAACATTCATACATCAGATGAGACTTCAAGGTTTATATAAACAGTGAATTGAAAGATAATATACATCAAAGTCCTCAAATGGGACCTAAACCAACTATAACAATTATTATATTCTCAGTAGGTACCAAGTTAACACAGAGCAGGTTGAAATATATATATCTCGAAACTAATAAACATGTTGCTAAACCTTCGTTAATTCCACAGAGACACTGCCACACCTAATTCATTATCATCATCCAAATTGCTAAAACACTCAATAGGAGGCTCCATCATCAGCGCCTCGGCCAAGCTTGCGTAGTACAGTCCCGAATTTATCTCTCCATTTCCATCCCAATTAAATTCCGTTTGATCATAGGTAACCGAATTCATGGTAGTTTCAGGCATCAGTGACGAAGCCACTTCCTTCTCTACCATCTCATCACATGATGTAGAGACTGAAACATTATTTGCTGAGTGTGATGAATTGCTTGAATGGAGTGCCTCGGCGACCTTGACTGCTACCTGCTTCATTTCTTCCACACTGGAGAAGGAAGGAGGGATGCTGATCAGCCATGCTGAGTTGGCAAAATTAAGGTGAGCAGAGCGGCCGCGCAGTGCCATCACTGCAACGTCATGTGCCCGAGCTGCCATCTCAGCAGTCGGGAAAGTACCGAGCCAGATTCTAGATGTACTTTTGGGTTTTCTTACCTCGGAGACCCACCGGTTCAACGTTCGTCGGCGCCGAACTCCTCTATAGACGGAGTGGCTTTTTTCTATATACTTGATGTGTCCTGACAGGTTCTTTGGAAGCGTTGAACCTACCTTCATGTGTTGTTTGTTGCTAGAAGAGGATTTCATTTTAGAATTAATAGAGCTGAGTAGGAGAAGGAGAGTATGAGTAGAATTCAGAGTTCTGAGTTTGTAAGTGAAGGGAAGACGGTATTTATAGGTACGCGTTCTGCGAGCAAGGGACTACAGAAATAAAGGCAGCGACTTTCTCCGTGCAACAAACAGCTGTGACGGGATAGTAACTGGTATGGTGAAATTTAGATATTTGCTTTTAGAAAAAAAATTGGATATATGCCCATTATAAGTATTTATAGCAATTGAATGGTCAGTTCTGTGCCACTTGTTCAAAGTCATGTGTTGTTGACTATGGATAGGGGTGTCAATGGCTACGATACAAGTTGAATGGAGGCATTTTCATACTCATACTTATTAAAATTGATTTTATTCATATTTTATTCATACCTATTAAAAATTGACTTTATCCTACTCCACTCTTATTCGTTAATATTATCGGATAACAAAACGGTAGTGGGTGAATAATAAATAATACTATTATAATAATTAGTTTTATTATATTTTATAAATTAAACATCAAAAATTCATTTATTTCACACATATGTAATTATATTTCTAATAAAAAATAAAAGTAAATGTCCAATTAATTCCAACTAAATTGTTTTTTATAAAAGAAGAAAATTCAAAACCACAAATATATATTTAGGTGGGTTGGAAATTGAATTGAATATATATTTAGATTTTACAAATATCCTATAGGGCGGGCATTTTTATTAATACCCAAAAAATAAAACCTAATTTTAAAAATAACCAGCAATTCTGTTTTTTTTTTAAATAACCTAACGTCCTGGCCCACGGGCGGTCTCCTTTTTATTTCTTTATTTAGAGATCTGAGTATTTTGATTTAAATAATTTTGTGAAGAAAAAATGAGTTTATAACACATGCGTTTATATATATACATATATTATAAAAAAATGAGTTTATAACAAAAAAAATTGTATATATGTATATGTATATGTATATGTATATGTATATGTATATGTATATGTATATGTATATGTATATGTATATGTATATGTATATGTATATGTATATGTATATGTATATGTATATGTATATGTATATGTATATGTATATGTATATGTATATGTATATGTATATGTATATGTATATGTATATGTATATGTATATGTATATGTATATGTATATGTATATGTATATGTATATGTATATGTATATGTATATGTATATGTATATGTATATGTATATGTATATGTATATGTATATGTATATGTATATGTATATGTATATGTATATGTATATGTATATGTATATGTATATGTATATGTATATGTATATGTATATGTATATGTATATGTATATGTATATGTATATGTATATGTATATGTATATGTATATGTATATGTATATGTATATGTATATGTATATGTATATGTATATGTATATGTATATGTATATGTATATGTATATGTATATGTATATGTATATGTATATGTATATGTATATGTATATGTATATGTATATGTATATGTATATGTATATGTATATGTATATGTATATGTATATGTATATGTATATGTATATGTATATGTATATGTATATGTATATGTATATGTATATGTATATGTATATGTATATGTATATGTATATGTATATGTATATGTATATGTATATGTATATGTATATGTATATGTATATGTATATGTATATGTATATGTATATGTATATGTATATGTATATGTATATGTATATGTATATGTATATGTATATGTATATGTATATGTATATGTATATGTATATGTATATGTATATGTATATGTATATGTATATGTATATGTATATGTATATGTATATGTATATGTATATGTATATGTATATGTATATGTATATGTATATGTATATGTATATGTATATGTATATGTATATGTATATGTATATGTATATGTATATGTATATGTATATGTATATGTATATGTATATGTATATGTATATGTATATGTATATGTATATGTATATGTATATGTATATGTCTATGTCTATGTCTATGTATATGTACCGATTTTTTTATTTATATCCAAAAAAATATATAAATTTAAAAAACTAACCAAACCGCTTGTTTTTTTTCAAAACTACCCAAGCCGGAAAATATTTTTCCGGTTTCAATACCAATTTCCGGAAAATAAATTTGATATGCAAGCACATTTTAACATATATACATATATTATATATACATATATATACAAGTAAATTGCATGTATATCAATATTTTTGAAAAAAAATATGCATATATATTTTTTTCAAGTAAATTTATATTACATTTAACATTTAAATTAATATTGTATTATATTTAATCTAATATTTTATTTAATAATAAACTAAAATTAGTTACAACTTATTAGTTACAACATAATTATAAAAAATCGAATTAAAATATATCATATTATAACTAAGCAAGTTTAAAAACTAAGCAATTCCATAGACTAGCAAATTAATAAGGATCCCTGGTTGTCATAAGGGGAGTGGTGGTGGTACTCCTGGTTGTCATAAGGGGAGTGGTGGTGGTACTCCTGGTTGTCATAAGGAGAGTGGTGGTGGTATCCCTGGTTGTCATAACCCGAATTGTCATAACCTGAAGGCCCAGCCCCAGCCGCACTTGAAGGTCCAACCCTAGTCTGGGGAACCCTCTTCGAATATATTTCCATTATCGGGACCCCACTAGCCGCAAATTGAGTGTACACAACTCTCCACAAATTCGCATCTGTTATTGGAAACTTCACAAAGTAAGGTCTACCCCCCACCCCAGGTGAGTTGTCAATCTGTGTAGCCAATTCTATTTCATACATGTTGGGGTTTACAGCAGTCTTTTCGTATATTAGCTGCTTCAGTTCCTGAAATGTGGTATTTTCATTAACCTCGAAGGAAAATGCGGCATCTTTCGTGTACTGCACGCCATCTTCACCCCTTTGTAGCCTGCCGCCCACATACAGTACAACTAACATCTTTTCCTTAACAAACTACATTTAAAAAATTATTTCATAAGGATTAAAGTTTTGTACAGTAATTATAACGGGTACAGTAATCAATGGCAAATTAGAAAATAAAAAAATTACATATTGCTACAGTAATTTATGTTGATACAGTTACAGTAATTGTAACAGTAAATTTGCTACAGTTACAATAATTATAGTAATTTAAAAAATTGCAACAGTTACAGTAAATTTGTACAGTAATTGCAACAGTTACACACAGTAATTAATAATTAGCAAATAATTAACAAGAAACTAAAAAAAAACCTGTTGCTACAGTAAAATCGCCTTTCAATCGCCCAACAATCGCCATAGCTCTCTCTCTCAAACAGTAAAATCACAGCACAGTAAAATTTTTGTTTACAGAATGGTTGGAGTGGGCAGGTGTCACACCCCGCGGCCACGGGTCGTAACAGTCCCCCGCCGTAAGCATACAACGCCGTGTATGCTTACAAGGCAATAAACAATTCAAACAAAACAACAAGTAATATAAAGCAAGTTTCTAATATATAATCAGAGTACACAGTCTGGACAGAAATTAATACAACAAAAGTATCTCATCCGGATACCAACCATGAGGCCTACCCTAAATCTATACAACAAAACATATCTAGGGTCATGTATTGGTAAGCTACTAAGGCCTACTACTCGCGTGCCTCTTTGAAATCAGTCGCACCAGTACCTATAAAATAACCCAAGGGGTGGGGGTGAGAATAAAATTCTCAGTGCGAATTTGCCACAGTTTAGACTATTGGACTTGCAATCAAACTCCATGTTCAACAATGAAACCCAAACCAAAACAGTTCAAACAGATATATATTCACAAATAAGAGAATGCCAATGCTCGACAACAATTAATCCAATTTGAACCACAGTTAACGGAATTTCCGAGATGAATTTCAAACACAACACATATTCTGGCTTAACTTGACTCATTATGGCTTGTAGCAACTACAGATGTTCTTTCGAGCTGGACCCTTTATCAAACCCTCGTCTGTAGGGTTACTGATAGGGCTGATTAATGAGCGAGCATGAGCGAGTTAGGGTATGCTCATGCTCGCTCATTAAGTAAATGAGCGAGTTGTTAATGAGCGAGTTTAAATGAGCGGATAAATGAGCGAGTTGTAAATGAGCGAGTTTTTAATGAGCGAGTTATGAGCGGCTCACGAGTTATGACTTATGACTCATAACAAAATTATATAGTGTGCCCACGCATAACAAAATTTGTTAAAAGACATCATAACAAATTATCATAATTTATTTAAAATAAAATATAATAAAAATTCAACAAAAATATAATTATATTACAAAAATAGAATAATCCAACAGAACCTAACAACAGAAACTAATAAAAATTCAACAGCTATCGTCTTGTCGATTTTGACGGTCCTACTTGTGACATACAGATAAATATTTCCTTGTCAAATACCTACAAATTTGTATTATGAAAACAATAATGAAAATTCATCTTAAACAAGTAACAAGCAGTTGGGATTTTAAATTGCTAGTTTAGAATTAAACCTTCATCTTAAACAAGCAACCTTGGTTCTATCGATTTACAAAAAAATGAATATGAAATCATGAATATTAGTATATTACACAAGATTAAATGTTACATTGTGCTCACTATATTACACAGGATTAAATATGAAACTATGCTCACTATCTATCAATCTTAATGAGGCAAGGTTGATGTTACACAGAATTACACATGATTAAATGTGGCAGGGATTAGATGTGGCAAATTCTTAATGAGCGAGTTATGAGCGAGTTGAGTCATGCTCATGCTCGCTCATTAAGTAAATGAGCGAGTTGTTAATGAGCGAGTTTAAATGAGCGGATAAATGAGCGAGTTTAAGCGAGCTTTTAATGAGCGAGTTATGAGCGGCTCACGAGTTATGAGCGATTTACTCACCCCTAGTTACTGACACCTACAGACGCTCCACCGAGCTGGACCATTTATCTAACACCCATCTATAATCGCTTGGCTTAACAGTTATTAAGGTCTGGTTCAAGTCACAGAAAGAAAATTCTGTTTAGAATCGTTTCCAATATTCGCAATATTCAATTGACCTTCCAAATGCATTAACACGTAGGAGAATGCCACCGAGCCACAGACGTTACACACTCGTCACCCACGATTCCAATTCACACATCATAACATAATCACCATCTCTCGTCCCAACCGGTACTGGGAAACATTGAGGGCCGTTCACCTAAGGCCATTAGGATCCTGGGAATCAAAGTCAGCATACATCCCGACTTTGCAAATTCATTGGATCCAAGTGCTTAACTTCGTAAATTCATTCACATACATATCAAATCGTGGTGACTTTCAATCAAATCAGATCATAATAGATCGACACAACCTACAACCATACCAGCATGCAAATCACTCAAGTCACATAAATTCGAGTTTAATTTGATTGGGCTATGCAAATGCTTTACACAATTCAATAATGCAATCAATGATATTCAACATGACAAACGAATAAACAGTTTAATTCATGAAAATAAAGTATCAAACAAGTCCAAGAATCCCGCACCTGGTTACGACGAGCGTACCGCTTAATTAAGGATCAGACGTCTCGAACTGCCTCGCGAAGTCCTGCTCGACCGAGCCTACGCCTATATTACACGTATACTAGGTTTAACCTTGGTTCATGATCGAGGAGTTTACTCGAGTCGTATTAGGGCTTATATATTCCTTAACCAATTCCTATGCTTTTGTACCGATTCTTTTGATTCCTCTTTCCTTACCAAAAATTCTCTAAAACCACACACAATCTCATCTAGGTCCTCTGGACCATACAAACTCTCAATTTGGTAACAATTCACTTACTAGTTCACCAATTTGGTTCTCGTAACAATTTGATTTACCGATTGGTTAAACCCTAAGTTGGTCAAAACCTCAAATTAACCATTAAACATTCTAGAAATTCAAGATCAAGGGGTAACCCTACCGATTACAAGTCTAATCGGTTGGATTAAAAAAATCAATTCACGATTATGCCCGATTTCAGTTTTGGCACGAAACCCTAGAAATCAAAATCCACGAATCGGAAGGAAATCGGGAAAAAGATTGACAAATAAAAAAGCAAGGAGTGTAGAGGAACCAATCCTCGAGCAATTCGAACAAAAATCTTGAGTTTAAAATGAAAATCTGAGAAATCGAGAAAATTCGAGGTTTTGAAAGAGAGAAGGAGAGAAAAGAATACCGAATGGGAGAGTTAGGAGAGATTCACGGGCGCTTACTCGGTTCTAGCTTTGATTTCTCGCAACAATCGGGTGTTTGAGAGGGACGGGAAACTCTCTCGCTCTTTTTCTCTCTCTCGGGTGAAATTTCACTTAAAATGGGGAAAGGAATGAAGTGGGAGAGAGAGAGAAAGTTGGATTTGAGTTTTAGGGTTAAAATTACCCTGAGTGCGGACGCACCCATCCGCAGTGCGGGTGGCTTCACCCGCACTCGGCACTTAGTCGGTTTTCAGAAAATGAAATTTAACACATAAATCATCCGCAGTGCAGGTCACTTCACCCGCAGTGCGGGTCACATCACCCGCAGTGCGGGTCACTTCACCCGCAGTGCGGGTCACTTCACCCGCCGTGCGGGTCACTTCACCCGCCGTGAGGGTCACTTCACCCGCACTCGGAACTTAATAAATTTTCGACATAATTTTAGAAAAAATCCGACCGTAATGCGGACGCATCCACCCGCAGTGCGGGTGGCTTCACCCGCAGTGCGGGTGGCTTCACCCGCACTCAGTACTTAGCCAATTTCAGGAAAATTCATCTCAACAGAGCAAATCGTGAGTGCGGACGCACCCACCCGCAGTGCGGGTCAACCCATCCGCACTCACAGAAATTTCAAAATAAATTTTAGGAAAACAGAAGCCAGTGCGGGTCAGTCACCCGCACTCACCACCAGTGCGGACGCACTGGACCTAAAAAGGTTCAGAACTTCGAAATTTCGATGCAGTTTCGATTCACACTTAACTTACTTATTTAGAGGAACCTTAATTAAGGTTTAAACTTCCATTTTGTTAGCACGATTTTCGATTCTTGCCTTTAAATCATTAAAAATTAATTGTAAAAGTTTTCTAACGTAACAGCAGGAGAGAGAAAAAATCGGGTTAAATACCTTTAGAGGACCGCCCGTGGGGGGGCGGTTTGCTCCCTAGCAGACCGCCCGTGGGCCAGGCGGTTTGCCTATTAATTGGGCCGCCCGTGGGCCTGGCGGCTGGGTTATTTAAAAAAAAAAACAGAACTGCTAGTTATTTTTAAAATTACGTTTTATTTTTTGGGTATTAATAAAAATGCCCGACTATAAGGTAACAAGTACGAAATAGTCATTACCCATACCCTTACTCACTTGGTTAACGAAAAAAAATTCTTCTTCGTACCCATACCAAATAAGTTAACGAAATAAAACCATACCCATACCCGCCTTATCGAATACGATACAGGTCGGATAAACAACTAAAAAGATACCATTGACACCCCTAACTATGGAGAAGACAAACTCAATGCATTTAATACTTTTGCAACTAATTAATAGCCGGTCACTCTAGCTCTCCGCATTATTTATTTTCTATTTGTGCTTCTTCTAGTATTTTCTATTATTTTTAGGTCATTTTTATTATATTTCAAAATTAATAAAAATTAAACAAAAATAAAAAAATAAAAAAAATTATATATATTCTACAGATTCAACGTTCCGAATATGAAAATTTGAAATTTAACTCAATAACATTTTGGTCGAAATGAAACCAAAAACATATTAGTCACACCTAGAGGTTTGATTTAAACCGTGGGGGCTAAATTCGGTCCGGTCTGCCTATATCTGTTACTTGCCCGGACCATGTACGTGCCCCGGGTATGCACGGGTACACAGGTACGGGTTTGAAATGAGCCAGACCTGGTATTTGAGAAAAAAAAACCCGGGCATACCCGGACCGTTCTAAACCCGTGCTCACCCGGACCAGTCCACCTACCCGTGAATCCGGCCAGGTTTAACCCCTACCCGTGATCGTTTTTTTTTCAAATTTCAAATTCGGATTCCCCCCAACCCGTGTACCCGTGACCAGTGCCCGTGCCCTTTTCTATTTTTTTTAATTCAAATTTAAATTTTTTTCAAAATCCCATTGGGTCAAATCAAACCGAGCCCGGACCGGTCAAATCAAACCCGGACCGCCCGGACCCTACCCCTAACCGGTTTTTTTTTTTTTTTTTTATTAAATTTCAAATTTTATTCCCCCTCTAATCAAAACTCTTTAAATACACCCCTTGTCCTCTCAATATTTTCACATTCTCTCAATCTCAAATTTTATTATTCTCAATGTTTAAATTTATTGTTTAAAAAAAATATAGTTGTAAATTTAATTCATTTTACAAATACGCAAACGGAATTATGAAGGTATCGAAATTACAAAGTTCGGCACCTCTCGCAAGATTTTTCGGTGAGATTTAAAGGTTACATTTATTTCATGGTAGATTAATTTATTTTTGTAGAGTAAATTTAGTTTATGCTAGATTTATTGAATGTTAAGTACTTAGATTTGTTAGATTTATTTTATGTTAGATTTGTTAAATTTGTTAAGTATTTAGATTTATTAGATTTATTTTATGTTAGATTTGTTAGATTTGTTGAATATGTTATATTTATTTAGTTTATGTTAGATTTGTTAGATGCGAAATAATTAGATTTGTTTTGAATATGTTAGATTTTATTTTTGAAATTCGGATTTATTTTTAATATGTTAAAAAAATAGGTAGGTCGTTTATTTTTTTGAATATGTGAAGTAATTAGATTTGTTTTGAATATGTTAGAATTTATTTTTGAAATTCGGATGTAATTTTAATAGGTTAAAAAAATAGGTTAGGTTTATTTTTTTTAAAGGTGAAGTAATTAGATTTTATTTTTGTAATTCGGATTTATTTTTAATAGGTTAAAAAAAGATCTTAGATTTAATTTTTGTGAATATTTGAAGTAATCAGATTTGTTTTGAATATGTTAGATTTTATTTTTGAAATTCGGATTTATTTTTAACAGGTTAAAAAAATAGGTTAGGTTTATTTTTTTGAATATGTGAAGTAATTAGATACGTTTTGAATAGGTTAGATTTTATTTTTGAAATTCGGATTTATTTTTAATAGGTTAAAATAATATGTTAGGTTTATTTTTATGAATATGTGAAGTAATTACATTTGTTTTGAATATGTTAGATTTTATTTTTGAAATTCGGATTTATTTTTAATAAGTTAAAAAAATATGTTAGGTTTATTTTTGTGAATATGTGAAGTAATTACATTTGTTTTGAATATGTTAGATTTTATTTTTGAAATTCGGATTTATTTTTAATAGGTTAAAATAATAGGTTAGGTTTATTTTTGTGAATATGTGAAGTAATTAGATTTGTTTTGAATATGTTAGATTTTATTTTTGAAATTCGGATTTATTTTTAATAGGTTAAAAAAAATTTGGTTTATTTTTGTGAATATGTGAAGTAATTAGATTTGTTTTTAATATGTCAGATTTTATTTTTGAAATTCAGATTTATTTTTAATAGGTTAAAAAAATGTTAGATTTATTTTGGTCAATATGTGAAGTAATTAGATTTGTTTTGAATATGTTAGATTTTATTTTTGAAATTCGGATTTATTTTTAATTGGTTAAAAAAATATTTTAGATTTTTTTTTTGAATATGTGAAGTAATTTGATTTGTTTTGAATATGTTAGATTTTATTTTTTAAATTTGGATTTATTTTGATAGGAAATGTTAAATTTATTTTTAAATAAGTTAGATTTATTTTGAATATGTTAGATTTATTTTTAAATAGAGATTTATTTTAAAAATATTAGATTTATTTTTAAAAAACATAAATAAATATGCTGTTTCGGCCACTGTTTTTGGCCGGAACAGGCTATTTCGGCCTTTGCAGAAAATACAGCTTCTCTGCAAAGGCCAAAACAACCTGTTCCGGCCTGGAACAGAGCACGAAACAGGATATTTTTACCTATTTTTTATTTCTGTTTTTAATTTCTGTTTTTTAAATTCGGATTTATTTTTAATAGGTTAAAAAAGTAGGTTAAATTTATTTTTTTGAATATGTCAAGTAATTAAATTTATTTTTGAATAGGTTAGATTTTATTTTTCAAATTCAGATTAATTTTTAGTAGGTTAAAAAAATATGTTAGATTTATATTTTGAATATGTTTAGTAATTAAATTTATTTTTGAATAGGCTAAATTTTATTTTATAAATTCGGATCTATTTTTAATGGGTTAAATTAATAGGTTAGATTTATTTTTTGTATTAATTAAGTAATTAGATTTATTTTTGAATGTTAGATTCATTAGATTTTAATTATACTGTTAGATTTAGTTTTGCATATGGTAGATTTATGTTAGATTTATTTTTTCATATGTTAATTTTATCCGAATTCAAATGTAATATGTTAGATTTATGTTAAGTAATTAGATTTATTTTTTGATATGTTAGATTTTATTTTTTAAATTTGGTTTTATTTTTAATAGGTTAAATTAATAGGTTAGATTTATTTTTTGAATATGTTAAGTAATTTATATTTATTTTTTTGAATAAGTTCAAAAAATGACATCTCATCGCGATTCAGTGCAAGAAGACATCGCGAGATTGTCGGCTGATACTTTTGGCCCCGATATGCTACCACCTAATTATCCACAAAATTATCTACATAATTATCTTGATAGTTCCTCCCAAATGCCACCACCTAATTATCCACAAAATTATCCAAGAAGGGACCAAATGCTACAAATAAATTATCAACAACCCCCAATATGAGTGCATCATATTATACTTCAAATGATCCAAACATGTATATTCCACAAGAAACACATCAACCGACACCACTGTATGCATATGGAGGCACTTCTTCTGTAGAATCGAGTCAATTCACGTCCACTATAGAAGGTACTCCTTCTACAAGTGTCCCTGAAATTCAAGAGGTTGATGTTCCTCCTTCAACAAGTGTCCCTGGAATTCAACAACTAGCAGAAAAGAAGACTAAAAGATCTCTCGAATACAAGCAATGGTGGGTGAAGTATTATACGTTGACACTCCTGGAGGATAGCACTATGCAATATCTACAATGTAAGGTACCAAATTGCAAGATCAAGGTTTTTTAGTATAAAAAACATATTGGTATGACTAGCTTTAAGAGACATGCCGAAACACACAAAAAGGTGAGGTTCCAAGTGAAAATGCTAAACCGAGAAAAATCCAAACTCTTGTGAATGCGGATGGTACCAAAACCAACTCAAAATATAATGAATAAAAAATGCTTAGTGAATTGCCCCGGTACATTACACATAAAAAACAACCAATAAGTATGGGTGGTTGCATGAGTTTTGCCTAGTTGGTCATTCGAGGGTGTGGTCAACCAATGTACAAAATGATCCATCATAAAAAGATGGTTAGTGAAATAAAATTCAGTTTACCATTTAAAAAAATAAGCTACGAGGTATATTTGCATACCAAAACAATAAGATCTCAGTTACCTCCGATATATGGACTGCCGGTAAACATGGACTTGGGTACTATTGTATTACTGGGTATTGGATCGATGATCGTTGGGTATTACAAAAAAGGATATTAAGTTTTCGAATGTTGGATTCCCCACACACTACAAATGTAATTTTCAAATTCATTATTGAGGTTTTAGAATAGTACAACCTTATGAATATAAATTATTTATAATATCTACATTATTTGTCCACTAATTTTTTTTATTTTTTAATAGTTTCACTTCCAGAAGCACTAGCAGTGGTGGATTGTTAGCAGATTTCCAGTCAGAGAGAGAACCGCACACATCCACAAACGAGTTATTGAGCTATATGTCGATCCTCAACGAAAGTGAACATAGACTTGACATCATGGTGTGGTGGAGGAGGCACCAAAGGGCCTATCCAAGGATGGCGATGATGGCCCGCGACGTATTTGTCGTGCCCGTGTCAACCTTGCCTTCTGAAAGTTGTTTTAGTTCAGCGAACAGGATCCTCTCTGGTAAACGCAGCAAGTTGCGTGCACATGTTTTTGAGAGACTTGTGTGCTTGAAAGATTGGATTGATGCTGAAGAGCGCAAGCAACATCTGCCTCAACAAGCATCATCATCCGAAATCGACATTGAAGAAAGCGGTACCGAGGCGCAGCACGAAGCTAATTCAAATTCAGACGGTGCGGAAGAGAGCAAACAATGGTATAGGAATGAGAACTTCTAGATAGGTAGTGTCGGTATAAATTTCTAACATCTTTTAATCTTTGTAGTTATTTTTTTAATTATAAATTTCTAAACATTTCAATTAGTTTTTAAATTATTCATTTTAAAGAAGAATTATTAACAAAATAAAAGTTAGAAATCCGTCTATGTTATTTTACATAGCCGGTCCCAAGTCCGGAATAAAGGAGGATGATAACTTTTATTTTTTAATCTATTGTATTAAAATAATTCATAATTATTTTTAAAGTAATTGATTTAAGAAATATTTTATTTATATTTTATTGTTTTAAAGTAATTGAGTTAAGATATTTTAAAGTAATTGATTTAAGCAACATTGTTTTAAAATAATTAGTAATTTTCATTTATATTTAAAGTAATTGATTTAAGTAATTGATTAAGCAACATTGTTTTAAAATAATTAGTAATTTTGATTTATATTTTATTTTAAAAAAATTTATTGAGTTCAAATATACAAATGTCAAATGAATTTTAGTTTAAATGAATTTGAATTTATAATTTATTGGTTTACAAAGAAAAAAAGGAAAAAAATAGAAAAAAAAAACCAGACCGGACCGCCTCTGCCCCCCTACCCGGACCACCCTACCCCCGAACCCGTGACGGGCACGGGTTTGAAACGGGCAGGGCAGGGTTTTTGAAAAAAAAACCCGTGCTAACCCGGCCTTTTGTACCCGTGTACCCGTGACGCCCGTGCATGTGCCTACCCGTGCCTGGTTTTACTCGGACCGCCTGTGCCCAGCCCGTGAGCAAACCACTAGTCAAACCCCTATCTCTATCTATCTATCTATATATCTATCTATCTATCTATATATCTATCTATCTATCTATATATGAGAGAATGACTTAGCTCAAAATGTTTTTATCTAGCCTCCGGAATAAACGACTCGATTTTTCTATTTTTAAAGTCCAAACAGTCAATCCAAACTGTTAGATGTTCAATCTATTAAAATGTGCATGGAGGCCAAATTTTATATTTTTTACAATTGTTTCTATTTATTAAGATGGTATAAAAATCATTGTTTTCATTAAAATTATGCACCATTGAAAAACAACTATTCAAACCATTTTAATAAATAGTAAAAAAAATTCAAAAAATGTAAAATTTGGTCTCCGAGCATATTTTAATATAGATTGAACATCTAACGGTTTGCGTCGACTATTTGAACTTTGAAAATAAAAAAACCAAGTCGTTTGTTACGGGGGCTAGGCAAAAACGTTTTGAGCTTTGCCATTCTCTCTCTCTCTCTCTCTCTCTCTCTCTCTCTATATATATATATATATATATATATATATATATATATATATATAATTGGGTTACGGTAAAGGCCTTATTTTACTTCACGCCCTTATTTTCGATATTTGAAACTTCAAAGAGACGATGCGAACTGCTCAACATGATCTCTATATTGAAATGAGCTAGGAGACCAAATTTTACATTATTTTTCAAAATTGTTTATTAATTTTTTATAATAAATGGCCTAGAATCCGTCCAAAAATAACAGTTTTGTACCTATCTAAAAAACTAGTAAAAAATTCTAAAAATGTAAATTTTAGTCTCCAATCACATTTCAATATGGATATAATGTTGAGCGGTTCAGGTCTACTATTTTTAAAAACAGAGATATGAACATGAAGTAAAACAAGATCCTTACTTCGCAACTCACCGTATATAGACCATCTCATATGTGTGTGTGTGTGTGTTGCCTATGGTGCTACGCGTAGCATAGAGGGTCTCTGTGCAACGGTTTAATATTTGAGTTTTCAAAATTCTAACGGTCAATCAAAACCGTTCAATATGATCTCCATATGAATATATATTTGCAAACCAAATTTTTCATTTTTTAGAACTTTTTTTCTATTTTTTTAAATAGGTAAAAAATTACTTCATCTGAATGGTACAGAATTTTCATATTCAGCTTCAGTAGTTCATCATAAATTGAAGAATAATGGACACAATAACTGAATATAAAAAATCCATGAACGGGAGTTGAAAGCAGGCTGTCTGATATCTTTATAGCAGATGAACTTCTATTTAATTCTACTCTTTCTCTCTAACGATTGAATATAAAAAATCCATGCACCCGCTGGTTGACAAAAATTAAATATTTGATCGATCAAAACTGAAATCTTCTTCGATCTATTTTTTTTTACCAGTGATGATGACTAATTTATTTTCAAAATTTTAAAATTTTAGGACCAAAAATTAATTTTTGAAACTAAATAATATAGTTTAAACCGTTTAGGTTAAATTGAAGGAATAAAAATGTTGACATATATTTGTGATCATTTTGAGGGTAGCTGTGGAGTCTAAGTCTACTGGAAATTAAGGAGAGCAACCAAAATCTAAACAGTAAACAGTACCTTTTTATGCAAACGGTACGCTCTCATGCTGCACCCATGGTCAGAAAAGGATATACATAGCGCCTCACTTGCGAGTCAAGACATACATAAATAGAAAAATAGCCAATGCCTGACTAGGCATTCATAAGGTAACTTCCTATGCAGGCCAACTGTTTCCCTTGGATCCCATAGCAGCAACACTCACACTCACACTCTCACACTCTCACTTCACTATCAACGCCATGTCTGCATTCCCTTGGATATCAGTGTAGCCTGTTACATTAACATGGAACTGGAACAAAGAATTAATGCATACATCCCAATTAATTTTTTGAAAACCTTTGCAAAAGCTCCAAAGTCATGACTCATGAGACCAACAATCTTAGGGCTTTTTCCTAACTGTGCTACCTTCTCTTTCTCATACATCCCAATTAATCGGTTTATATACACAAGATTGATTTGAAGAATACTTGCATCGATCAGTCCTCAAATGGAACTAACTATTACAAACAACCGAATTATTCTATTCTCAGTTTTAAGTAGGCGTCAAGGAAAACCAGACCAGATTAAAATGTCTCACAAAACTATTCAAAAATCTTCACCAATTCCACAAAGACGTGGCTTCACCCCATTCATGATCATCCAAATTGCTCAATCCCTCAACAGGATGCTCCATCATGAGCCCCTCGGCCAAGTTTGCATAGTACAGTCCCAAATTCATATCTCCATGTCCATCCCAATTATTAAATTCCATTTGATCATAGGCAACCGAATTGATGGTAGAATCTGCCATCTGTGACAAAGCCACTTCCTTCTCCTCTACCATCTGAACCGATGATCTAGAAACAGAAACATTCTTGGCCGGGTATGATGAATCATTTGAATGGAGCGCCTTGGCAACCTCGGAAGCTAGCTGCTTCATCTCTTGCACACTGGAGAAGGAAGGAGGAATGTTGATCAGCGATGCTGAGTCGGGAAAATTAAGGCAAGCAGAGCGGCCCTGCAGTGCCATCACTGCAACATCATGTGCCCGAGCTGCCATCTCGACAGTCGGGTAAGAACCGAGCCAGATTCTCAATTTATTATTGGGATTTCTGACCTCACAAACCCACCGGTTCATTGTTCCTCGGTGACGAACTCCTCTGTAGACGGGATGCCTTGTTTCTATATACTTGGTGCGTCCTGACGGCTTCTTCGGAGGCGCTGACCATACGGTCATGTAGTCTGGTTCGTTGCTAGAAGAGGATTCCATTTGAGAATTGAAAGGGGTAGGAGAGTATGAGTGGACTTTAGAGTGACAACTGTAAATTAAACTGTTGCTGGTGTTTTGAATTTGCAAGTGAATGCAGCAAGAAAGTATTTATAGGTTGTGGGAGCAGTCGAGTAGAGGGAAGGGAGTCGCAACGCGGTGTTACAGAAATAAAGGCAGCGTTAAGCAATCACTATGTGAGAAACAGCTGGGGACGGGAAAGTGACTCGAATGATGGAATCAAAAAACATACACAGTTGAAATCTTTTACAATTTCATATTTTTTTTTTATAAGGTTTATAGTAACATATTTATAATTGTATATTATCTATAATTGATATGATTATTCAATTCTTCATTTCTTTTTGAAATAGTTCTCAATTCGTCGTTATTCTTTAATTTGGGTTCGTAATTCTAATATAATTTTACCTTCATAAAAAATAAATAAAATAATACTATTACTCATTGCAAGTAATTTAAACGTACGTATTAGATAATTATTATTATACGTCAAACATTATCGTTCATCTTGAAAATATTATATCTCTCGTTAATCCCTACCTCCTCATTTATGTCCATAAAATCATGTAACCATAATGCACACAATAATACAGAAAATGCAACTATATAAGGACCAAAAAACCCGAGTTTTTTTAAAAATACCCATTTCAATAAAAAATTTATTAAAAATAACCAGGTGTTAGAAAGAATTTTAAAACTACTCAAACCGTAAATAATATATACGGTTTGGAATTAAAACATGGAACCGTATATATTATTTACGGTTTGGAATTAAAAGTCGAAACCGTAAGGAATTTATACGGCTTGAAATCGGGTTTAAACCCGTGACCTTTTCTCCCTCTCTTGTCCCCTGCGTTTAGCCTCTCCGACTGAAAACAGAAAAAGAAAAAGAAAAAGGAGCCGAGTGCGCTCCGCCCCTCCGCCCGTAGCTGCCGGTGACGCCTCTCCCTCGCCGCCACTCTCTCCACTCCGCTGCCACCTCTTCCTCCTTCACCGCCCTTCACTGCTGCCACCTCCCCCTTCACCTCTGCCCTTGACCAGGTACCAGATGCGCTCTCTCTCTCGCTGCTTTTGTGTAGATTAGATGGTGCTATGCTGTACAAGGTTTAGATTAGAAAACAACATAGCTTAGATTGATAGAATTTGATATGATTAGAACTACGGGCTCAATTAGAAAGAAACTTGCTCGTATGGTTCGATTAGATTTCGTTTATGTGATAATGTCAGCTGGAGCTGAATTGATTGTACATATGTTCGATTAAATTTTGTTTGGTTCGATTAGATTTCGTTTGGTTCTTAATATTACAAACTGCATGTTTTGGTGTTATTTTGAGTTAAAATTGAAATAGAACTGTTGCCCAATTGACATGAAGTTTGCAATGTTTTCAATAGTATATAATTGAATGGTAGTTTGGACTTTTAGTTCCCCAGTCTGGTTTTTAGCAGCGTAAAAATGCAAGGAAATAATTGATGGATGCTTTGTTTGTTATCCTGCCTTTGCTTCTCATGTTATCTCCGATAACCACTTATATGCTATGATAAGATTAAAGAAATTGAAACATTGTGCTTGTATAGGTGTGTGGTAATTGGTAAAGGTGAAATATTGGTTGGCTTGTGAAACACCTTGCATTAAAATTTTACTTTTCTTCTCCAGCATGTTTAAGTTGCATAATTTCTCCCTTTACGTGTCGTATTTTTTTTTTGTATGTTTTCTCGTCCAAAAGAAAATATGCTTGTACATCCAAAAAATAATTCAATAAGACTGTTACTACACTTTTTGAAATCCCAGTTCAATTGGTAATTTGGTACAATATTAGTTGGTCTGGATTATTCGTACCTGCAGCTTCTGTTTAGCTAGGTACAAAACAATGCTACGGTATACATCATCGACAAGAATAAGGCTGGTTTCTTTCTTTCTTAAGATGTAACTGTTATAACCAACCTCAATCCAAACTCAAAATCTGCATACTACTATAACCTAATGTTACTTTTCAAAGACGTTCAAATTCGATAAGCAGTTTCAACTTTCAACAACCTACCAATAATTATTTCATGTATGCATGTCAGTTGATAAGTTCAATATCAACTTGGTGAAGCCCGGTAGATTGGGGTCGACCTGTTATTTCAGGGATCATCAAAAGAGGTAGAAAATAACTACTTTTGAATGGTCTAGAATATTTATATCAAGTGATTTTTTACCTGTCTAAACTAAAATAATTTTTTTTCTAAACAACAGGTATACCTAACAATCAATAAGCGTATTTTAGCATATTTTAGCTAATTGTAGCATGTTTAAGTTTTTTTATTAACGTAGGATGGCCAGGGGACGGCCTAGGAAACCACCCGCAACCAACCCGGTTGATTAGCCCATTCCCACTGACAGCAAGGACCATTTCAGTCCTTTATTATGGATGCCTCACGATGAGCACCGAGCAAGAGGTACTTGATTACTTTTTTTTTAAGTTTAAATTTTGTTCAGTTTTCGTATTTTTAAGTTTTCATGTTGTTTATTTTTTTCAACGCAGAGTGAGGCAATTATAACTACCAGGAGTCGGTATTATGACACTAGTGGAGAATGTACAATTAGTGTCGCCTTAAAAAACTGACACTAATACTTTAGTATCGGTCATTTACAAAAAGCCGACACTAATAATATTAGTATCGGCTAATTATTATAAGCCGACACTAATAACTAACAATTAGTGTCGACCGTTTATAAACAGCGGACACTAATATATTAGTGTCGGCTGTTTATAAATAACCGACACTAATAACTTACAATTAGTGTCGGTTGTTTATAAACAGCCGACACTAATACAGCTAAAGCGAAAAAATTTTACAGCCGACACTAAAGCTAAAGCTGAAAATTTTCGCGCATAAATTCGCGCACCATTTTCATTTTTAGTCCGCTGATTCTCTCTCTCCCGCGCACCATTTTTCACTGATAAAAACGCGATCTAGGGTTTTTTCAAAATGCGATTCTCTCGCTCTCTCTCTCTCCTACCGCTCATCGCTCTCTCCCGCCGCTCATCCCTCCCGCCGTTCAGCCCTCCGCCGCTCTCCCTCTCTGGCTCTCTGCGTCTCTCGCCGAGGTTGAAGAGAAGCCGTATCGTGATGGACCGAGCGAGCAATTAGCCAAGGTTGAAGAGAAGCCGTGATGGAGCTCGGGCTCTCTCAGTCTACGGATTTCGCTCGCCGAGCCGGTGGCTCAGAGGTGGAATTTCATTTTTCTTTTTGTTTAATTGCCGGTTTTTCTAGTAAAATTGGTTCAAGAAACCGTGTAGGGTTTGGGAATCTGGTTTAGCAAACTGTGTACGGAAGAGATGAGCTAATGAATTGATTTTGTGGTCCTTCCAATTATAATTGAAAACTTGGTAATTCCTATTTCTTTTGTTGAATTGGGTAAAATTACCAGAGTTTTTCTTGTGCCTTGTGCTGGCCCAGTATGGGTTCTTTTCGATTGACCCTGCACTGGTACTGGTACTGACCTGGTATGGGTTCTTTTCTTTGCTTGGCTGCTGCTTTGACTCTGTCGTTTTGGCTGATTTGGCTGTACTGGTACAGTGGTACCTGTACCTGTGCTGGATGTAATATGAGAATCATCTTTTTAAAAAAAAAAAAAAGAGTCACGAGTGCATTTTACAATTTGACAGAATCCCTCCAGAAGACCTAAATGGGGAAGCACTGGACACGTGGAATGGTTATGTGAATAATGATGACAGGGCTCTTCTAAAGGTAAAGTTTATCTTAACCCATTTTTATTTTAGTTTTAGATTAGCATTATATGAAAACATAAATCTTGCCGGTGGATAGCATAAATTAGTGAGATTGTAGATAGCATACAGGTGATTATTATATTTCTTGTTGCACCTATTTGGATTTTGAGTGTAATTAGGAGATTCTTTCACTTACTGTCCATAACATGACTGACCTATATAAACATTTTTTTTTTGTTAGGGTAGGAGAATTGATATGCTTTTTATACTTGGTGGAAACGGTACACATGCTGGTGCACATGCTATACACGAAGAGGTGCCCAAATACATCAATATGATTATATGCATTTTGATGTTTTTGTAATATGCATGTTATCAAGTTATAAATTGGTGATTCGTTTAGGCAAGAAGTGCATATCATGGCATTGGATTGGTGAAGCTGATGGGAAGGAGTAGCGGTTTCATAGCCATGCATGCTTCTCTTTCCAGTGGACAGATAGACGTCTGTTTGATACCTGAGGTCTCTGCTTATTTCAGAAAGAACTTTGATAACACAACAGTTAGCACACCACACAATCAATGGATGCAACTTCAGACCCGGTGACCTACTTGGAACCGGCACCATTAGTTAAATAAATTATAGGTGAATTCTAGATTTATGAAATTGTGAAATTGTGTCTTGAATAACGATAAACTTTGATTTTGTAAATGTGATAGCAATTTGGATGATATTTTATTTAGTGAGTGTTATTTGTAAATTAGGATGTGTTATTTGATATCTTTGTTTTATATATAGTTCAGGAAAAATATATGAGCATTTCAGAACAAAAATTTCCATTTTTGGAATTTTCTATGATTTATAGTGAATTTTTGAAATTTATTTTTATTTAAAAAAAAAAGCATTAGTGTAGGCTATTTATTAAAAAGCCGACACTAATACTTATTAGTGTCGGCTATTTAATAAATAGCCGACACTAATACTAACTTTTAGTGTCGGCTATTTATTAAATGGCCGACACTAATAAGTATTAGTGTCGGCTTTTTAATAAATAGCCGACACTAAAAGTTAGTATTAGTGTCGGTCATTTAATAAATAGCCGACACTAATGCCTTACTTTTAGTATCGGCTATTTACGAAGTATTAGTATCAGCCCGATTAGTGTCGCCTAATGTCCGACACTAATATCCATAAATAGCCGACACTAATTCCAAGTTCTCCACTAGTGTGACATGCAGTACTACACGCCTGAACCAAAAAATTAGACAAAATGCATCTAAAGGAAACAAAAATGATATAAATTAAACAATATTAGACATACCATGGCGAAATCTTCGAACATCTCTTTCAGCCTTCTAAATTAGACAATATAAAATTCCCTCCAAAATGTACTGAAATTCCAATTGACATGGCCAATAAACTACATTCATAAATGACAAATATATATATGAACACAGTACATGAACAGCCAATACGTGTAGGAATAGTAAATACATATATGAACAGTAAATACGTATATGAACAGTAAATACGATGTGAACAGTAAATATATAAACACTAAATACATATATAAGCAGTAAATAAGTATGTGGAAAGTTGCAAAAAAAAAAAACCTTATTTAGCATACTCTCCTTCTCCTTCTCTTCTTCTCTTCCTCTCTTTCACTCTTTCTCTTTCTCTCTCTCTTTCTAATTTCAGATCCCTATTTATAGTGACAAAAAACGATTAACAAAAAAAAAAAAGAATTCAAACCGTAAGGAATATTTACGGTTTGAATATTTAATTGAAACCGTACAGATTATTTACGGTTTCAATTAAATATTCAAACCGTAAATATTCCTTACGGTTTGAGCAAAAATATAATTTCAACAAAAATGTGGTTATTTATAATAAAATATTTATAAATTTGGGTAATTTTAAAAAACTCGGCCAAAAAGCTAATGATGCACAGTTTCATATCGTATCAGCAAACATCGTGTATGTATAGGTTAGTACATTGAACATAGTTTCCAAACCATTTCAATATAGTACTAACATACACGGTTAATAGACTTGAACTGTGTCTGGTCCTCAAATAAAGGCGCTGAAAATGGTGATTTCTACACAGTAGAATAAGTAACTATATATAATAACATGAGTTATATACACGGTTTCTACAATGCATCAGTGTATTATATTGAAAACCATACACAGTTTATTATTTAAAACTGTGTATGTTTTGATTTGTTTAAAATGATTTATAATTGGCAATCATCCATTATTGCTAGCCATTAAACATACAATATTACACATCCATAATTCAATAAATATTCAACATTCACAGCATATGTAATTAATATTCATTTATAATTCAAGAAAAATATTGACCAGGTGAGCTAGAGAGTGTGAATAAATCAAACACGGTTTACTTAGCTAAGATTGTGTTTGGAAATTGGGCAAAATCATACATGGTTTATATCATTAAAACTGTGTACAGATGGTTGCAATCATGCACTGTTTATTAATAAGAAATTGTATATATACAGGTGCCTTCCGAACACGGTTCACAACTAATGGACCGTGTGTGTATGTTGAAGCTTATTTTTTATACGCGCCTCCTTCCTTTATACACTATTGATTTAGATTTTTATCACATCCGTGTATAATATGTCGTGTATGCTTAACGTTTTTGTAATAGTGCATTTAGAGTAATTAATTGTACACATTAATTTAAATTAGTGCGTCACAATAGTATAAGAAATCGAATTTAAACTGTTAAGTTATATATTGAATGGCTCAAAAAGTTATAATATATCATTGTCATCATTTTCAGGAAAGATGCGGAGTCCATGTCCACTGGAGTAGTGGTGTCAATGGTATCTTTTTAACTGTTTGCACATTACAACAAAGTAGACACTTTTTGTGAGAGAAAAAACGCTTTTATGACGGTCGTCCGTGGCAAAAAAGAAAAAGCTGAACAATGAGAGTAGTATGTCGCAAAAAATCATTTTTTTATCCTCGCGAAAAGTGTCTCATTCTTGTTGTATATTGTTCGATCCGTATCGTATTTAGTAAGACGGATATGAATAAGATTTATTCGTTAACTTATTAGATATGGATTTGAGTAAAGATTTTTTTTAGTTATTAACTAAATGGGTAAAGGTACGAATAAAGGTTATTTTGTACCCATTACCCTATAGTGTAATTATATAAAATAAAATTGTATCATAATTTTTAGAAATAATTAGTGATGGTGAAAATTATTTGTATATTTATATGATCATGTTTGAGCAATAATAGTGACATACTTTTGTTAATTAGTATATTTTTTTGGTCATGAGAAAAATAGTAAGCATATTATTTTTATCTGAATATCTTATTATTTAGTTAAATAATTGAATTTGACCGAAGATTTATTCGTGTTTTTTTTAATTATCTTGTTTTGTAAATAAAACAATTTAGTTGGAATTTATTGCATATTTGTTTTCTTTAATTTTGTTTATTAGTAATGTGATTACATATGTGTGAAATAAATGAATTTTGATATTCTATTTGTAAAATATAACAAAACTAATTATTATGTGAGGAGGGATCAGATGACACCCTTTTTTGGTGACATCGGATAATACCGTGCATTTTCAAAGTCCAAACGGTCAATCCAAACCGTTCAACTTGATGGATATGTTAAAATGTGCTTGCAGATCAAATTTTACATTTTTTTAGAATTTTTTTATTATTTATTAAGTATTTAAGAAAATCGCTATATTCAGACCGTTGAATTTTTGTACCCATCTTAATAAATAGTAAAATATTCAGAAAAAATGTAAAATTTGACCTGCAACCACATTTTAACATATCCATCAAGTTGAACGGTTTGGATCAACCGTTTGGACTTTGAAAATGCATGTTATCATCCGATGTCACTAAAATAGAATGTCATCCGATCCCTCCTCTTATTATATTAATATTATTTGTGATTCACCCGTTATCGTTTAATATTATTTGTGAATCCGCCCCCTGGTTTTACGGTGATCATATATCCATTGACACCCCTAGAGAGTAGGTTGTGAATCAGTGAAAGCAAGACAGCGGGCCCTTATTTTGCATCGATGGTCAGAAAAGGATAGCGCCGACTTGCAAGTTAGGATATACATAAATAGAAAAATATCTAGTACCTATATATAGGCATTAATAAGGTAACTTCCCATGCAGGCTAACTAATTCCCTTGGATCCCACAGCAACAACACACACACTCACTTCACCATCAACGCTATGTCTTCATTACCTTGGATATCAGTGGAGCCGGTCACAGCAACATGGACGGTATTACAAACTTACAAGATTAAAACATGAAACCAGAACAAGAATGCATATGTCAGATATGACTTCAAGGTTTATAGCAATCAATTAGTTTATATAAACAGTGATTGGAAAAAGAATACTTACAGCTAGTGGTTTGCAAACGGGCAGAGTGGGCCGGGCCGGGCAAAACCCGTGGCAGGTAACGGGTACAACGGGCACGGGCATCACGGATATAATTTTGAAAACCCTTTCCTTGCCCGTTTCATACCCGTGCCTGTCTCGGGTAGGGGGGCCGGGCGGTCCGGCCCGGGTTTTTTTTTCTGTTTTTTTTACAATGTCGTACGAATATTATTACGTGTTTATAATTCGACTTTTTAAATCTGAATAGTTCAATATTAAATAGTGTGTGTATATATACATAAAATTATCAAGTCACATCTTTAAAATTTCTAAATAAATAAAATTTGTAACTTATATATATAAATTATTCGTGCAAAAATTTGTATAAAAATTATCAAGTACAAATCTATTTATTTATTTCTTTACACGAATCATTTTATTTTTTTTTTCAAATTTTCGTTCTAATTATATAGTTTCATAATTTATTTATATCTCGAAATTTTTAGTTTACATTTTAAATTAATATATTTTCTAAATGTTCATTTTAAATTGATAATATATTTTCTAAACATTCATTTATTTTTAATAGGTTAAATAAAATATAAATAAAAAATATCTTAAATCAATTACTTTAAAACAATAAAATATAAATCAAAAATTTCTTAAATCAATTACTTTAAAAATAATTATGAATTATTTCAAAACAATAGATTAAAAAAATAAAGTTACCATCCTCCTTTATTCCGGGCTTGGGACCGGCTATGTAAAATAACATAGACGGAGTTCTAACTTTTTTTTTGTTAGTAATTCTTCTTTAAAATGAATAATTTAAAAACTAATTGAAATGTTTAGAAATTATAATTTAAAAAATAACGATAAAGATTAAAAGATGTTAGAAATTCATACCGACACTACCTATCTAGAAGCTTGGATTCATATACCATTGTTCACTCTCTTCCTCACCGTTTGAATCCGAATTTGCCTCGGGCATCGGCTCGGTACCGCTTTCTTCAGTGTCGACTTCGGATGATGATGCTTGTTGATCTCGATGTTGCTTGTACTCTTCAGCATCAATCCAATCTTTCAAGCACACAAGTCTTTCAAAAACCTATAGGTAGAGTTCCAACGGGTATCTATATCCCAAGGTACTCTCAACTTGCTCAATCCATAGTTGACACACATCAACGCAAACAGTTGTTTTCTTTCTTGGTTTGAAACAATGTGGTTGAGAGCATCCTTAAATTTAATTATCAATAGGTTTACGACTTCTGTTTTAAGTCCCGCCTTCACGACGAGGTTAAGTATGTGGCAAGCACATTTTTGGTGAAACATTGCACCATTCATAATTGGTTTACTGACCGTTTAAAAATCTCAATGGAAACTTTGTTGTTGCTAGCATTATCGAAAGATATAAAAAATATATTGTTATCCATATTCCTCTTAAAGTTATACTCTTATAAAACCTCAATAATTGATTTGAAAATTACATTTACAATGTGCGGGGAATCCAACACTCAAAAACTATCTTTTTTTGTAATAACCAATGATCATCGATCCAATGTCTGGTAATACAAGAGTACCCGAGTCCATGCTTACCGGCAGTCCATATATCAGATATAATTAACACCTTATTGGTTTGATATGCAAATATAGATTTTAGCTCATTTTTTGTAATGGTAAACTGGTTTTTTATTTCATTAACATTTTTCTATGATGGAACCTCTTGTACAGTAGTTGAACACACCCCCGAATGACCAACCGGGCAAAACTCATGCAACCACCCATACTTATTGATTGTCCTTTGTGGGTAATGTACCGGGCCAATTCACTAAGCATTTTTTATTCATCGTATATTGGGTTGGTTCTAGTACCATCCGAGTTTATAAGGGTTTGGATTTGTCTCGGTTCAGCATTTTCACTTGGAACCTCACCATTTTTTTCGTGCATTTCGGCATGTCTCTTAAAGCTAGTCATGCCACTAGATTTTTATACTCAAACACAATTTTCTTGCAATGTTTTACCTTACATTCAAGGGTTTGCAAATGGCCATCCGCATCTTTGGTCATCTTATAAAATCTCATCCACGGCTGATTGTATTCGAGAGGAGCTCTTTTAGTCTTCTTTCCTGCTAGTTGTGGGGGGACACTTGTCAAAAGAGGGACATCTTCTTCTTGAATTTCATGGACACTTGTCGAAGGAGTACCACTTATAGGGGGACTGAATTGACTCGATGCTACAAAAGAACTGCCTACGCCTTCATATGCATACGGTGGTGTCGGTTGATGTGTTTCTTGTGAAATGTATACGTTTGGATAGTTTAAAGTATAATACGGTGCATTCATTTGGGGGGGTTGTTGATAATTTGGTTGTAGCATTTGGTCCCTTCTTTGATAATTTTGTGCATAATTAGGTGGTGGAATTTGGGAGGAACTACCAGGATATATATATGACATATCGACGTTAAATATTTCGGCAGAAAATCTCGCAATGGATTCTTCCACCGAATTGCGATGAGTAGTTGTCATTTTTTGAACCTATTCAAAAAAATAAATTTAAATTATTTAACATATTCAAAAATAAAATTTAACATATTCAAAACAAATTTACTTACTTCACATATTCAAAAAAATAAATCTAACATATTTTTTTAACCTATTAAAAATAAATCCGAATTTCAAAAATAAAATCTAACATATTCAAAACAAATCTAATTACTTCACATATTCAAAAAATAAATCTAACCTACTTTTTTAACCTATCAAAAATAAATCTGAATTTCAAAAATAAAATCTAACATATTCAAAACAAATCTAATTACTTCACATATTCAAAAAAAAATCTAACTTATCTTTTTAACCTATTAAAAATAAATCCGAATTTCAAAATTAAAATCTAACATATTCAAAACAAATCTAATTACTTCACATATTCAAAAAAAATAAATCTAACCTATTTTTTTAGGGAAAATTGTGAAAATGCCACTGCAAAACTGTGGAAATGGGAAAATGTCATCCCGAATTTGGAAATTGAGAAAATGCCACTACAAACTTCAAAAATTGTGAAAATGTCATTATTGATGTAATCTTTAAAAAATAAAAATAAAAAACATAATACCTAAAATATCCTTAATGTAAAAACACAAACTCAGTGTATTCAGACACGTTTTATACAATTGAAATAACAGGAAGCACAGTTCACCAAGGTATTTCAAGTATTGATGTATTACTGTCTTTTCCATACACATACGATTGATTATAACAGAACAAAAATAGACAAAGATAAAAGGATTATATGCATCTAAATCAAATGCATGGAATCACCTTTTCGTTGCTTATTACGGGGATGAGAATGTCAAAATTCCTTAGAATCCACTCTGCGATTTCATTATCGCTTTTGTAGATCTCTGTACCTACATCAAGCGATGTCCAACGCCTCCGAGCTGGAGTAGTACCCGGATCCTGCTCTCAAGATGAGAAAAAACAATTAGCATGATAAGTATCAGATAAATTCAAAACAAAATGCATGAAACGACCTCAATCTAGCAAATTGGGGGTTCAAACCTCAGGAGGCGACCAACCCAAATTTTGAATTCAGTGGTCTATTCAAAATCAGAATCAGAATTCAGTGGTCCATTCAAAATCAGTACTCTGATTCAACACCAAAAAAACATGATTAAATTGAGTACTCGGATTCAAACCTCAGGAGGCAATTAGAGATTAGGGTTACTGCTGGGTAGGAGAAGGCGGCGGTGCGATTAGGGAGGAGGCGGCAGCGACGGTGATTGAAGAGTTTCGTGTGTTCTCTGATCAGAGGAATGGCTCAACTGGAGGCATACGGTGTCCAAACACGTTTTTTAAATGTATGAAGGGAAAAATTGGAATTACATAAATACATATACAAAATAGTATAAGAATACATCAATAATGGCATTTTCACAATTTTTGAAGTTTGCAGTGGCATTTTCTCAATTTCCATATTCGGGATGGCATTTTCACATTTCCACAGTTTTGCAGTGGCATTTTCACAATTTTCCCATTTTTTTAACCTATTAAAAATAAATCCGAATTTCAAAAATAAAATCTAACATATTCAAAACAAATCTAATTACTCGGGGAGATCAAGGAATGATCTCGTGTCCCGAAAGCCGAATGACGACCTCGGAGACTAAAGGATGATCTCGGAGATATCAAACTTTTTCCTATCTGATATCTCTAACTGTGTAAGTGTATATGCGTGTATTGCTTGTGGTGCTCGCCCTTTTCCTGTTAAAGGGAGGGTTTTATATAGTATGACCTACGTACCGCCTCACCCATGCAAGGGGTAAACCAGTTCATGGGTCAGTTATGAGATCATGCGATCGTGGTCACGATATAACCAGCAGTTATGTGACGTCGTGAACGGTTATGCTGTAATTGATGTTGCGATCGATTATGAGCGGTTATCGTCCAAGAGGCGACTTCAGGGCTTTAAGCCACGAGATATGGGCTATCTCGGCCCATTTAAGTCGGTCAATTTTGGACTTTTGTTACAATAGGCTTCAATCATGGGCTTTGCATTGTATCCCGGGTTGGCATCTCAAAAGCGAGGTCCTAATCCCGGCCTTGTTTGTGGCCAATATTGAAGCTAAAAGAGCTTTGGGAACATGGCCCTATCATTAGCCCCCGAAGTCAAAATGCATCTTATGCGGATGCTTTTGACTTGTCTCAGCCATAATCTTTTGTAAAATAAACTAAAGCATAAACCATCTCGGGAAAGCATAAAAATCCATTCATTCAAGCTTATATTGCTTACACATATGCTAATAGAGCATTCTCCCTCCCCCTCCTTTTCTTCCAGGGTTATAGAGCATGCGACCTTCCCCTGTTATGCTCGTATCGTCTAGGGTGACCTTTGTTGTTGTGCAGAAGCGACATCACACCCGACTTTGTGCCGCCGCGTAATGAAATGCAGGATGTGCTGTAAGAAAGTACATGTCTCGTGCTTACAATGGACTACTCGGGAAGACCCTCGTAAGCTAGGGCGTTTTCTCTCGTCTTCTTCGATAGCTCGATTAATTGCCATCCCCCACTCAATGAGATCCCCAAGTCAGAGATTCTCATTGTCTATTACCCACTCCAGGATGTCGAGATTCCAGTATTGTAATAACCCCTCCTTTTCTTCCAGGGTTATACGGGCTCGTATCCCGGGAGCAGAAGGAGTAGGGTTTAGGAGCCGCGAGACAGGATCCTCGGGCTCCGTCTTTGGGAGTTTGCCTTTGTGGGCTACTCATTTAGTAAGCATGATATATGTATTTCTGATATAAGAAAAAAAAAAGTGTGGAGATGCCTCTGTTGGACATATTGCGAGGGTATTTATAGGTGAAAGTATTACTGTGTTCTTATTAAATATGGTGGGACCCACCTATACTTAACACGTCGTGTCAAATTGAGACGTCGGCTTTTTTGTTTTTCAAGGCTGCGGTAATGAATCAATTTGATGGTTTTCCTTATTTTTGAGGTTTGACGCGCCGTTTGTCAGAAATCATTTAATGAAATCGGAATTCGAAGCGTTTTGTACTTAATTATAGAGAATAAATGAGATAATTCACTCATCATTTAAATAAAATATCATAATAAAGATATAGTTAACTTGGGATACATCCCGGCATAGGTTCCAAGATATTAGGAGTACATTTCAAAAGATGAACTATCTTTTCCCCTTCCTATATATCAAAGGGTAAATCTAAGATACTACATATAGTTTTACTTAAAACTAAAAAGAGGAAAAGTATAGCGCTGGGAGACACAAGTCGGGCACATATATTCACCGAACCGAGGATCATTCCCATCCCGAGGGAGATGATTAGAGACACATCCAGAATGGAAGTTTTTTTCACATCCTTCACAGACAAACATATCTAGGTATTATCCTCGTATCTCACAACGAGCACACTTGTTGAAATTCATTGGGTCGACAAGTCGGTAGGACCTTTATCGGGTGCTGCAGTGTCCGAGGTGTCCACTTCCGTGACATAAGTCTCCTCTTCGCTTTCCTCTGAACTATCCTCATTCCAATCTTCGTCGTAGTCATCGTCATCATCATCATCACCACTTCTCCCTCCCCCTCCTGACCCTTCTCCTACCTGAACAACATCGTCTTCAACATTTTTAGGTTCGGCCTCGTTAAAATCGGGTAAGAGGTTTCGGCTAGTTCGTTCGACCAAGGGCCGAGTGGAGCGATCGGGTTTCGTATTCTCGAGATTCTGCTGTCGTGTCGAGGTTGCGAGAGGGTGCGTGCGGGGCGGCTGTCTGGAGGAGGGTTGCAAGGTCCTCCTAGAGTCTTCGTGTGGGTTGTAGTAAGTTGGAGGGGTCATGTAGGGTACTGGTAGGCTGGTGGGTACTAAGGTGGCATACTTCCTGGTGGATGTGATACCACCGTGGGGTCATGGACTATTGACCTAGGTGTCCTAGGAGGCACTCTTATCCTTTTTGCATGGAGTGTAGTTGTGTTACTGAAGTCTGTTTCTTTCGGATTGGCCGCGGGGGCAATTACGCCATCCGTTATGGGCTTGCCCATGGCCAGGTTAGAAGTACCGGCTTGGGGGCCGATTTGAGCGGTCGATGGGATGTCTTGATCGGTGCCGTCTGTTTTCTTGTTGGCATCGTTTGAGGGCGAAGTGATATCGCCCTCAGTGGAACCAGGCATCTGCGAGATCTTCTCGGAGATGCGGGCCAAGTCCAAGGGGTCGGTGTTTGACTTGGAAGGATTCGTCTTCATCTCGCTCGTTGGTAAGCAGTAAGGGCCCCACGGTGGTTGATATGGGCTATCTCAAGACAGCAGGTCATATGCTAAAAAAAAGGCTTGGATTGGGCTCGTCCTGCTCAAGATCGTAGGCCGAGAAATGGCTAACTCGGGGAGATCAAGGAATGATCTCGTGTCCCGGAAACCGAATGACGACCTCGGAGACTAAAGGATGATCTTGGAGATATCGAACTCTTTCCTATCTGATATCTCTGAGCATGTAAGTGTATAAGCTTGTATTGCTTGTGATGTTCACCCTTTTTCCTGTCAAATGAAGGGCTTTATATAGTATGACCTACGTACCGCCTCACCCATGTAAGGGGTAAGCCAGTTCGTGGGTCAGTTATGAGATCATGCAATCGTGGTCACGATATAGCCAGCGGTTATGTGACGTCGTGAACGGTTATGCTATAACCGACGTCGCAATAGATTATGGGCGGTTATTGTCCAAGAGGCGACTTCAGGGCTTTAAGTTGCGAGATACGGGCTATCTCGGCCCATTTACGTCGGTCAATTCTGGACTTTTGTTACAATGGGCTTCAATCATGGGCTTTGCATTGTATCCCAGGTTGGTCTCTCAAAAGCGAGGTCCTAATCCCGACCTTGTTTGTGACCCATATTGAAACTAAAATGGCCTTGGGAACATGGCCCCATCACACATATTCAAAAAAAAAAATCTAACCTATTTTTTTAACCTATTAAAAATAAATTCGAATTTCAAAAATTAAATCTAACATATTCAAGACAAATCTAGCTAATTACTTCACATATTGAAAAATAAATCTAACATTTTTTTAACCTATTAAAAATAAATCTAACATTTTTCAAAATAAAATCTAACATATTCAAAACAAATCTAATTACTTCACATATTCAAAAAAAAATCTAACATTTTTTTATAACCTATTAAAAATAAATCTAACATTTTCAAACATAAATCTAACCTATTCAAAACAAATATAATTACTTCACATATTCAAAAAAATAAATTCAACCTATTTTTTTAACCTATTAAAAATAAATTCGAATTTCAAAAATAAAATCTAACATATTCAAAACAAATCTAATTGCTTCACATAATCAAAAAAATAAATCTAACATTTTTTTTAACCTATTAAAAATAAATCTAACCTATTCAAAACAAATATAATTACTTCACATATTCAAAAAACTAAATAAATCTAACCTATTTTTTAACCTATAAAAAATAAATCCGAATTTCAAAAATAAAATCTAACATATTCAAAACAAATATAATTAATTCACATATTCAGAAAACTAAATCTAACATTTATTTTAACCTATTAAAAATAAATCTAAAATTTTCAAAAATAAATCTAACCTATTCAAAACAAATATAATTACTTCACATATTCAAAAAAATAAATCTAACGTATCTTTTTAAACTATTAAAAATAAATCTGAATTTCAAAAATAAAATCTAACATATTCAAAATAAATCTAATTACTTCACATATTCAAAAAAATAAATCTAACATTTTTTTAACCTATTAAAAATAAATCCGAATTTCAAAAATAAAATCTAACATATTCAAAACAAATCTAATTGCTTCACATATTCAAAAAAAATAAATCTAACCTATTTTTTAACCTATTAAAAATAAATTTAACATTTTCAAAAATAAAATCTAACATATTCAAAACAAATCTAATTACTTCACATATTAAAAAAAAAATCTAACATTTTTAAAAATAAATCTAACCCATTTAAAACAAATATAATTACTTCACATATTCAAAAAAAAAATCTTACTTATTTTTTTAACCTATTAAAAATAAATCCGAATTTCAAAAATAAAATCTAATATATTCAAAACAAATCTAATATATTCAAAACAAATCTAATTACTCCACATCTAAGTAACAAATCTAACATAAACAAAATAAATCTAACTTATTCAATAAATCTAACAAATCTAACAAATCTAACATAAAATAAATCTAACAAATATAATTACTTAACATTCAATAAATCTAACCTTCAATATTTCAATCTAACAAAATTTAATCTAGCAAAATTCAATTTATTATTGGGATTTCTCACCTTGTAAACCCACCAATTAAAAAATTCCTCGGCGCCGAACTCCTCTGTATGGGATGCCTTGTTTCTATATACTTGACGTGTCCTAACAGCTTCTTCAGAGGCGCTGACGATGCAGTCATGTAATCTGGTTCGTTGCTAGAAAAGGTTTTCATATTAGAATTAAAATAGCAAATTATTTGAGTTGAGTAGTACGAGAGTATGAGTGGAGTTAAGAGTGACAACTGTGAATTGAAAGAGCGAATTAGTTCTCTCTCTTAGGGTGTCGGTGCCGCTAGGTCTATCTTCTTTTCCCTTTTACTCTTGAGAATCTCTCAATCTATCTCTTGTTCTTGTGGGTCGTGAGGCTGACCTATCTAGGATTTTGATTGGGTTGTCCATGTGGCCGATCATCCATGGTACCGATCTTTGTTGCGACATGATTTGGATGCAAATCCCGATAAATTTAACTCCTAAAAGTGTAGTAGTGTAGTTCAATGTTCTTAAATGCGGCCCCATATACGTATGATATAGGCTGCCGCACTCAGAAGATCATGCAGTTTCAATTAAATATGGCAGTCATAACAATTCTTACTTCAAAATTTTCAATCTCCTTGAAAATATACCATTAATTTTTTATTTTATTATTCCATAAATCTAGAATAATAAACTAATGTGTTGGATCTTTTAGGCCCAAATGGCCTTGGCCCATTTCTCCTTTCTTTATATTCCTCTTTTTGGTGACCTCCGTTTTTGGTGATACTTGTGGAAGCTCCTTGTGTTAAGCAGAGAGAGAGAGAGAGAGAGAGAGAGAGAGAGAGAGAACGCGATCGTTTGTGCTAATAATTAAATACTCTTGTAATTCTTTCTAATTTATTGTTTAATAGTGAAGTTTGTTGATCGTTTGCCTTCCGGTGGAGTACGCTTGATCAAACCACCTAATCTTTGTGCTTGCTTTATCTTATGTGCTTTTTAGACTCAATCTATTCTGCAGTAACATATATTCTCTATTTTGGTATTTTTAATTGTATTCAAGGTTGCATGTGTCTCTAACTTCTCAGTTCTTGTTGGTGTACGGATTATTGATCTATTGTGGATTTTTTGTAGTTGGTACGGAGTGTACCGGTATTCCACATTTCTATATTAACCCCAACAATATGTTGCTATTTTTTCAACTAAAATTCTGTAAAACATTTATTCAGTAAGTATTGTAAATTTTATTTAGAGTAATTAATGTACAATTCTGTAACTAACATATGTACATTCATAAATTCAGATTAGTGGGTAATTACAATAGTATAAGAAATCGAATTTAAAAAGTTAAATTGTAGGGCTCAAAAAGTTATAACATATCTTTGTCATCATTTTATGTGGGCCCCATGCCGCACTCATGGTCAGAAAGCTAACCCACTTGTGAGTCACCACAGACAAAAAAAAATACATAAATAGAAAAATATCTAGTACTTGAAATGTCACTAATTAGGTAATTTCCCTTTCATCCCATATATATCCTAAACACTCACACTCACTTCACCAATCAACGACACGTGTGCATTCCCTTGGATATAAGTGTAGCCTGTCACATGAACATGAACAGTATTACAAACAAAATTCAATGTTTCTAGCAATCAATCAGTTTTTATAAACAGTGATTTGAAAAAGAATACTTACATCACAGTCGCTCAAATGGAATATGAACCAACTATAACAATTATATATTCTATTCTCTGTTCTCATCAGGAATAATGTTAAAACAGAGCAGGTTGAAATATCTCTCCAAACTAATAAAAAATATTCCTAAACCTTCTTCAATTCCACAAAGACATTGCCCCACCCAATTCATTATCATCATCAGCGCCTCAGCCAAGCTCACGTAGTACAGTCCCAAATTTATCTCTCCATTTCCATGTAGATGCTGGATTGCGTTGATGATACCCAGAGTACGTAGGGATTCAGATCCTCCCACGTACCATAAAAGGTAATCTTTTACAATTATTAGATTCGGACAGTTATTTTAACTTAGCATGAATCTCAAAAAACAAATAATACCATTTTTTATTAATCTGAAACTGTAAAGTAATGGACTCTACCTTTCAATACCTGAGTTTATACTTGTCCGAGAAGTAGCCCTCCATCGTCAGGCATTTGTATCCTCTGCATTAACACAAAAGGGAATCTTTTGAGTTAATGAATTTTATCTATCCGATCTGTTTTAAGATTCGTACAAACTAGATTCACACTAATATTGAAGGCTCCTTATATTATAAACGGAAGTTAAATTGACTCCGTTTAAAAACAGACGGTTGAGATTCATTAACTCAAAATATTTAATGCAGAGATACACATTCCCATGATCAGAATAATAGGGCCCCACATGCGAGTCACAACAGACAAAAAATAATACATAAATAGAAAAATATCTAGTACTTGAAAAGACATTAATTAGGAAACTTCCCACACCAACTGTTTCGCTTAATTAGATCCCATAGCGGCAGAATTCACATCCCCTCAGGTTACCTGAATGAGCACAATTATAATCGGACGGTTCTTTTAGCCTGACACGAATCTCAAAATGAACCCCTACAGTTTCCCCAGAAATCGGATTGAGTCTGATCCGGCTGAGATAATCTGGCCCGTCAGTTTCAATTTGCTTGAGTCAGATACCAGCTGGGAGGATACGGATCCATATATAGCGGCAACACACTTTCAATTACTAGTGTCCACATTATTTTTGTCTTTTAATATATTATGTATATGTATTTTATAGTTTAGTCCTCCTATTTAAAAATTTTAGTTCCACCCCTGTAATACAGGATATCAGTGTAGCCTGTCACAGTAACATGAACGGTATTACAAACAAGAATAAAACATGGAACCGGAACAAGAATGCATACATCAGTAGCAATCAATCACTTCATACAAACAGTGAATTGAAACAGAATACTTACATCTGTCCTAAAATGGACCTGAACCAACTATAACAATTAATTATTCTATTCTCAGTAGGTATCAAATTAACACAGCAGGTTGAAATTTCCCTCGAAACTAAAAAACATGTTGCTAAACCTTCGTTAATTCCACAGAGACACAGCCACACCTAATTCATTATCATCATCCAAATTGCTAAAACGCGCAATAGGAGGCTCCATCATAAGCGCCTCGGCTAAGATCGCGTAGTACAGTCCGGAATTTATCTCTCCATTTCCATCCCAATTAAATTCCATTTGATCATAGGTAACCGAATTGATGGTAGTTTCAGGCATCAGCGACGAAGCCACTTCCTTCTCCTCTGCCATCTCATCACATGATGTAGAAACAGAAACATTATTTGCTGAGTATGACGAATTGCTTGAATGGAGCGCCTCGGCGACCTTCACTGCTACCTGCTTCATTTCTTCCACACTGGAGAAGGAAGGAGGGATGTTGATCAGCCAGGCTGAGTTGGCAAAATTAAGGCGGGCAGAGCGGCCGCGCAGCGCCATCACTGCAACATCATGCACCCGAGCCGCCATCTCAGCAGTTGGGAAAGTACCGAGCCAGATTCTCGATGTACTTTTGGGTTTTCTTACCTCGCTGACCCACCGGTTCAACGTTCCTCGGCGCCGAACTCCTCTATAGACAGAATGCCTTGTTTCTATATACTTGATGTGTCCTGACAGGTTCTGCAGAAGCGCTGAACCTACTGTCATGCCTGGTTTGTTGCTAGAAGTGGATTTCATTTGAGAATTAATAGAGCTTTCTTTCTTTCTTTTTTTGAGTGGAGAATTAATAGAGCTGAGTAGGAAGGAGAGTATGAGTTTGTGAGTGAAGGGAAGGGAAGACGGTATTTATAGGTTGTGGGAGCAATGGACTACAGAAATAATTAAAGGCAGCGACTTTCTCTGTGCGAGAAACAGCAGGGACAGGATAGTGACTGGTATGGTGGAATCTAGATATTTGTTTCTATAAAAAAATTGGATATATGTCCATTATAAGTAAGTATTTAATTATAGCAACTGAATGGTCAGTTTTGTGTAGGGGTGCAAACGTATCGGATAGTGGTAAAATTATATCCGTGTCTTTTTTTTACTTTCTAGATATACATACGGATACGGATATTAACTTTTTATAATAGTAAATATTATAATTTTTTTCATAATATATATTAAATTATATAGTATATATTTATTATTTGAATACGGATAATTAAAATTTAAAATTATATTTGTATTTATATCCGTATTTGTACTCGCACGGATATCGGATATCCGTATTAAATAATATCCGATCCGTTTGCACCCGTAGTTTTGTGCCAATTCAAAGTCATGTGTTGTTGACCATGGAGAAGACAAACTCAATGCATTTAGCACTGCCAAATTTAATACTTTCGAAAATAATTTATAGCCGGGTCACTCTCTCTGTATTCTTTATTAATTTTATCTTTTTGTTACTTCTGATATTTTTTATTTGGTTTTTCTTCTTATACTTCCCATAGTAGCAGAAAAAAAATATATATATTACTGTAACTTAAGTTGCTGCAATTAATGAAACGGGCCTAACAGCCTTATTTTCAAAAAAAAAAAAAAAAAAAATAGTAGCAGAAAAACAAAGGTATATTGTACCTGATTTCCACCTTAATTTCGCTGTCGGCCTTATCATTTTGTGTACATTGATATAAATTAGGCTGAGAACATCACAGAGGAGGTGAATCTTTGGGTACAATAGTGAGTGTGATCATCGCATATTTATCAGGCTACGATGAAGGTTGCATTGTGGGCAAGATATGCGTAGCGACTAGCGAGGAGTTTAGCTTATTATTTTTCACAATAGATTGTACTTTCTTGTATATATTATATTGAGTCAATAACTAGAAACCTTGTAAATATATTTTTTTATGAAAATTATTGTGGGCGATACTTCAAACCGCTGACTATAAAAAAAAAAAAAAAATTATAATATATTGTTGAAATCCATTTTCAGGGTAGATGCAGAGTCCATGTCTACTGGAAAGCAACCTCATCTAAACAGTACATTTTATGCAAGCTGTGAATGTGTGAACACAAAAGACAGCGGGCCCTCATCCCGCGCGCACCCTTGGTCAGAATTTAATGTGAATCGAACGAGTTAAAATCGGACATTGAATAAATATACTTGTAATATTTACACATACTTTTACTTTATAAATGCAAAATATATTTGAAATTTAAAAGGAGAATTTCATACATACAACTAAAAAACTATATATGAAATTACGTATTAATTTTCTCTCCAAATTCAAAAATTACGTATTTATCATCTTAAATTCTAATAATTTATTATTGTTTTATTAAAGAGTTACGATACACCTCAAACATCTTTTAATATTATTTTAGAGAATTGAACATCGTCCTCTTAAACGAAAGATGGAAGCCTGTTGTTCCTAATAACTCACTATTTACCACTGCATGAAGCCTGTTGTTCCTAATAACTCACTATTTATGCCATTCACCTGCCAAAGTTCGCACGTTAAATATTTGATCAAAACTGAAATCTTCATCTATTTTTCGACCAATAATGATGATAAAATTATTTTTTAGAAATTGAAAATTTTAAGGACCAAAATTTAATTTTTCAACGATACTTTTAAAATTTAAGAGTTAAACTAACAAAAACCTCCAATCATTTAAATTTTTCAAGTAAAACCAATAAGCAATTTAAATTTTTTTTATCTTTTAAAAATCAATCTACAATCATTTAAATATCCAATGTCTTCCATTTAAAATACTACCTTAAAGCATTTAAACATCTGATTTCGATCACATAGTATCACGCGTTTAAACCTCTGTCTATAACTATTTAAAGTAGTTGTGCCAAATATTTAAAATAGTTGTGCCAAACATTTAAATATTTTAAAATAGTACACTGAAGTTTAAAAACTTGAGAATTTAAAGTGCTATGGGTTTTTACTTTAAAAAAAATAAAAACAACGATTTGTAAAAACTCAAAAGTATTTATTCATAGATCTAATTTGAAAAAGAAAATCGAGTAGAAAATGTTTGTATTTTTAGATTCGCAAAATTCATCACTAGTCGTTGAAAAATTGGACAAGAATTATCAGAGGAAAAAAAGAGTGGTTAAAAGAAATCTTTTTTTTTACTTGAAAACAAAAATAGTTTGAAATTATAACTACTTAGATTTAGAATTTAAATGTTTGCATATAAATATTTAAATGCTTGTGAGTATCATTTGAAAATGTTATAAACAGAGTTTTAAATGTTTGAATATAAGAAAATAAAAATTAGATATTAAATATTTGGGATGCTGCTTCGGAAATTCATTTGTGAGAAAATTATCATACTCAATAATATAATTTAAATCGTTTAAGAAAAGGAGCACTCTTCTATTTCTCCATCCGAACCGTTCAAAATCAATCGTACGGCTTCAATTATTTTTTTCTTTTATATCAATATAATATATTAAAACAAATCAGATGTAATTGAAGCAGTACGATTGATTTTAAATGATTCGGATGGAGAAATAGGAGAGAGTGATATTTTTCTTAACAAAATGAGCAGATTTGAATCCAAATTGTTGGAATCAAAAAGTAGTAACACATCGTTGTCATCATTTTCAAGGTAGGTGTGGAATCCATGTCTATGGAGAGCTGAGCAAAAGACAGCGGGTCCTCATGGAAACAATACATGGTCAGAAAAGAAAGCGCCCCCCTCCCCGCATGCAAACAATACATAAATAGAAAAATATCCAATACCTGAAAAAGCATTAATAAGTTGACTTCCCTTGCCAACTGTTTTCCTTTGATTCCCTTAGATATTTTCTTCACCATCAACGCCACGTCTGCATTCCCTTGGATATTTTCTTCTACTGGTTATTCTAAATAGTACCGGAACAAGACTGCATATATCAGAATAAAACTTTTAAGGTTTATAGCAATCAAACGGTTTATAGAAACAACAGTGGTTTCAAAAAGAATACTTACATCAGTCCTCAAATGGAACTAATTATAACAAACAAACGAATAGAAGAACGATCAAATTTTCTATTCTTAGTTATAAGTAGGCATATATCAAGTCAAACCTGAGCAGGTAGAAATGTATCTCACAAAACTATTCAAAAATGTTCCTAAATCTTCACCAATTCCACAGAGAAACAGCCTCACCCCATTCCTTATCATCATCCAAATTGCTCATGAATTCCTCAACAGGAGGCTCCATCATCAGCCCCTCGGCCATGTTTGCGTAGTACAGTCCCGAATTCATATCTTCTCCAAGGTCATCCGAACTATTAAATTCCGTTTGATCATAGGAAACTGAATTCATGGTAGATTCAGGCATCTCCGAAGAAGACGCTTCCTTCTTATCTACCATCTCAACCGATGATGTACAAACAGAAACATGCTCAGCTGATGATGAATCACTTGAATGGAGCGCCTTGGCAACCTCAGAAGCTACGTGCTTCATCTCTTGTACACTGGAGAAGGAAGGAGGGATGTTGATCAGCCTTGCTGAGTCAGCAAAATTAAGGCAAGCAGTGCGGCCCCGTAGTGCCATCACTGCAACGTCATGAGCCCGAGCTGCCATCTCAGCAGTTGGGTAAGAACCGAGCCAAATACTCAATTTATTTTTGGGATTTCTTACTTCACAGACCCACCGGTTCAACGTTCCTCGACGACGAACTCCTCTGTAGATGGGATGTCTTGTTTCTATATACTTGATGCGTCCTGATGGCTTCTTCGGAGGCGATGACAATACGGTCGTGTAGTCTGGTTCGTTGCTAGAAGATGACTCCATTTGAGAAATGAAATAGAGTGACAACTTTAAAACTATTGGTGTTTTGAATTTGTAAATTGTTAAGTGAAGCCAAGACAGTATTTTATAGGTTGTGGGAGCAGAGGCCAGGAAATGGCAACGCGGGGTTACACAAATAAAGGCAGCATTAAGTTCTCTACGTGGGAAACAGCTGGGGACTCGAGAATGACGTACTGGGATGATGCAATCTATATATTTTATTTTCAGGATTTGTCTGTTTTTTTTTCTTACTTTGAAAAAGATCAATTTCAGATAAGTATCTTTAACAATTTCATATATTTTTTTCAATGTTTATAATAACATATTTATAATAGTAAATTATCTATAGTTGATATATTTTTATAAGCAGCAGTTAGGCCAGTTTTATTTTGAAACTAGTTACGTTACAACGACAGTCTGATCAGAATCCGAATCCTCCCAGTCCCAGAGACCTCACTCAAGCAAATTGAAAAGGCGGCCGTATTAACTCAAAACAGTATCCATTCGGAGATGATGCAGGAGCAGTATTATTTGTATTTTGTGATTCGTGTCGAGTTAAAAGAACAATCATGTATGTCCCATTCGTTTTCAATTTGTTTGAGTCAGATGTGGTCGGAATTCGTCTGATCAAGCCTTAGAAGTCTGAAATTAATAACACGTTTTTCTAGCATCTCAACAAGGGAATAGGATTTGTTGAAATTCTCCGTGAATGAACTGTATTTCTGAAATTTCTACTTTTCTAAATCCAACCGTCCAATTTTTTTCTGTACGAATCTCAAAACAAATGTATGGTTAGATTTGAAAAGGCAAAAATTTCAAAGTCACGGTTGAAAATTTCAGCACATTGGTAATCCCCCAACAAGTCCTTTAAAATAAGGAGGGTATCAATAATTGATATGATTATATATGCAATTCTTGAGACGTGGCGTTGATAGTGAAGTGACAGTTGTCATCGGAAGTTACCTTATTAATGCCTGTTCAGGTACTAGATATTTGTCTATGTATTAGTATAACGAATCTCATCAGAATCTGATCAGAATGAATCCTCGCATAGTCCCATTCCCATACCTAACTCGAGCAAATTGAAAAGGCGGCCGGATTAACTCAAAACAATACCTATTTGGGGATGATGCACTAGTAGTATTATTTGTATTTTGTGATTCGTGTCAAGTTAAAATAACAATCATAGATCGTCCGTTTTCAATTTGTTTGAGTCAGATAGTTGGGGTGGTCCGAATTCGTCTGATCTAGCCTAAGAAGTCTGAAATATAACCTTTTCCTCGCATCCCAACAAGGGAATAGGATTTGTTGAAATTCTCCGTGAATGAACAATATTTCTGAATCCAAACGTCCAATTTTGCACGAATCTCAAAGCAGCTGATTTTTCTGAGAATGCATCTCATAACAAACGTACGGCTAGATTTAGAAAGCAAGAATTTCAAAGTCACGGTTGAAAATTTCAGCATATTCGTAATCCCCAAACAAGCCCTTTAAAACAAGGAAGGTATCAATAATTTATAAGATATGATTATGCAATTCTTGAGACGTGGCGTTCGATGGTGAAGTGAGAGTGTGTGTGTTGCTGGTATGGGATCCAAGGGAAACAGTTGTCATAGATATGCCTGTTCGGGTACTAGATATTTTTCTATTTATGTATTTTTTTTTTATTTGTCGTGAGTTCGTGACTCGCTTATCCTTTCCTAGTGTTCTAATAATCGGGCGGGTACGGGTACCCCGGGTATACCCGACTCGGGTACGGGTACAACTCGGGTACGGGTATACTCGGGTAGAAGGGTATTCGGGTACGGGTATGGCGGGTATAGTTTTCAAAAACCATACCCTACCCGCCCTATACCCTTACCCGTGTACCCTTGACGGGTAAGGCGGGTACGGGTACGGGTAGGGCGGGTACGGGTATTTTTTTTTTTTTTTTTTTTTTTGCTGTTTTTTTTTCTGGTTTTTTTGTTTTTTTTGGTTTTTTTCTGGTTTTTTTTTTTTTTTCTGGTTTTTTTTGTTGGTTTGGGGGGAAAAAAATCAGAATTTTTGAATTTTGAAATGAGATGAACAGTAACTCGGGTATACGGGTACGGGTTTAGTCGGGTACGGGTAAACTCGGGTAGGGTATGGTCGGGTATTGGTCCAAAATAACAGGTCCGGTCCGATTTTTGCCCGTACCCGCGTACCCGAGTACCCGACCCATACCCGGGCTCGGGCACGGGTACCCTAGCTGGCGGGTACGGGCGGGTACGGGCGGGTATACCCTTAACGGGTTTTATTCATACACTATCCTTTCCTGACCACGAGTGCGGCATCAAAGATATGCTTTAGATTTTGATTGCTCCCACTTTCTGAGCCATACAATTTAACATAACGGTTTAATATCTTAAATATACATATATATATGTTATATTAGTCACTGAAATGTAGATAAAATATTGTATCCAAAATATGTGACAACTCATGTTTATAATGTGTCCGAATAATTACTCTAAATAAAATTTAAAAACTTGGTAAACAAATGTTTTAGAGAAATTTAGTAGAAAACAAAACAAAAACAACATATAGTATAATTAACCTAGATTTATTGAATAATAAAGTAAGAATTCAATGGTATATTTCCCATTAGATTGAAAATTTTGAAAACTTAATATACGACCGGTTAGATATCATATAAATATATATGTACATGTTTATAAAAATAATAATTTTAAAATGGCATAATATAACGGTTTGGATCAACTTTTTGAATTTTAAAAATTAAAAAACAACTTAGTTGCACGAGACCCAGAATCAATCGATTTGATATATTATATCGCATTTAAACTCTAACAATTAATATAGGGGGAATTTCATGTATACCCCTCAAAAACTTCAATATTACGTATTTTCCCTCTAAATTTTGAAATTACGTATTCCCCCTCTAAACTTCAAAAACTCACATATTTACCCATTTTATTGTCTTTTATATTAAAACTAATTCTAAATTTATAAAATACCTACTTTACCCTTCATTAAAAGTATGAAATGCTCCATTAAACTCAAATTTGAATCTGAAGGGTTCCTATACTGTCCGATCCGAGCGCATCGCAATAAGATTATTGCGTGTTCACTTCAAGATTCGTGCTAATCTAGTCTGCATGGATCTCAAAGCAATTTTGATCCGCATGCAACACATTAAAATCTGTGCACATTATTTCAATATCCGTGTGTGTTCGCTTCAAGATTCGTGTTGATGTAGCATGCACGGATCTTAAAGCAATTCGGACGGTAGCGGAACCTTCAGATTCAAATTGGAGTCAGATGGGCGTATTATGTTTTTTTAATAAAAGGGTAAAATATGTATTTTATAAATTTAGAATGTGTAATTTTAAATTGGAGTCAGATGGGCGTCAAGCATCTACTAAAATTTAGAGGAGAAAATATGTAATTTTAAAATTTAGAAGAAGAAATACGTAATGTGGAAGTTTTTGAGGGGTATACGTGAAATTCCCCCATTAATATAAGAGATGTAGATGCTTAACGGTACCTTTATTAATATCAGAGACAGAGACGTAGATGCTCTGAAGCTGCCTTTATTTTTTCTAGTACGTGTTGCTACTTAATTCTTTCCCTGTGCTCCCCACAACCTATAAATACTTTGTTCCATTCACTTCCAAATTGAGAGCACCAATTAACAGCTGACATTCTAAACTCTACATGTACTCATACTCTCCTACTCACCAATAGCTCTATTAATTAATTCGCTCTTTCAATTTCTCTAATGGAATCCTCTTTCTTGCAGCGACGCACCAAGTTCCGATTTTTTTATTTATATCCAAAAATTAAATTAAATTTCAAAAACTAACCGAACCAGCTGTCAAATTTTAAATCTACCCAAACCGGTTAACCGTTAACCGGACCAAATTTGCGGTTAACGGTTAACCGGACCCTTTGAAATGGTTCGGTTAACCGTTAACCGGACCCAAACCATGGGTCCGGTTAACGGTTAACCGGATTCGTTGGTTCGCTGAACCGTTAACCGAACCCAATTTTTTTTTTTTTTTTTTTTTTTTTTAAAACAGAAAATTTTTAATTTTTTTTTTCTATTGAAAATATACATGAAAATTCGTATTTAGATTTATCAAATTTACACCAAAAATTTTTGTAAATCAAATATGAAATTTAAAATTATAGAAAAATACACATACACATACACATACACATACACGTACACATATACATATACATATACATATACATATACATAAATAATATACGGTTACCATTTTTATTTTATTTTTTTTTACTTTTTTTTAAAACAGAAAATTTTAAATTTTTTTATTTTTCTATTGAAAATATACATGAAAATTCGTATTTAGATTTATCAAATTTACACCAAAAATTTTTGTAAATCAAATATGAAATTTAAAATTATAGAAAAATACACATACACATACACATATACATATACATAAATAATATACGATTACCAATTTTTTTTTTTTTTTACTTTTTTTACTTTTTTTACTTTTTTTTAAAACAGAAAATTTTAATTTTTTTTATTTTTCTATTGAAAATATACATGAAAATTCGTATAAAGTAAAAAAATATAAAAAGTATAATAAAAAAAAAAAAAAAAATTGGGTTCGGTTAACGGTTCAGCGAACCAACGAATCCGGTTAACCGTTAACCGGACCCATGGTTTGGGTCCGATTAACCGTTAACCGGACCCATGGTTTGGGTCCGGTTAACGGTTAACCGAACCATTTCAAAGGGTCTGGTTAACCGTTAACCGGAAATTTGGTCCGGTTAACGGTTAACCGGTTTGGGTAGATTTAAAATTTGACAGCCGGTTCGGTTAGTTTTTGAAATTTAATTTAATTTTTGGATATAAATAAAAAAACTCGGCACCAAGTTTCATTTACTCCAAAATAGATTTTTTTACTGAAGAGAAGGATTCAAATGTCTTCATTTTTATGCTTTCATCGTGATTTTATTTTTAAAAACTTTAATAATTCAAAATTTAAAACTTAGAATTAAACATAAAATCTTTGGATATGATCTACATCATTATATCTATGCACGTGTCAAAAATTATGACGTTTCAACTTTGTTTTGGTTATCATCAAAAGCTTGTAATTAAAAATGCATTAATATGAATAATTTCTAAACGTTGATTTTTTTTAACTTAATGATTCACATATAAATAAAACCGAAATGTGATAATTTATTATGAGCACGTAGAGAAAATAATATATATCATATCTAATGGTTTTATTTTTGAAGTTTATGATTTAAATTTTGAATTATTAATAATTTAAAAATGAAGGCATGTGGAATAAAAAAAAATGAAGGCATTTGAACCTATCCTCTTTAATAAATTATTGTAACCGAATAAAAATTTGATACATTAAATTAAAGATATTAATGTAGAATTAATTAATTATGATAGATATTATTTATTGCAATTAATTAAATCTATTGTGACCAATAAATTGGTTGTCCGCAGAAAAAAGGTATTTGCTATTAAATTAATTGCAATTGCAACAATAAAATATGTGGCTGAAAATAATTCGCACGTCAGTGTTGTTGGCATGTGTTTGACCTTTCACTTTACCTAGATGATCAATCCTAACCGCTTACCTCATCTCTATCTGTTTAAATAGTTTTACACGCCGATGAATTTATTGCATTACATTTATCCACTGCTAAAGTTTCTGTTGTGTTTTCATATTAAAAAATATATATATTTAACCATGTCAGAACTCAGATGGTTAAAAAATAAAGTACAAAGGATAAGAGATTGATGTGGCATGTGGGTAGAGTTGGAAAAACATGTATTAACGTGACTTATATGTGTTGTGATTTTGATTTTGATTTTGTGTTGTGTTCAAATATATGTGATTAATAAGTCAATTTTTTTTGTACCATGTCGTGTCATGATTAAAATGTTGAGGGGTGGTCATAGCACGTAAATAATCACATCATCTGAGTCACATTATGTCCAAACATGCCGCGATCAAACATGTTGAGCTATGATTAGATCTTTCGTGTGATGTACCGTGTCAAATTTTTAAAAGATGGTTATAGTACGTGAATGATAACAGCAGAGTCGGTCCTGAAGATTTTGGGGTCCATGACGGAAGAAAATTTTGAGCCCTTTATATATACTAGTGTTGTAAAAACGGTCTTAACAGCTGATTATATGCATGTTTAATCGTTAATGGCGGTCAAACCGTTATGAATAAACTCATCAGAGGTCTATTAGTGAATTTTTCCAATTAATAGGCCGATTATTCTCAATTATTCTGTTTATTCTTGTTTGATCGTTCGTTTATTTCTGTTTATTCCCATTTATTTTCATTTATTCCAGTGAAATTTATTTTTACATTGTTTTTTTTTTCTGTGACTGTGTGGTAATAAATTTCATTAATCATTTATTGTCGTTTTATTTGTGCTTGGCTATACATTCAATTTTTATATATGATTTTTCTTCTTATTTATTTTGAATTAATTGATTAGTTCCTCTATTATTTATATACCATTTTTTTTTAATTACTGATGTAATTTTTTCAATTAGTACAACATGTTTTTATATTTAATTAAGTTGTTATTACAAACTAATTTTAGTGATTTTATGTTATAATGTTTTATGTCTTTCAAATAATATATTATTAGTATTTGAAAATGCTTAATTCACGAATTTATTTTTTATTAAATAAATGTGTTACTTACACATATAAAGTGCATGTATATATTTAAGTGTAGTGTCATGTTATAATAATATAACTAAGTTAAATTAAGTTTATTTGATAAGTTTGATCAGTTAAATAAATTATGAATATATACACATAATTTTAATAAAGATACAAAATTGTTCGCATAATTATGATTAATTGCTTGACGATATCTCGTCCGTTCGACAAGCGCATACCGTTATTTACAATATTGTATACAATTTTTTTTATTGATATGCTAATAGATCATAATAGAAAAGTTTGGACCCTTTATATATTCAAAGTTTGAGCTTTAATATTTTATTTATTTTTAATATATACATATTAATTTTTTTTAATATATGCAAAATATTTTTTTCTTTGGAGGCCCTCTTAATCTTGGGTTCCGGGGCGGTTGTGTTGGCTGTCCAGTACCAAGACCGGTCATGAATAACATCACGAGACATGTGAATCACTGTACATAACCAATATACATGTCATACTATAACCGTATTGTCCTCTGACAGAGTTAGCTTAATTAGTCGTGCTATTTTTCCAACTCTACCATGTGGATAGAAAAGGTAATCATTATCCAACATGGCCCAAGATTATACAATGAATATGGAGTGAGTCTATGGTACTATGCATATCACGGGTTGTTACTGTGTTACGGCTCTATATTCGAGTTTTTAAATTCTAACGGTCGATCCGAACCGTTCATCTTGTTCTCCATATTAATATGTGTTTGGAGACCAAATTTTACATTTTTTGAAAAAATTTTACTATTTTTTTAGATATTTAGAAAATCACTTGATCTGAAAATTCTGGACCATCCAAAAACAGTGATTTTCAATAAATCTAAAAAAATAGTAAAAAATTTTCAAAAAATGTAAAATTTGGTCTCCAAACACATATTAATATGGAGAACAAGATGAACAGTTCGGATCGACCGTTAGGATTTGAAAACTCAAATATAGGACCGTAACACGGTAACAAATCGTAATATGCATAGTACCATAGACTCACTCATGAATATGCATTATAGTACGTGAGATTAAAAGGTAGTTATTTTTATCAAACATGGCTTAAGCTATAAAGTGTAATAATAGCATTTTTTTTTCCTAATAAAATATATTCGCACTATATTTGCATTATGGAAACTTATCTTCTACGTAAACTATTTGTTATGAAATTGCGTTATGTACTTTCAGTTTTATTTTTATTTTTGTTTTGTAAATTATAATCTTTGTCATGTTCAAATTTGCAACTCAAGTAAAATAGATGAAGTCATAGGATAAGCCATAGAATATTTAGACTAAATTATTATTTTTATTTCATAATTATATCTATTAAATTTGCATTTATAATTTTATTGAATATGTATTTTATTTATGTACTATTATTCAACATGGTACGGTGCAGTAACCAAAGTTCAACAAATATTATAATAGTAATTTTTACAATTATTGTATTTTATTGAAGGGAAATACTACTATTTCAATTGTTGAGTTTACTAAACACACTTCTTGAGATATACTAAAGAATAACATGCGGTAAACATTGTTATATACTTGAAAGCATTGTTCTTGATTGGTCAAGTAAAAGAAGATACTATAATTGTTTTGGTAATATCCCCTTTATATTACCATCACTTTTATTTATATTGTTTAGGCCCTTTATCTTGAAAAGCCCAAAATTAAGTACAGTTGTGTCCGGGCACCAGATGAACTTAGTTTAGATAAGTTTCATAATACACATTTTCTATATAACAAGTGGGAATAAATATTTTGAAAACAAGTCTTGTTCCTAAAAATTGAACAAGTCATATCCTGAATTTTGCATCACAAAAATGGGAGAAAAAGTTAAGTAGACTTGAAGAAAAGAGCGAAGGGTACCTTGAGCAAGTAACCAATGAGAATGGGGGTAATTAAGGATTGGGCACATTTAATCCTTAGTTCAATGATTTGCTACTTGGGCTCAAATAATGGTTTTGGGCTGTAAGCCTGTAATGGACCATAAACCTAGCTTCTTGGTATTATCTTTCATTTTATTTTGTGAAAGCAAGAACTCTCATAAATTCCAAGACTATTTAGTGCGAAGTGGAAATTCAGGGTTTAGGGTTTAGGGTTTACTGGTATTCCACCTAATTAATTTTCAATCAATTGTGGAGGTTTGGGCTTTTGCAAAATACACCTGATATCTTGCGATAAATGTTTCTCATTTCTTCTATGAACTCCGATTTTCTTGGAGATATTTCCAAAACCCACACAAAAATAAAAAAGTTTGGCTATGTTAATAACTTAATATGCATATGACAGATCAACTAGTGCTATGAATGTATATTTCTATTTTTTAAAGTTCAAACAATTGATCAAAACTATTAAACATGATCTTCATATGAAAATGTACTTGCAAATCAAATATTACATTTTTTTTATAAAATTTACTATTTTTACTGCTTTTGATTGGTCCATGAATCTAAAAAAAATTATAAAAATTCTAACAAATGCAAAATTTTGTTTGCAAGTACATTTTTCTTTGAAGATCATGTTCATAGCGCGAACCATTTTGTAATATGAATATTACCATAGCCCCAATCCCGAAAAAAAAAATGCCACCGTATCACCAAAATTAGAAGAAAAAAATTTTGTTTTTCTTATAGAAGTAAATTTTTTTTTGCAGATATTTTATAAAAAAAGTTTATTGAGTTATCATTAGTACTGCTCTATTGCACAAAAACTTATATAACATTTTTATTTTTATGTATAAAAATAAATTCACGAAATAATTATACAAATGGAAGAAACAGTGTGAGACTTTAGCTCTATATATAAAATTATAAAAAAAAAAAACAACAACAAAATGCAAGTTCTTTAAAGGCCTTTCACATCAGCTGATTTTGAATCTCATCAACAACGGATTCATAAATGGAACCAGGCCAGTGAGGCCCAAAACATTAGAAAGCCCAAGTTCCTTTCAACTATACCTTGTATTGTATTTTTAATTTGGGCCAGACAGCACGAGAAAGCCCAATTAAGAATTAAGAATGTGTGTGTGTGTCGTACGTGTCCAATTTCACTGTACATTGTACAATCAACCGAGTGCGTATCCTCTGAGATATATCTCAACTTTTGCGTGACCGACGTGTCCGGTGCCTATTCGTGGTGATGTAGGGTTCAATATTATGTGTGCTTTGAGATTCGTGCAGAACATATTTAAACGGTTGGAATTTTCCATAAAGTCACGCAAAGTTTGAGATATCTTAGAGAATACGAATTCCATCCAAACTCAAATAGTTAATGAGTTCCTTAACAAAGGACAAATAAATTTTCTAATGTACACCAGAGCAGTGTCGAAAATTTCAAAGTCACGGGTTTGAAAATTTCAGCATATTCGTAATCCGGCCCCCAAGAAACCCTTTAAAACAAGGAAGGTATCAATAATTTATAAGATATGATTATGCAATTCTTGAGACGTGGCGTTTGATGGTGAAGTGAGAGTGTGTGTGTTGCTGGTATGGGATCCAAGGGAAACAGTTGTCATAGTAATGCCTGTTCAGGTACTAGATATTTTTCTATTTATCTATTTTTTTATTTGTCGTGACTCGCCTGTCCTTTTCTGACCACGAGTGCGGCATCAAAGATATTTATATTGTTTAGGCCCTTTATATTACCATCACTTTTATTTATATTGTTTAGGCCCTTTAACCTGAAAAGCCCAAAATTAAGTACAGTTGTGTCCGGGCACCAGATGAACTTAGTTTAGATAAGTTTCATAATGCACATTTTTTATATAGCAAGTGGGAATAAATATTTTGAAAACAAGTCTTGTTCCTAAAAAATTGAACAAGTCATATCCTGAATTTTGCATCACTAAAATGGGAGGAAAAGTTAACATTTGAATATATAAATATTTCAAGTTGTCAATTTTAAAATGTTTGTTTGCTACCTGCTTTTGGGCTATAAGGGACCATAAACCAAGTGTAGCTTATAAGCCTGTAATGGACCATAAACCTAGCTTCTCGGATCGAACTCTGGTCCCTGAGTTTGATATTATCTTTCATTTTATTTTGTGAAAGCAAGAACTCTCATAAATTCCAAGACTATTTAGTGTGAAAGTGGAAATTCAGGGTTTAGGGGTTACTGGTATCCCACCTAATTAATTTTCAATCAATAGTGGAGGTTTGGGCTTTTGCAAAGTCAAATAGTGGAGGTTTAGGGGTTACTGGTATCCCACCTAATTAATTACCCGGATCCGATCCGGAACCGAACCGGATCCGACCCGGATCCGATTAATTTGGATAGGGTATGGTTTAAAAAATATAACCGATTAAATTATGAGTATGGGTACAAAATTAATAATTTAATATCCGACCCGGATCCGAACCGGAACCGATACTGTAATGGGTAAGATATGGGTGTCATTTAATTATCCGACCCATAACCGGACCCGACCCGATACCCGTATAAATACCCGATAAAATATATATTAATAACTCTGCATCAAGTTTTTGTGTTAGATAATATATTTCAGCTGAGCTATAATTTGATAAAACTTAACCAAATTTATGCTACTATTTTACACTACCCTTTAATTACATCCTTAACTAGCCATTTAATTACGCCCTTTAATTTTTGTTCTATATTATACACATGTGACACATGACACATGGTTACTGGTATCCCACCTATATAAAATTTGATGTCTAAGCATATTTTAATAGAGAGATTTGTTGAGTAGTTTAAATTGATTGTTTAGATTTTGAAAATGAAGATAAGAACACATATAAGGCATTAATGAGACATTTTTAACCGTAAAATTTTAAACTATTTTCAAACATAAAAAAAAAAAAAATTTATTTATCCATACCACATCAGCAAACTCACGGAAAATTTAAAATTCACTCCCATTATTTCACAAATCAACACTCTCTATTATTATCATTTCATCTTTTATTCTATCATATCTATAATGTATTCTTGTGCAGCATTCGTATAGCTTTTAACTAATTATCCATTTAAATTTTATTATATCAAATTATTGAAGCAATTGTACCCATATAAATTATATATAGCTACATTTATTATATTATAGTTTTAAAAAAATATAAGTTTTAAGTATTGAAAGTTGAAACAATATAAAAGACGATCACAAAAATTATAGGAATTCAACCCAAAAAATTCAAACTCTAAAATTTTTTACAAGTATCTCCAACACTTCATTACCACACATTTCCTGTGATTATATTTTCAAGAGGAGGGTTGAAATGCACCATGATTTTGTGCTTTAATATGCTTCATATTTTTTATCTTTGTTTTTAAAGTCCAAACAGTTGATCGATTCAAACCGCTCAACATGATCTTCATAATAAAATATACTTCGAGACCAAATTTTAATTTTTTTTAGAATTATTTTACTATTTTTTTAGAGAGGCACAAAATCACTGTTTTAAGGACATTTTGGACCATCCGAAAAAGTGATATTGTACCTATATAAAATAATAGTAAACCAATTCTAAATAATATAAAATATTTTATTATGAAGATTATGTTGAGCAGGTTGGATCGACCGTTCAAACTTTAAAAATAAAAATATAAAATATAAAATATATTAGAGCACTAAATCATGATGCATTTAAAGACTCCTCTCTTTTCAAGTAGTTATTCCTAAAATAAAATATCATCATTCACTCAGTGAAAGATCATCAAATGGTAAAATAAAATGCATTAAAAATTGCATTGGACTCAGTGAACCGTCATTTTAATATATTTTTTTTAAAAATGCCCAAAACCGGCGATGGCCGGTTTCGAATTTTTATTCCAAACTGGCTACATAGTAGCCGGTTCTAAAAAAAAATAAAAAATTGAAATTGGCCATCTAGTGGCAGGTTCCCAAATTTTTTTTAAGACACTATGAAACTCAAATTTTTTTAAATATTAGTCAGATTAGTTCTTTTGATGTATAATTAGCATAATTATAATCAAAGTGTTTAATAGTGTTTATCGCATTATAGCGGAATGGCTAAGAAAACGGTGCTATATCATGCTATTAAGAACCTTAATTATAATGTATAATTAGTATTGTTGTACTAAAATATGCTAAATTACTTGAAATTATGTTAAATTATACTAAAATACGCTAAATTACGCAAAGAAAGACGATATCTTCACTGAGAAGAAATACGCTAAATTACGCAAAGAAATACGGTAAATTACGCTAAATGACGCTAAATGACAAAGATATCATAGCTTAAATGACACTAAATGACGAAGATATCATAGTGTCTTAAATGATGCTAAATGACAAAATATTTTTAAAAAAATCGAATTTCATAGTGTGATAAAAAAAAATTGGGAATCGAAGATGGGTGGTTTCAAAAAAAAAATTCTTTTTTAAAAACCGGCCACTAGATGGCTGGTTTGGAATAAAAATTCAAAATCGGCCATCTAGTGGCCGGTTTGAGCATTTTTAAAAATAGTCAGAAAATATGAGCATAATTATTATTTTTTATTTTATGTTGGATATTAATAAAAATATCGGCTCGGTGAAAGACTTGGAAATTAAGAACTAATGTGTTTGGTGTTTATACTTGAAAGCTCTAGCTAGTGTTCATATTTAATTTTCATCTTATTGTTCTAAAAATCCAGGTGTTAAGAATACATCTATTAGGTCATCTATACCATATATTAGAATTCACTTTGTCTTATTTTCGAATTAAAAAAGAAGACCCGTATGAAACCAAAAAAGAATGCTCGTATGAAACAAGTTCAAGTTAAAAATAGCAGCTTTTCAGATAAGTTATACTATTCCATAATAGTACGTACATCTTTTCAAAATTACCATTACAATTCTTTAATTCATGGTTTTATTGTTCATCTAATTTAAAATTCAGAGTGGGAATTGTAATTCTTAATTTCATGTGTAAAAAGTATATTGTCAAATTTGATGGATGATTGAACTTTTAATTTGAAGATAAATAGATTGATCCAAAATTAAATTATAAAATTATAGAGATGTAAATGGAAGTTTAATCTTTTTTTTTTTTTAAATAGAAAGATGGGATCACAACAAAAAGCAAAACCACTTTTGTTTAACATACATATTTCTAAGTTTGCTAATAACATATGTTTTCCATTATTATATATAGAGGAAGAAAGATATAGATATTGACAAAGGAAAATATAAGAAACCTACCCTTAATTAATCCGACTTCAAAAAGGCAAATAATTCGCCATATTTATGAAATGGACCAATCAAAAAAAGTCATAACAAAGATTTCTATGTGCTAAGCCTAATACTACAGGAATGAAATAGTATCAACGAGGGTAAAAAAACTACTATTATCGAGGGTACACCAACAGAAAGGTGTTATTTTTGAATGTATCGGTAGTATCGATAGGAGTATCGACCTACGATGATACCGTCAGCAAAAAGCACTTTTACCCTTGCAGATATTGTCAATAAGTTGCAAACTAGCCCACTATTTATTTGTCATCATTTTGAGGGTAGATGCGGAGTCCATCTCTACTGGATAGTAGTCAAAATCTAAACGGTTTCTTTTATGGAAATGAGGATCAGTATTTTTTGTAGTACTCCACGGTGAATGCAAAAACGGAGAGATTTTAAAGTTATGGAAATCAATTGACTCTCATTTAATTTCAAAAAAAAGTATAATTATATAGAATGTTATATATAGTTTCGAGTAAAATGTTGTAAATACATAAATTTGACCTCTAGTCACAGCAAAAAAAATTTATATGATTGATTTCTATTTATGTTTGACCTTCATAACTCGAAAGTCAGGCTCCGCTCCTGAGTGTATCCACTACTTTATGGTTTGAGATTTACTTTCAGCCGTTTTGAGATTTGAACTAGCGTAGGACAGTATTATTTGACTTTTGAGATTCGTGCAAAGTTAAAAAAAAAACGATCCGGATCCACTAATTAGAGAATCATTAGAGCAAAGCTAGGATGTGATGTGCTCACCAAGAGGGTTTGATGAGCATAACTTCAAAAGTATATCGAATCGACTTTAAACGCCGAATCCAAACCGTTGAAATCTAGGTACATGAGTGATGCATGTACATTCAAAATTTTGAAAGTTTCGAGTTTGTTTGTTATAAGATCAAGCGGTCAAATAAATGAACCTTTTATAAGTTAATTTATAGTCGTTTTATATATTCAATTTTTATCATTTCTTTGACCACTTGATCTTGTAGCAAATAAATTCGAAATTTCAAAATTTTGCATATACATATATCACTAATGAAGTACATAGTTTTTAACGGTTTGGATTCGACGTTTGAAGTCGATTCGATATAGTTTTGGACAGGGGTGTATCTATTGAATCATAGGGAAGGCAACCGCCCCCCTGGATTTCGAGTTTTAGTGGTGATCTATTAGTACCGATCGACTTTGCTCCTTTCTGGAAAAAATTTTGTCCCCCTCTGGATGTTTGATTTGTAATTCTGATTAAATTTAGTGTTAAAATCAAAATAAATTTCTTGAATATGATTGGTAATATTAATTATAAGTTATATATAGGCTTAGAAATTATAAGTCAAGGTATTGAAAAATATAAGTAAAAATATTATTTTTTTTATCGAGTACCCAATTAGTTAATGGATTTAAATTTGATAAGTTATTTAAATCCGATTTGATATTTTTTTTGTCTCTCCAACGAAAATCGTGAGTCCATCTTTAATTTTGAAGTTGTGCTCACCAAACTTTCTTAGTGAACACGTTACAGCCTAGCTTGAATCATTATAAAATATTATTTTGTGCGGTACACAACTAGATAAGAATTCATGAAGACAGGTAGGCTGTGAATCAATGAATGCCGCACACATGGTCAGAAAAATATAGCGGCCCACTTGCCATGAGTCACGGTAGACAAAAAAAAAATACATATCAACTACCTACATCATTAATTAGCTTACTTCCCATGCCAGCTGTTTCCCTTGGATTTTCACCGTCAATGCCGCGTTTGCATGTCCTTGCTTGGATATCATTGTAGTGCCAGTCACAGAAACAAGGCAGTCTGGAAAATTCTGAGCCAGATTTTCAATTTATTATTGAGATCTCTCACCTCGCAAACGCTCCTTGCCGCCGAACTCTTAATGCCTTGTTTCTATATACTTGGTGCGTCCTGACGACTTCTTTGGAGGCGCTGACCATGGTTCTCTTCTCTTTTAGCAAAGAATCAGACTATACATGACCGTATGATCAGCGCCTCCAAGTCGTCAGGACACACCAAGTACATAAAAACAAGGCATTCCATCTATATAGGAGTTCGCCACCGAGGAACAATGAACCGGTGGGTCTGCGAGGTCACAAATCCCAATAATAAATTGAGAATCTGGCTCGGTACTTACCTGACTGTGGAGATGGCCGCTCGGGAGCATGACATTAATTGCAGCGATGGCACTGTGGGGCTGCTCTCCTTCCTTCTAGTGTCGTGCATGAGATGAAGCAGGCAGCTGCCGAGGTTGCCGAGGCGTTCCACTCAAGGGATTCGTCAGACCCGGCCGAGAATGTCTACTGTCTACATCATCAGTTCAGATGGTAGAGGAGAAGGAAGTGTCTTGGTCGCTGATGCCTAAATCTACCATCAATTTGGTTGCCTATGACGAAATGGAATTTAATAATTGGGATGAACATGGAGATATGAATTCGAGACTGTAGGGGTTGATGATGGATCCTCTTGTTGAGGGATTGAGCAATTGAGAAAATTGAGGTCGAGATTTGTATTTATTTTTTAGTTTGAAAAGTAAATTAAAATAGTGAATTTATAATTATGACACATAAACTGGGAATAAGGAGTTGATCGCAATATTAACTATAATAGCAATTATTAACTATAATCGCAATATTAACTATAATAGCAATTTTGTAGTCGGATAATAGTTTTGCGTAGTCTAGAACAGTTTCCGATAGAAGATAGAACAGTCCTTTTTTGATGGTTGGTGGCAAATAGCCATCCATCAATTTGTTTTTTTAATGGTTGGTGGCAAATAGCCATCCAACAATTTGTATTGATAAGAAAAAGTATTGACAGTGCCAGATAATCTGGTATCTGCACAAAAAATAAACGTCTCAACTATAAGCTAAAAAGAACACTGATGAAAACTAAAAAAGATCTAGCATGATCATGATCTCTACACTTGTCGTTTTCGGATCTCTGCTCCCTCTTATCAGCACGTTTGGTTCCAAATGTGAATTTCCAGGGCCCTGGTTTCAAAACAGAATCCTCACAGGAAATTCACATTTGGTTCTTCTTTTTTTATAAGAAATATTTTGTTACCAGTGTGTCCAAAGCAATGTTTCCCAAAAACTATCTCCTTTTCCAGTTCTTCCATTTGAACCAACCAACTCTTGAGCAAGTAACCAATGTCCAATGAGATGGTAGAGTCCCAACACTCTCTTACTCCTTTTCTTGCTCTCTTGGATGATCCATGAAGCTAAGAAAAAATTATAAAAGTATAAAAAATGCAAAAAACAAAAAAAATTTGCAGGTACATTTTAAAATCATGTTCAACGGTTTATATTGATTGTTTGGACTTTAAAAATGAATATATGAGTTCATATCGCAAACCATTTTTGTAATATGTATATTACCATAGCCTCACTCTAAAGAAAAAAAAATGCCACCGCAACACCAAAATTAGAAGAAGAAGAAGAAGAAAAAAAAAAAATTTGTAGAAGAAATTTTATAATAATTATTTATTAAGTTAACATTACTGCTTTAAAACCTCATATGACATTTTAGTTTTTATGTATTAAGATAAATTCATGAAATAATTTAATAAATGATCAAAGCCACTTGGTATAAAAAAAAATATATATATATAGCCACCAAATGCAAGTTCTTAAAAGGCTTTTCACATCAGCAGATTTTGAATTTCATTAACAACGGATCCATAAATGGAACCAGGCCAGTGAGGCCCAAAATAAGAGAATGCCCAAGCTCCTTTCTATAATACCTTTTATTGTATTTTCAATTTGGGCCAGACAACGCGAGAAAGCCCAATTAAGAATGCGTGTCTCTCCTGCGTGTCCAATTTCACTATATATTGTACAGCCAAACTCAAGTAATTATGGAGTTTCTTACAATCACAAATTTATTTTGTAATTTATACTAGAGCACGGTTGAAATGTCTCATGCTTTGTATGTCTTATTTATACCTCATGTTATTATTTTCAAATATTTGAATTTAAAGAGATAATTTGAACCGCTCAACATGATCTCTATAATATAATGTGTTCGGGGACCAAATTTTATATTACTTGAAAATTATTATATTTTTCTAATTAGAAAAATAAAGGTAACATAAAGTACAAATATAATTCACATATTCAATCATTATTGCAAACAAAATAGTTTTTTCTATTAAACTTGTTATGTAATTACTAGGGTTGTTTATCGGGTCGGTCTAATCGTTTTTAAACCGAATCAAGTGAGTTTGGATTAAATGATTCGGTTGTTCCGGTTAATGGATCGGTTCGGTTCATTTTTTAAAACCAGTTTAATTGTTCGGTTCAGTTTAGATAAATTTTATAACCGGTGAGACCGAACCAATCAAAACTTTTAAACTAGTCCGCCGTCTAAATCAAATTTTTAATAAATCTAAAAAATTACAACATAATACATATTTCAATTTTAAACTGGTTAAACTGAACCAGAAAAATTAATCCATCTAAAAAACATAACAAAATATATTTTTTTATGATTAATCTTCTTATTTCGGTTCAACCGAATAAAGTGAAATTTAGTTTGGATTGTTTAATTTGGTTTTAATTCAGTTGAAAATTTTATTTCGATTGGTTCGATTGTATTTTGGAAAATCGAATAAAACTTTAGTTTATCTATTTTATTTTAATTTTAACAAAACTGAACCGATGAACACCTCTAATCACTACAAGTTGTTTAAGGAACATTAAATAATTACCAACGTAATCATATCTTTAATCGAATGATATCAACAAAAAAGTATTCTTCTCTCTATTCATACATAAATATAATACAAACGGACATCCAAAAAAAAAAAAAAAAGCACTAAAATATATATAATTATCGACATTCGTATTCCGTATCCAAATAAATTATATATGTATTCATATCCATATTAGTAAACGGTCCATATTTAAATATTTTAATCCATAAAAATTCAAATACAGATTCAGATACAAATTGATAATATCTGACCGTTCGTTACTCCAGACTAGTGTATTTATACTCGGGCGGGTACGGGTACCCCGGGTATACCCGTCTCGGGTACGGGTACGTCTCGGGTATGGGTACGTCTCGGGTACGGGTATACTCGGGTACAAGGGTATTCGGGTACGGGTATGGCGGGTATAATTTTCAAAACCCATACCCTACCCGTCCTATACCCTTACCCGTGTACCCTTGACGGGTAAGGCGGGTACGGGTACGGATAGGGCGGGTACGGGTATTTTTTTTTTTTTTTTGCTGTTTTTTTTTTTGGTTTTTTTGTTGGTTTTTTTTTTCTGGTTTTTTTGTTGGTTTTTTTCTATTTTTTTCTGGTTTTTTTTGTTGGTTTGGGGGGGAAAAAATCAGATTTTTTTGAATTTTGAAATGGGATGAACAGTTGTCGGGTATACGGGTACGGGTAGTCGGGTACGGGTTTAGTCGGATACGGGTAAACTCAGGTAGGGTATGGTCGGGTATTGGTCCAAAATAACGGGTCCGGTCCGATTTTTGCCCGTACCCGCGTACCCGAGTACCCGACCCATACCCGGGCTCGGGCACGGGTACTCCGGGCGGCGGGTACGGGCGGGTATACCCGACCCGGGTTTTTGCCAAACTCTACTCCAGACAGGGTTCAAAAGGATATAAATAGAAGTAAAATAACTTTTTGAAAATAGAAAGGTGCGGATCACAAAAAGGCAAATAAGTTTGCTAATAACATATGTTCCTCTTTTCCTTATTATATATAGAGGAAGAAAGATAAGAAACCTACCATTAATTAATCTGACTTCAAAAAGGCAAATAATTTGCCATATTTATGAAATGGACCTATCAAACAGAGAATCAAAAAAAAGATATCTCTGTGCTAAGTTGTTAACTAACCCACCAGCAAGTTCTGGCATTTGCAAATCAAAAATATCTTTGGTTGTGTTATAACGGCCTTTCAGTTCTTGTCAAGACACCAGAATATTTGACTCTTCAAGCAAATTATCTACTATTTATTTTTTTTGTCCTTTTTTGCCTTTTTTTCCAGGTAACAAATCTACTATTTTTATTTACATGGCTCCAAAAAGATTTTATTGCCTGTTATAGAGGATCTGCACATTTGTCTGTGCATGATGTGCATGTCAGGATTCTGTCTTCTCTATATTTTTATATACCCCCACAAACTTGTAGTGAATCACTAAAATATGAAAGGTAAGAATAATAATATAAATAGAAATAATCTTTCTAAAAAAATAATAGAAATAATCTCCAAATGTGATGACAAGAAAGAAACTCATAGCTGGTGGATTACTCGAGATCGGTTCTAAAAAAGTTCGTAATTAGCTCACTTTTTTTTTGGTTCGACTCATTATTAGCAAGTTTAACTTTGACTTAGCTTAGCTGCTCGGTTAATTTCTCAGCTCGTTACAAGAGGAAGATGAAGTTATTTCTCGACATTTTTTCTCTTTTTGTGTCCAACTTGAGAAGATGAAGTTAATTATATGAAAAAGATAATTTTTTTTCCTGGCTCGTAGTTTAGACATGGCTCACAATACTAAATCAATGAAAATATGTGATCTATGTGCGGCTCAACTTGGCTCGTGATTGACTCGTCTTGTTAACAGTCCTATCTGAACTAGAGGCCGAGAAGTTCAATTTCTGAAAAGTTAAAACCAAAAACATTTTTTTTTTTTTTGAAAATCTCCACAGAAGTTGCGAATTAATGAGAGAAAATCGAACTCTCAATATTTGAGTACCACACTCCTATGATATTTTTCTAGCCAACCATGCATGCAACCTTTCCTTTCTCTAAAAACAAAAATATTGGTGAGTGATTTCTCAATGCCACACCATTTTGAGATGGTAGCCGCCACAGATGATCCCAGTTCCTAACTAGAGAGTTACTAATGACTAATGAGCCTTCAATGGGAATGAGATCCGGTGCTCTTCAATTTGCTGCTCTTCTCCTGCTATTCTCTCTCCTCTTCCTCTCTCTCACGTGATTCCCTTTCTCACTCTACTCTTTTTTGAGGAGAGATATAGAGAATAAAGAATAGCAGCTGGCTGCTTTTCTACTAAGAAAAGCAGCGGATATGGATCCCTCCAATTGAGGTGCCATTGGCCATTGCCACTTGAGTCAGTAAAGTCCATTTTGGGACACAAGACAAATTGACAACACCAAATTAAAGATAGAGTAGAGTTTAGACCCATGACCCATCCATGATCAATTCTCTGTTCAATACGTCATTAATGTTTTGATATTATTGCAATAAAGTTAGTCTCTTTGCATTCCCAAATTTGCAGATTAGAGACTGTCCATTTGTGACTGCTATTCCTTTGGTTCTGACACGTCAGCAAAGATATTTTGGCCACTTGTTCATTTATAGAAATTTTTTATATTGGTGGTCTATGGAAAGGTTGATGTGATAGGGGCACAAAAATTATTTGACTCATTTTATTTGTCTGTTAGAAATATTTAATGTACAATGAATGATGTCAAAGATACCCAAATAAAAAAAAAAAATTTAGACAAAGAAAGCAACAGAAGAAATAGAGAATTAATGGTGGATTCAAATATTAATTTGTTTAATAAATAGGGGTTTTCAGAATTTTTTTTAGTTTAAACCATCCTATTTGAAATAATATTTATTTGTGTTTAGTTTGGACCGTCCAAACTTAAATAATTTGTATATTGTGTTTAGACCGTCCAATATAAAATAAATTGATGGGATTTTGGTAAAACATTCTGTCATCCACAACTTGATTGAATTATTTCATAATTTTTAAATCACACCGTCCAAAAAAATGAAAAAAAAAAAAAAATCCTCCATTTTGTTTAGAGAGTAATAAACATAATGTACCATAAATAGATATAGATGCTGTGATTTTTGTACAAAAATATATATCATTTCATCACCCCATTTGAAACCTCCTCTTTTATGATAGCTACTTTCAAATCAAATTGACAAATATAGATCATTTGGTAGTCAAGTTTTTTTTTTGAGAAAAACCCTTAGGTGGTAGTCAAGTTGGTAGGGTAAGGATGTCTCTGCGCCGCTTCTTTGATTTTTTTTGGGACCCACAACATGGGACATTGAAAATTTGAAATCAGTGAACCTATCACCTATGCATACACTTTGTAAATTTGTATAGGTGCATGTGAATTAGCAGTGAAAACCATCAAATGATGTTGACCATTTATTTTATCAGTGTCATTTGAAAAAAAAAAAAATTAAATTGTACCATGAAGTTAAAAAAAAAAATCATTCAAAATAATAACACTTTTGTTGATAAAAGAAAAAAAATCATTCAAAAAAATTTAAATTGTACCATGAAGTATATTTTTTTAATTTTACTGATAAAAGAAAAATCAATGCTGTAGTAGCCAGTGAAAAGGGGTTTCACAAAAAAAAAAAAAGTATTGCACTTGGCATTTTAGTCAAAACACTTAGATGCTGATTAATCAAGTGGGTCAGGTCCTCAATCAATCCAAACTAGATTCTGGTTTTTAATTTTTTATTCGTCAGACCTCTAGATTTGGTAAATTAAATATTTTGTCTATAGATGTGAAATGATATAACCTAAATTATCTCACCTAACAACTTAAATTATTACAGTACTGTTCAAGATTTTCACTGAAGATGAATCTTTAGTACTTTAGTACTGTGCTGCAGTGGACCAAGTTCATTCAAATTAAGCGACTTATTTATAATGATATTATATTGTACGAGGAAATACTTTTCCATGTATTAACCAAAGAATAATTTGATTAAATCATTGAAAATGATACAAGGAATAAAAGACAATAAATTAAGCTGCTAGCATTAAATGCGCCGGAACCAGGAAATCTAAGGATAGATCCTCTATTATTTAATTTTTAATTTTAGGCCACTTGAAAATTGCTTTGAATATTTTTTTTTAAACTTATCCATCAATAACATGTTGTCACATCATTTGTCAACACCAACTGTCAATATTATCAGATAGTAATTTTATTTTTGTATATGATTTGAATTTAATAAAAACCAGCTAGTATTATCAATGGTTGGTTATTAATTTTTTTGGATATAATTCACACTTAATATAGAGAATGAGTCTATGATAATATTAAATATCAATCCGTACTATGAATTCATATATTTATTTTCAAAGTTCAAATAATCGAGCCAATCCGTTAAACATAATCTCTATATGAAGATATACTTGTGACCAAATTTTATATTTTTTATGATTTTTTTTAGTATTTTTTAGATAGATAGAAAATTTCTTGATCTTAAAATTCTGAACCATCCGAAAGTAGCTAGTGATTTCTACATATCTAAAAAAATATTACAAAAATGAAAACAAAATGAAAACAAAAATTCAAGTACATTTTCATATAGAGATAATGTTTAACGGTTTGAATCAAATGTTTAAATTTTAAAAATAAAGATATAGATTCATAGCATAAATTGATCCGTAATGTGCATATTACATAACCTCACTCTAATTAAAATATGATTTAAAATTGCAGCAAAAATTCTGTTAATTTGTCTGCCCAATTTGGATCTCAATCTAGCAACCCTTGTCATTGTTCCCTTTCATAATAAAGTAAAGAATGATTCCAAATTTGTTTGCCACAAAACAACTTTTTGGCACATCAAAATCAATTTTTTAACTGAATTTCACCACACAAAATGATACTACCAAGTATTTGTAATCAAATTTGAGCCAATTTGTACCTCAATTTATGTAACCTGTTTCATTCTCTTTCACAAAAAAGATGTTTAATTACTAGTCAATTCTACCATACATCTAACTACACAAACATGATATCATTATCTCAAATAGAATAATACTATGAAAATGATTGGAGTATCTAATGCTATATTAATTATATTATTATAACTTGCTGCATTTAAACTACTTTTATAAAGTTCTCATTTTGCTTTCATAGAGCTGCGCTTGAATTAATACAGACCGTCTATTGCTATTGTACTATTTCATATCCAAACCAAGAGATTATATAAGACAAATAGCTTGATGGTGCATCTAACCATTTATTTACCTTTTAAGAGTTTATGCTTAAGGTCATAATCAGAAGTTGCTACAAGAAATATTAATATATTATAAAGCATATAACCTTGCTAATGGAGTACAGTTGCATCCAACTAATTATTATGTTTTTCTGTTTTCAATTTGGGTAATTTAGGTTATATTTTTTAGTTTTTTTCCTGTTTTTAACTGGATTGGTAACTTTTTTTTTTTTTCTGTAAATATAAACTGGTACACAATGGGATTTGAGGGATGTATGACCCTCATCTTTTTCTAAAAGAACATAATAATTATTGTGTTATAAATTTTAGTATTAATTATACTTTGGTAAAGTGTTGTTGCTCCAAAGTTTTAATTCTTACTTTGTTTTTTTTATTGCTATTTAGTTGATATAATTATTGACATTTAATCAATATAATTGTTGTTATGTTTTTCACCTATTTATACGAGGTTTATAAATTAATATTAATGTATTCATTCTTCACAATTACTTTACAAGCTGTAAAGAAAAAAAAGTGTTTATAGTTAATTTTAATTTAATGTATCCATTTTTCATCATTTTTTTACTACTTAACTTTATATTAAATTATACATGTAAACACATCACTTGTGAAGTTGATCGACTTTAATGTTTTGAATTTGTAATTTAAAATCAATCTAACAGGTTTTGAAAAAATTGTTCGTTTGATGCAAACTTCTAGTATCTGGAGTCTGGAGATGTGTATTAGCCAGATGCTTCCATCTTACTTTCTAATTAAAAATTAGCACCACTAAAAAAGAGGGCCACAAGAAGGGTCATTTTTCCATAAAGAATACAATATTAACAATATTTTACATATTTACATGGTTGAGACTTGAGAGTTATCATGGTGGGCAGCACAAAAGTAAGAAGTGAGCAAATTTTTCAGTTTAAAAAGAAAAACACAATTCAGTCAACAGAAGACCAACCCTTACTACCAACCCACGTGTCACCGTTCCATTGGATGATTCAGTCGGCCTTCTCTATCCTAATATTTCCACGTGAAGCATGATCTACTGTGACCCTCTCTGTACTAATATAGTAATATAACTCATGTTTACTACCAACAATACGAAAAGAAACACAACTCAGTCAACAGAAGACAAAAACAGAACCACCCACGTGTTGCCGTTCCATTGGGTCCTTCAGTCTTGTGTGGGCCCCTCTCTGTGCTAATATTTCCACTTGAAGCATGATCTACAGTGGCTCCTGCATGTCTCAGCATTTTTTTTATTCTTTGTTTCCAAACAGAGCCGGATCAAGTTACAGTGACAAATTAATAGTTTGGATTTGATTTGACAGATTTAAAAGTTCGTGATTCGAGAATAATTCGAGTGTAATTCAGAAAAAATTCGGTATTACAAAAAAATAAAAAAATAAAATTAAACCCAAAAAAACCAAAAAAATATTTACATTTTTTCGCATTTTATTCGGTGTTCGGTTTGAAAACGTCGAAAAAAACAAATAACTCGTGAATTGTGTTATTATGGATCCGACGGCTCGTAAATGTCTTCTTTTGTCTATTGTGAAAGATCCAAGGGTCAGATTCCATTATTTTGTGGTTTCTCTATACTGTTTCAGTTTGGCACCCATTTGTTGCTAAATGAACCTCAACAATTTCAAGCTCATATCCTCTGCATTACCTCACCGTTTGAGAGTTTGAATTTGAGCAGTCAGATCAAAATTACGTCCAAACTTGTAATGCACGGATCTTTTAAATTTCGTGCCAATTTTTAATCAACGGACCGGATTCAAGTTTAGATGGCAAGGTACCTTAAGTGATTTGAATTCAACTATTTGCCATTATGTACGTATTACTTGTGACACCAAAAGGCAATATAGCCAAAGAATTCATATCAAGTGAACCTGATCATGTAGACTAAGATCTGGTTTGTCCAAATTAATCTGACACGAATCTCAAAGCAGACTTTTCTATGTTCCAAATTTGTACTGAACTAATTTTGATCTTACTGTGAGTATTCTACACAAGGATTTCTCTCTGGATTAGGGGTGAAAACGGATTGGATACGGATCGGATAGTTGTAAATCATATCTGTATTTTTTTTTCTGAATACGGATAGATGCAGATCAAATATATATTTTCTAATACTATTATTTATTAATAAAATCATATCCGTACCATCATCGGTACAGATATTCAGATATCCGTATTTAGTTTTTGAATAAGAATCCGAATTTGATCGGATAATATCTTATCTGTTTCACCCCTTCTCTGGGGAATGAATTCCGTTGCTATTCTCTTCTCGTGAACAGTAACCCTGCTATCCATGCTTTTTCGAATCCAACCGTTCAATTTTTTCAGGAACGAATCTCAAAACAATTTTTTCAAAACTTTTCTGTACACGTATCTCGAAACAATTCAATTCAATTCAATGACTGGATTTAAAAAAACAGAGATAACAGAAATACTGTTCATGAACAAGAATAATAACAGATTTTGATCTCTTCTCTGGGATACTCATGATCAGATCCATCTAAAAAGGAAAAAAAAAATTTAGGAAAGTAATAAGGCACTGTGATTCTTTGGGAACAATAATAGAATTCGGATCTGGTACAAATCTGATTGTTGTTCCAAGAATTAAGGAGCGCTCGTGATTCATATAACGACAAAGTAGTTGAAGAAATAATATTTTTCTTTATACCCCCAATGATTTGCAATTGTTTATCTTATGAACAGAGCATGTTACAAAGGGAAAATTTCTAGTGTGCCAGCAAATTTTTTGAAATAGCCAACTTTTCCATCAAAACACTACAATATCCAACATTTTTTGTGTATATATGATTTGCACGGATTTTAAAATTATTTATGTGAATTAAACAGCTCTGACTTGACATCGTACTGAATTTGATATGATGTCTATCATACCACCGTTGATTGAGCTTTTTTTCTTTCATAAAGTTGAAGATTAAGTCACTCAATTTAGTTAATATTCATAAAGACATCTCATTAGATTTCAAATATGTAACCTCTCACCTAAAGGACGACGTTGGTTTTGCTCTTGCCCTTGAAACACACACACAAATAGAATCACCAACAAAATAAAATCCTTGTTTTTGCTCTTGCTCTTCAAGTAATATAACATTTCTTATTTCTCGTACCAATAAATATCACTATCCATCATACAAATTTATCATTTTCCAAGAATTTAAAGATAATATTATCAAGTCTACTCTGGAAATCATTCTAGTCATATATATACCAACATTCCCATCATCTCCTAAAAAAATCTCCTCCCAATTGCAATTAATTACTGTTAATTTTACACATAAGAGAAAATCAGCATCATTCCCACCATCTCCTAAAAAAATCTCCTCACAATTGCAATTAATTAATGTTAATTTTACACATAAGAGAAAATCATCATCATCGGCGGACCCACATAGTCTCAAGGGGGCAACCGTTCCCTCTAAATTTTGAATTTTAGTGGTGATCTATCGGTTCCAATCGATTTTGCCCCTTCCTGAAATTTTTTATACTCCCCTCTGAATGTTTGATTTGTAATTCGAGTTAAATTTAGGGTTAAAATCAAAATAAATTTCTTGAATTATGATTGGTAATTAGAATTATAAGTAAAAGTATTAGAAATTACAAGTCAAGACATTGGAAAGTATAAGTTAAAGCATTTTTTTTATTGAGTATCTAATTAGTTAATGGGTTTAAATCCGATTCGATATTTTTTGTCCTCCTGACAAAAATCTTGAATCCGCCCCCTGTCATCAGGTGCGAGTTCAGATCTCCTAAAATAACTCAAAATTTGATTTTGAATTTGAACTGTCAGTTTTGAATTAACACGAATAATAAAAGAGAAGTACTCAGCATGTGCAAATTCATATGAAAATTTCTTGTGGATATTAATAAAGATATTAATAGTTAAAATGCTTAACTTCATCTTTTCTAAAAACTTGGTCCTAATTAATTCAGATTTCAATCTCAAATCTAGAATTGTTTTAGGGATCTGGACCCATCAGGTGCCACTTGTCAGATTTCTAACTATCATACCAATTTAATAAGTTTTCTCTTACATGCTACCATCATTTCATTGGTAAGCGAATATATATATTTTTTTTTCCATCTTGGTATTGGTTGAAGGCTTGAAGCGTATCTAAATCTCCTTGTTTAGGTTTCTGGGACCCACCAATGAGAAATTGCCAAGACCTCTCATTGATAAGTGGACAGCTCAAACCTATAGTCGGTGAATTGTGGGTCCCTTGATAGCGTGATCCTAAGAAATATATATATGGCTGTGGCTAATTTGTTGCCGGCAGCATTTCTGCTGACTGTGCTACTGTCTTTTTTTTTATTTTGTGATGTCCAAACAACAAATTCAAATCGTTAGATGTTTAATCTATACTATAATCTACTTGGAGACCAAATTTTACATTTTTTGGAATTTTTTTACTATTTATTAAGCTGGTTTGAAAACCGCTGATTTCAATACTGCAGAAATTTACTAAAATCAGCGGTTTTCAAACCAGCTTAATAAATAGTAAAAAAATTCCAAAAAATATAAAATTTGGTCTCCAAGTAGATTATAATATAAATTAAACATATAACGGTTTGAATTTGTTGTTTGGACATCACAAAATAAAAAAAGGGGCAGCAGCACCTCCGGCTAAAATGCTACCGGCAGCAAATTAGCCGGACCCTATATATATATATATATATATATATATATATTTCCAATAATGTCATTTTAGCCTGTTAATGTTTGGTTTGCCCTCATGCTATTTCTATGGATTTTGCCATTTGTATTTGAGCATTATTTATATTTGTTAATCAGGTTAATAATTGCCTCTTGTTAATTGCATATGGTCAAGAGAAAGTTAGAAAATTAATTTTTTGTTCCTTCGAAGCTACATAAAGTGAATTCATTAATCACCCTTCTAGTGACAACGCTGATGGTTAATTTCATAACAATTATGTCTACTTCAATGGAAATGATGTAAGGAATGACTCTCAAAACTCAATTGTTTTGGATTTTGTTTTATTTGAGCCATGCAAAGTCAAATATATTATTATTTATTTGCTCATAGATTTGATGAGGTGTCCTATGATAGTCTCGAACGTTCTACTATTAACACTTCATCACTATGTTTGGTGGAATATAAGTGGACAACAATTAAAGAGGAAATATATATTATATTTTAAGGAGCAAAACTAGGGTGTGATGTACTCACCAAAAGAGTTTGGTGAGCGCAACTCAAAAAGTATATCGAATCGATTTCAAACGACAAATTCAAACCGTTGAAACTCATGTAATTCATGACTAATGCATGTACATATAAAATTTTGAAAGTTTCGAATTCATCTGCTATAAGGTCAAGCGGTCAAAGAAATGAATATTTTATAAGTTATTTTATAAGTTGCTTTATTTATTCATTTTCTCATTGTTTCTTTAACCACTTGATCTTGTAGCAAATGTATTCGAAACTTTCAAAATTTTGCATGTACAAGTATCACTCATGAAGTAGATAGAGTTCAACGGTTTGAATTTGTCGTTTAAAGCTGATTCAATATACTTTTGGAGTTGTGCTCACCAAACCATCTTGGTGAGCACATCACACCCTAGCTTTGCTCTATTTTAAGAATTTAAATGAATTTTATAATAGATAACCAAAAATGTAATTTTCTTTTGGATGAATATCACTAAATCACATATCTTTTTATTATTTTGGTGTTTATTTTTTTTTCATTATATGTATTTGTTCCAACTTTAAATTACGCAAAATTACGAAATTATTTTTATTTATAGATGTCCATTTAGAAGCACTTTTATTTTATGTATTTTTAATTATTTTGGACTAACTAGAAAGGAAATGCTATCAAAGTAGTCTAATTTCTTACTCAAATAAAATTTATAAGTCAAACAAAGTAATTATATTATAATTTGTAGATAAGCACATTTTATGTAGTTACATTAGCTTTGAAAATTTTCAGAATTGTCACTGATCAATTCCAAGGATCCACTTGTAACATTTTTAGCGACACATCAACAACACATATATTTTAAGATAATAATATAATTTTAAAATTCATATGAAATAAATTAAGCCGTTGATGTTGTTCTTTGTCTTGATTATTGTACATGAGTGATTTTGTACTCGATCTTGTAAAAAAAAAGAAAATGAAAAGAATTGATACACCAATTCAATATTTATATCGATGAATATTTTTTAGCAGGTTAAAATGTCTCATGTCTTTCATATTTCATTCGTATCTCACATTTTTATTTTTATTTCAAAGTACAAACAGTTGATTTGAACCGCTCAACTTGATCTCCATATTAAATTGTACATGGAAACGAAATTTTATAATTTTTTGAAACTTTTTTTACTATTTTTTATATAGGTGCAAAATTAATGTTTTTGAATGGTCCAAAATCTTTTGAAAAACAGTGATTTTGTACTTATAAAAAAAGTAGTAAAGAGATTTTCAAATAATATAAAATTTGATCTTCAAGCATATTTTTATTTTGAGATCATGCATGTTGAGTAGTTCAATCAATTGTTTGGATTTTGAAAACAGAGATAAAAATGTCAGGCACGAATGAGACGCAATAGACATGAATCATTTGAACAACTTTCGTATTAAAAAAAAATACTATGCCTAAATTTAGACTAAATTCTTAATTATTTGTATTAATGGGGGCAATCAGCATATTGAACCATGTTATTTATATATATTTTTATTTGGATGTAGAAAAGGCATATTCAAAACTAAGAAAATATGCTATATTCTTTTCCTTCTATTTTTGTAAGTATAATTAGCATAGTTGACATAATATATAATTTAATTTGATCTACCGACAGTATTTTGCTCACAATTAATTGGATGTCTGTCAATTTATGTCTGACAGTTATAATGAATTTATGGGCCAATGGAATCTCAAAGCAGATAGCAAAATAAATTTGGCATTTGCACCAATAAAATTACCTAGTATTATATGAAAGAGGAGGGATCAAGTTACAACACTTGAAAGTTACAACAAAGTTATAACATTTATTTTTTTCATTTTCTAAGTCCAAATCGTCGATCCAAACCGTTAGATATTCAATCTATATTAAAATGTGCTTGGAGACCAAATTTTACATTTTTTGAAATTTTTTTGCTATTTATTAAGATGGGTACAAAATCGCTGTTTTTTAATGGTGCAGAATTTTAATAAAAACAGCGATTTTGTACCCATCTTAATAAATAGCAAAAAAATTTCAAAAAATGTAAAATTTGGTCTCCAAGTACATTTTAATATAAATTGAATATCTAACGGTTTGGATCGACGATTTGGACTTAGAAAATGAAAAAAATAAATGTTGTAACTTTGTTGTAACTTTCAAGTGTTGTAACTTGATCCCTCCACTATATGAAATTCCAGTCAATTATATTAAATTAATTGGACAAATGGGGTGCAGCTTCGTGTAGTCCGTCGACTACTGGTTTGTGGGACCAACATACCACAAGAAACGACAACTATAGGGACTACTTGCACAGCATATTCTTTCAAGTTTCAACCTGCCTAACAATACAAAAAGAACTTAATCATTTTTCTTATTATATATTTAGTTGAATAGAAATGATTTGGATGTCCTTGATATTCATCTCCCAAGTGTACTCTTACAAGCCATGTATGGCAAATAGGAAGGACATTTTCGGGTGTGTGCATTTAGAGGCGGAACTAGAAATTATAGCGATGCTGAATCAAATAAATAATAATCACAAGATACAATTTTAGCACGAGAACATCTATATTCCTGAAACTCAACTGAGTTTCTAAATAACTGTTAACCACTTTTTAGAAATTAAAGTCTTTAAAGTTTCTAACTCTCACATTTCTTAAATTAATTTTAGAATTTCTATTAAGTCATATCAGCAACAAATTAAAAAGGAGAAATAATTTGAACCAATCATTTGATCAGCATGGATTTTATAAATAATTTCTTAATAAGAAACTTTACTGTATAATTTATAAATAAGAAACTCTCTTATATCCCTGAAACTAAATTATAAATAGCCACCTTAGATTATAAACTCTAATAGTTTCAGAGATGTGGATGCTCAGTATTTAATTAGTTTTCTCAAGCTTTTAATTGAAAGTCGAATCTCATTTAAAATGTTAAAATAATTACAATTTAAAAGCTAATTTTATTTAATATTTATACTTTTTTGTTTCCTTTTAAGTATTTAAGTCAAATCTCATTTAAAATATTTATACGTTTTTTTGTGCCTCTATCATGCCTCCATTTTTAAAATTTTAATAGCTAAAAATTTAAAACTTAAAAATCAAAATAAAACCGTTAGATATGATTTACATCATTTTATCTATGCATGTGTAAAAAATTATGATAGTTCAATTTTATTATGTTTATCATCAAGAGCTTGTAAAAATGTACCGATGTGGATAATTTGTAGACATTCATTTTTCAACTTATTGATTTACATAAAAACAAAATCAAAATGTGATAGGTTTTCTATGAACACGTAGTGAAAACCATATAGATCACATCTAACAATTTTATTTTGATGTTTATATTTTAAATTTTGAGTTATTAACGTTATTTTAAAATAGAGACATAATAGAAACACAAAAAATAAAAGTACTTGAATCCTCATTTAATAAAATACATATTTATGGAGCTCTCTTTCAAATCTCAATTTTTTAAGTCTACCATTGTAGAGTGTTTTGACCTCAACCTCTTCTAAGAAAACAACAAAATATCAATCACATACTTTTGCTTGGGAGGATTGACCGCATGCGCGTGTTACCGACTTACCGTAAGATTCAAGGTTGACAACAACGAGGAAAAAATAGTGCACTAAAATTTAATCTTTGGTGGGTCCCAGATGCTGACAACTCGTCTCACCTTTTGTCACTAAGTGCCCTCTACGGAAGCCATTTTGACTCTCAAGCTTATGAATTAGTTGTTACTTGTTACTACTTACCACAGAACACTTTAAGATGAAATAAATTTTAAACTAGAATTTGAAAGGATCACAGGTTAATTGGTTCAGCATGAATATTAAAAATATTTTTGTGAATTTCTAAATTAATTCGAATTGAGCACTAAAATAATTTAAATTTGAAACTAGAATTAATTTGAACTAACCGGTTAGCTTTGACATGAATAATAAAAAGTTAGTGAATTTTTTTAAATTAGTTCGAATTGAGTCGGATTCAGATCGAACATTTTGAATTCAGACTTAAAATTTGAATTACCTTAGAGAAACAAAATAGCTTAGAATATCTTTTTATTTGATACAAAATATGTGTTGCTTTGGATTATTTATTTAATATCTAATAGTTTAATTTATTTTGCCTTCTAAGTTTTAAATTTTGAGCTATTAAAGTTCTTAAAATAATAAAATAGAAGTCAATTTTTGTAAAAGGAAATTAAAATGTCTTATAATAGTATGTATAACAAAATAATAGCAATAGTTTTTGGTATAACTATGACCCATACATATTTAATTAAAGCTTAAAATGTAAACACACATACACACATATATAGAGGTTGTTTAATATATTAATTTTGGTACAGTGCACTTCGTTATACCAAGTGAGATTTTGCAATTTCAAAGTTCAAATAGTACATATAGATATGAAGTGTAGCGTGTTCTTCATATTAAAATGTGCTTGAAGATCAAATTTTACAACTTTTTAAAAAAATTTAAATTTTAAAATCACTTTTTTAATATGGTAAAATCACTTTAAAAAACACTTTGGCTGAAATACTTAAGGATCAAATTTCAAAATTTCATATTCGAAACATCGATCGAGTTAAGTAGCTCAGTAAATTGGTTATTTATTAAGCTTGTAGAATACTGATTTTTACTATTTTTGAAAAAAAAATACTACTTTTCATGATTTTTGAAAGATAATCCTTTTTGACATACCAGCATCAATATGTGCACAAAATTTTCATTGTATTACCGTTTGACTTGATACTAAATGAATTAAAAGAATGATTATATGTAAATGAACTTCTCTTGATAGAGATTAGTTTGAATGGCTTAGATTTTTTATTTCAAACTAATTAGATAGATTTTGGACAAGAAACATATAGGTTGAAAACTTGAAATGCTACTGAAAAATAGTAAAAATAATTAACCTCATAAAAATATCATTTACTCTCATCTTAAAAATAATTTCTGAGATGATATCACCCTCTAGAAACTTAGGCCTTGTACGGCTGCAGTAAATATTTTATTGTTTATGTGGAAAAAAAATATATTTTTTCACGTAAATAGTAAAAATAAGTTTAAAATTTTTTGCAATTCTATTCCTATTCCACTCCGTCCGTGGAATAGGAATTGTTCGTTTTGCTCGGATTGGTAGACTAGAGATATTTTTGCAAGTGATTTCTTTAGAATTTTTTTTTTGAAGATGGTGCGTGAAAGATAGTAACATGTTGCCATGTGTGTCTTGTATTCGTCTCTTTCAATATCTACTTCTTATCACATCGGATTTTGGTGTAAGAGAATTATTTTTTTAAGAATGGTTTAGAATTTAGATCATATATCTAACTTATCACTATTCTGTAGATGATAGATGATTGCAAGAATGTGACAATATTTGTGAGGGACACTGTCGGTAAACCGTCGCGAATACTACCGTTACTAATAGAAAAAACACCTTTATGTCGGTATATCTTCGCGGATAGTCACTTTTTATTCTCGCGGATACTGTCCCAATTTTGTAATTAATTGAGTGCATATATATATATATATATATATATATATATATATAGAGAGTTAGGCTGGGGTGCTATGGATAGCATAGTGGCATCTATGCTACAGCTCAATATTTGAGTTTTCAAAATTCAAACGGTCGATCCAAACCGTTCATCTTATTCTCCATATTAATATCTGCTTGGAGACCAAATTTTATAATTTTCTGAATTTTTTTACTATTTATTAAGCCACTTTGAAAATCGCTAATCCAACGGTTTTACTGTTTTGTGCAGCCACCGTTGGATCAACAATTTTGTAAAATACTTAATAAATAGTAAAAAAATTCAGAAAAATGTAAAATTTGGTCTCCAAGCAGATATTAATATGGAGAATAAGATGAACGGTTTGGATCGACCGTTTGAATTTTGAAAACTCGAATATTGAGCCGTAGCATAGAGGCCACTATGCTATCCATAGCACCCCAGCCTAACTCTATATATAGAGTTAGGCTGGGGTGCTATGGATAGCATAGTGGCCTCCCGTGCTACGGCTCAATATTCAAGTTTTCAAAATCCAAACGGTCGATCCGAACCGTTCATTGTTTAATCCATATTGAAATGTGCTTGGAGACCAAATTTTACATTTTTTGGAATTTTTTTGCTATTTATTAAGATGGTTTGAAATCGCTGTTTTCCAGTGGTGCAGAATTTTAATAAAAACAGCGATTTTGAAACTATCTTAATAAATAGCAAAAAAATTCCAAAAAATGTAAAATTTGGTCTCCAACCACATTTCAATATGGATTAAACAATGAACGGTTCGGATCGACCGTTTGGATTTTGAAAACTTGAATATTGAGCCGTAGCACGGGAGGCCACTATGCTATCCATAGCACCCCAGCCTTACTCCTATATATATATATATACAGGAGAGAGAAATGGCAAGAGAAATAAAAAAATCAAATACATATAAGAACATTTTAAGATGTTTTTGTAATTAAAGAGGTTGAATGTCGAATTATTCAATTGTTTAATATTTATATTTTTTTTGAATATGTGATTTTTTATATGAAGAGTATTATTTTTTTGCTACTAGCTAGAACAATATAAAGCTGATTTAAAAAAAAAAAAAAATCTAAAGATGTTCAATCCAATTTTTTTTTTTTTTGGTGTTTTAATTTGCACTGTTTATGTCGATGACCGTAGTCTATGCTTACTATCGTGCGGTCATGTTGTACCGTGTCCTTAGTGCATGTGAATCATTTCTTTGATGAAATTTTGCATACAATTTGACAATGTGCCTCCAAACGAACTATTTTTTTTTTAAATTTGTTCTTGCACCAAATTAAACGGAGATAATGAGGGATAAACTGATGAGATAAGAATGGACATGACCCAATAGATATATTCATAATATATGAAAGAGAGATGTATAAAACCTAGATAGATGTAAGATAAAATTAATAATCATGCATGTCAAGCATCAACATATATCTTGTTTTGTCCTTTTAAGGCTAAGTCCATAAAAGAGATAAGGTTCCTTCCCTGATTAGATGGATAAGATACATATGCATTCATTGTAAATATACTTGTGTGTGTATGTGTTTTTTTTCTTAAATATATGGATATATAATATATTTCTTCAGTGTTGTAAACAAAAAATCTGTGTTTGACAGAATTGACATACGATAATTGATTCGGAATTTTGCGGATAATTTGATATTAATTTTTTTTTCTATATACTTAAGAATAAAATATGAATAATTATCTAAGAAAGTGCAAAGTAACAATTTAAATTATTTGTATGAATACATATATGCATAATAATAAATTTGCCTGATAGGCCAACTAGTCATTCTTGATGGCTGTTTTTTACAAGAAGATAAATGTTTGGTCTTTTTTAGTGAACAACAGCGAACAACTTGGCAGTTGCCTCCACAAATGTAGTATATTCTAAGTTCCAGATCCATTTACAGTCCTACTCATACTTATCAGAATTCACAAGTACCAGTCAACTTTAATTTCTCTGTTTTTATACAAATTTCAAACATGTGAAATGTCCTTCTTTTGGTGTGATTATAGTATGAGGTTGAAATTGAAAGAGGATTTGAATTTCATAAATTCTTAAATGAAAATTGGTTTGATTTTTTGTTCTTTTTACATTAACAATAACAGATGCACATGTCATATTAGAAATTTAGGAGTTCCGGCCGGTTCAATATAAATTAACAAATTACAATTTTCACCAAAAAAGTGTAAGTGATCCCTCTATAATAATTCCATAAATTGTAATTAGTTGAAATTACAGAGGAAAGGGAATAAATAAACGTTAGGAAAATAAGCAATCCAATCTCCTGGGATCAATTTTTATCATCCTATTGCTTTAAGCACTTGCTTTGTCATCAAAAGAGGGATTGCATGTTCCAAAAACAAAAACAAGAAACAAAAAGGAAGGAAGAAAGAAAGAGAGATAAGTTATTCTAAGCAAGTGAGATATGGATGAAGATATGTAGACCAAAAAAATAATAAGGCATTATTCTTCTCTCATGTCTTGTTGCGCCTATTAGATAAGTTCAAGGTGAGAAAAAAAAACTTTGTATATTACTTGAGATAACTTGACTCTTCTTACTATTACTAACTTACCAATCAAGTCAAAACAGTCTCTATTTAACACACTAATTTAAATTGACTACGTCTATATTGAAGACATTTATACATTGGTCAAATAAATTGAAAAGAACCCAGATTAAACACATGCTATAGCTGTATGCTACTGTTTTAGATCAAACATAAACATAAGGTAGGTTAGAATATTGGTCACCTACTAATAAAGTAATTTTACAATGGATAGATAATATACTTTATATTGACTAGTTCAAAATCTAATATTTCATAAAGAATAATTATATTCATCCTCACATCTCTATCTTTCTCTGTTTCCACACTTACAATAGAAAAAGATTGTACTATAGTTCTATTGTTCCTCCTTTTTCAGTCCACACACTCGTTTTGCATCAACCTTCATAGGTATTAAATACTTGAAAGATAAAAAATTAATATTTTCAAACTAAGATATTAATATTTGCATGAGTAACTTCATATGATCACCCCTTTTTCAACTCCCATAATGATCCCTGCACCATCCTTCCTCTAATATGGTAGGGACCCCGCATCAACCTTCCCCAAATCGTTAATGCTTCAATATTTCTTTAACAAAAATAATTGACCACATAAGGATAAACACTTCAGTGCCTAAGTATAAATACTTGTAATACTTGATATTAATACTTTCATATTTCAACCAGTGTCATATGTAAAAAATACTTGCAAGTATAGGTATACATACTTGCACAAAGAGGTATAAATACTTGTGTGACGACGAGCCCAAAAGTATGTTATCATGGATCTCATTTGAAATATAAAATTGCATAGAAGACGTTCGTGATTTTATATTCGCAAAATTTCTCATAGATCGTCTGTCACACCCCGCGGCCACAGGTCGTGACAGTCCCCCGCCGTAAGCATACAACGCCGTGTATGCTTACAAGGAAATTAACAATTTAAACCAAACAACACGCAATTCAAAACAAGTTTCTAGTATATATAATCAGAGTACACAGTCTGGACAGTAAATAATACAACAAAAGTATCTCATCCGGATACTAACCACGAGGCCTACCCTAAAACTAAACAACCAAAACATAACTAGGGTCAAGTAAATGGTAAACTATAAGGCCTACTGCTCGCGTGCCTCTCCGGAATCAATCGCACCCGTACCTGTAAAATAACCGGGAGGGTGGGGGTGAGAATAAATTCTCAGTGCAAATTTGCCACATTTGAATTATTGGACTTGCAATCAAACTCTATATTCAACAATGAAACCCAAACAATAACAGTTCAAAACAGATATATATAATCATAAATAACAGAATGCCAATGCTCGACAACAGTTTAATCAACCTGAAACACAGTTTACGGAATTTCCAAGATGAATTTCAAACACAACATATATTTTGGCTTAACTCGATTCATAACTCAGTTCATAAGGGCTTTTAGCAATTACAGATGTTCTTTCGAGCTAAACCTTTATCAAACCCACATCTGTAGGGTTACAGACGCCTACAGATGGCCAACCGCTGGACCCTTTATCTGACACCCATCTGCAATCGCTTGGCTTAACAGTTTATTACGGTCTGGTTCAAATCATATAAAGAAAATCCTCTTTGGAATCATTCCAATAGTCGTAATATTCAATTGACCATCAAAATGCATTAACCCGTAGGAGAATGCTACTGAGTCACAGATGTTACACATGTCACCCACGAGTTCTATTCATATCTCATAACATAATCACCTTCCCTCGTCCCAACCGGTACTGGGAATATCGAGGGTCGTTCACCTAAGGCCATTTAGGATCCTGGGAATCCAAGTCAGCATACAGCCCGACTTGGCAAATTCATTGGATCCAAGTGCTTAACTTCGTAAATCCATTCACATACATATCAAATCATAAATCAAATCGTGGTGACTTTCAATCAAATCAGATCATAATAGATCGACACAACCTACAACCATACCAGCATGCAAATCACTCAAGTCATATCAATTCGAGTTTAATTTGATTGGGCTATGCAAATGCTATACACAATTCAATGATGCAATCAATGATATTCAACATGACAAACGAAAACACAGTTTAATTCCTGAAAATAAAGTATCAAACAAGTCCAAGAATCCCGCACCTTAGTATGACGAGCGTACCGCTTAATTACGGATCAGGCGTCTCGAATTGCCTTGCTAAGTTTTGCTCGACCGAGCCTACACCTATATTATACGTATACTTGGTTTAATTCGGGTTCAGTGGTCTATACGTTTACTTATGGTTGGTACAGTCCTAATTCAATTCTTATGCTTTGGTATCAATTCGTTCGGTTCATCATTTCTTACCAAAATTCTCTAAAACCACACACAATCTCATCTAGGTCCTCGGGACCATACAAGCTCTCAATTGGGTAACCATTCACTTACTAGTTCACCAATTTGGTTCTCGGTTCATTTCAATTTACCGTTTGGTTAACCCTAATTTGGTCAAAACCTCAAATCAGCCGTTACATGTTCTAAAAATTCACGATCAGGAGGCAACCCTACCGATTACAAGTCTAATTGGTTGGGTTAAGCAAATCAAATCACGATTATGCCAACTTTCAATTTTGGCACGAAACCCTAGAAATCAGATTTCACAAATCGGAAGAAATCGGGAAAAAGATTGACAAATAAACTAGTAAGGAGTGTAGAGGAACTAGTCCTCGAGCAATTTGAACACAAATCTCGGGTTTAAAACGAGAATCTGAGAAATCGAGAAAATTCGAGGTTTCGAAAGAAAGAAGCAGAGAAAGAAATACCAAATAGGAGGGTTCGGAGAGATCCTCGGCTGCTTTCTCGGTTCCAAACTCGATTTCTCGCAACAATCGGGAGTCTGAAAGAAACGGAAACTCACGAGCTCTTTTTCTTCTCTCTTGGACGAAAATCACTTAAAAATGGGGAATGGTGGAAGAGAGAGAGAGAGAGAAGCTTTGATTTGGATTTTAGGGTTAAAATTACCCTGAATGCGGATGCACCCATCCGCACTGCGGGTGGCTTGACCCGCACTCGAGACTTGGAAAGTTGTCAACAGAAATTTCAGAAAATCCGAGCTTAGTGCGGACGAACTCCACTCGCACTGCGGGTCAACCTCATCCGCACCCAGTACTTAGCCGATTTCAGGAAGTTTAACACCGAAATTCATGAGTGCGGCTGCACCCATCCGCACTGCGGATCCCTCACCCGCACTCACTACTTAGTCAATTTTCAGGAAAATTCAGTGCAATACAGAAATTCATGAGTGCGGCTGGACCCATCCGCACTGCGGGTCACTCACCCGCACTCAGTACTTAGTCAATTTTGGACCAACACAGAATTGCATGAGTGCGGATGCTCCCACCCGCACTGCGGGTCAATCCCATCCGCACTCAGCCTATAAAGTCTCAAAATCTCGAAATTTCGACGCGGTTTCGATTCACACTTAACCTACTTATTTAGGGGAACCTTAATTAAGGTTTAAACTTCCATTTTGTGAACATGATTTATCGATTCTTTCTTTTAAATCATTTGAAATTAATTATAAAAATTTCGTAACGTAACATCGTCAAAAATGTGGACGAGATTGAATGAAGAAAAAAAAATCACCTCTAAAAGCATGTATATATGGTCCTCCATATAGTTTGAGATTTGGCTAGAGAGATTTTTTTATGTAAAAGCGATTCACCTTGTAGGTATAAATACTTCTATTCTTAGATATAAATATTTATGTGCATAAAGATTAATACTTTAGAAAAAAAAATTAGTGTTGGAGTTTTCGTGGTTCCCAAAGTAGTTATGAAAGTTAAGTGCGGAGATAAATAGAATGATAGAGGTGCGGGAACAATTATCATGATCCTTTCATAAATAATAGGTTGGGCTTCTAATTCATATGTATGTTGTTTTTGTCTGATATTATTTATAGCAATAAAATATTGTAATTTATTATTTTACTATTTATTATTTTATTATAGTCAATTTCATGAAAATTTGTATATTTGTATATTAATTTTTTTAATTTAGTAATTTATAAGATATTATGAAAGCAAATATGTTCAAAATTCAGTACCCATAAAAATTAGATAAGTTAAGAGGATTTTGATTCTCATATAATGTTAAATTATAAAACATGTATACATATATGTTTTATAATAGATATTATTTTAATGTAGAGTTTGTAATGACCTTTTTTGTATAAGAGAACACTGTCTATATAATTAATTAAGATATTGTTTTATATGGAGTTTCTTATCGTACTAATAAAATCAAAACCAAATGTATATGCTATTAGCAACTTAGTAAACTAACGACCAAATAAATATATATTGCCAATCTAGATAATTACAAAAGAGGATGCTAATTCGCTCATGATAAATTCATCTTGGAGTAGTCAAGATGATGCAATTACGTATAGGATATATGGAATCAAAATATAAAATAAAATGACACAAAATATAATTTGTTATTATTTCGAGTTACTTAAAATTATTTTAATTACAAATAGTTCACCCTATATAACCATGTGCCATTGCCGCTGGTTACATAGAAATACAGCGAAAATTTCGGATGGAAATTAAATATTCTTTATCATATATTTCTTGCTGTTAGGTATTTAAAATTCCATATCCAAAATCGTTTGTTTACATGACTTCTTTTTTTTTTTTCTTGTATAAAATTTCGACCATTTCATCCATCCTTAATTAATAACTACAATTTTTGTACTACAATTTAATTAACTAGCATTATATTACAATATGCCGAAATTTTTATCTATACCATAATAATAATAAAAAACACCCTGATTTTAGGAGAGTTTCATATCTACCCAGGCTGCCAAGTTAATCTGGTCCCATTCTTGTGGGGCTGCATATTGGCGTGGCGGCCCCCCAACAACTAAAAAATGTAATGTAATATTAAATATATTTAGGTTTTGAGTGGCCTCAAAGCCAATATGCGACCCTCCAAAAATGGAGTCGCAGATTGGTCTGAAGTCCCTGGTAAATTTGGAATTTCTAATAATTTGGGGTGTTCTAGTTTATTATTTTTTTTTCGAAATGGTATAAATAAAAATTTCGATAAAATATGATTGTAATTTTACAAGTTTCAGGTTGACTAATGTTTGAAAACTTAAATAATTCCAAGTGTTGATATCTAACATTAATAACTGATTCTTATTTATTAATGGTTATATATAAATAAGCAAGAATTAATACTATTAATAATTTTTATGGACACTAAAGAAACTACTTTAGTTTAGATCTTTCTCATGCTTTTTAGTGATTGGTAAGTCCAAAAGAATAGTCTTACTATGTTATTTTCCAAAGAAGAATATTTTCACACTTAATTCAAAGTGATACCATGGTTTGGTTTAAATGCCTCCAAATTCTAGAAAGTCAGAGAAAAAGAGAGAACAGATATTGAAAAGGTATATAAATCAGATAAGATGTATATATAATCCAGCTAGCTTTCAGTACCAATCAATTTTTTCTAGAGAATTTTATAGTTCTCTAGTCTCCTTTTTTTCCACTAAATAAATAACAAATGAAGAGAAATATGTTGAGTCCACATTTTAAGTATCTATATTTTTAAGAAATATGTTGAGTCCACTAAATAAATAACAAATGAAGAGAAATATTTTTTTTTAACAAATGAAGAGAAATATGTTAATTTAATACTAAGTCTACTTTAAAAGGCTCAAGTATCTATATTTTTTTTTCATTTTTTTTAACAAATATGTTGTACATATAAAATTTTAACTAGTTGTATTTAACATTAAGCTAGTTGATTTAATATATAATAAAAATTGACGGGATGAATGTGTGTTTATAATATTAAATTAGTTATTTCAAATATTATTTTTATAGATACTTAACAACTTTAGTTTAATATATTTTCTATTTGAAATTTGTATATTTACAACTTTGAAGGTATTTCTGATAATTTTGTGTTAAAGCTACTTAGCAATGTGTTAAAAGTACAAACAACATATGATCTGTTAATTCGCAGCTTCTACGAAGGTTTAAAAAATAAAAATAAATAATAATATATATGATCTGTTAAAATAAATTTTAATTGAATATGTTTAATAAAGAACAGAAAGTGAACAGTTGAGAGATTGACTCTTCTCATGATTCATAAATAAATAGCATGAACAGACAACTCAAACAATCATAACAATTAGAATATAATTGTTTAATTAAATATGGACCGTTTGGTAAATAATGCACCAAATGATCAAGAAATTGAATTATACAATCAATCAATAAATTCCCTTGTCAGGTTTCCAAACGGAATTTTTTCAAGTACAAAACCGTACATAGGACTATTTGGTTAATCCAATGTGGGTTAGACCCCATTAATTTGATCTGTCATTGGCCAATGAATTTGAAATATATATATATATATATATATATATATATATATATATATATATATATATATATATATATATATATATATATAGAGTTAGGCTGGGGTGCTATGGATAGCATAGTGGCCTCCCGTGCTACGGCTCAATATTCAAGTTTTCAAAATCCAAACGGTCGATCCGAACCGTTCATCTTATTCTCCATATTAATATCTGCTTGGAGACCAAATTTTATAATTTTCTGAATTTTTTTACTATTTATTAAGCCACTTTGAAAATCGCTAATCCAACGGTTTTACTGTTTTGTGCAGCCACCGTTGGATCAACAATTTTGTAAAATACTTAATAAATAGTAAAAAAATTCAGAAAAATGTAAAATTTGGTCTCCAAGCAGATATTAATATGGAGAATAAGATGAACGGTTCGGATCGACCGTTTGGATTTTGAAAACTCGAATATTGAGCCGTAGCATAGAGGCCTCTATGCTATCCATAGCACCCCAGCCTAACTCTATATATATATATATATATATATATATATATATATATATATATATATATATATATATATATATATAGAGCTGGGCTACGATGAGTTGCGAAGTAAAGCGACTATTTTACTTCACGCTCATATTTTGCGATTTTAAAGTTTAAAACGTCGATCCGAACCGTTCATCTTGTTCTCCATATTGAAATGTGCTTGGAGACCAAATTTTACATTTTTTGGAATTTTTTTACTATTTATTAAGCAATTTTGAAAGTCGCTGATCTGATGGTCCAGAAAATTTTACTGTTTTTCACTATTTACAGCAAAACAGCAATTTTCAAAAATGCTTAATAAATAGTAAAAAAATTCCAAAAAATATGAAATTTGGCCTCCAAGCACATTTCAATATGGATTAAATATCTAACGGTTCGGATTGGTCATTTGGACTTTCAAAATAAAAATACGGCGTGAAGTAGAAACGCGTTTTACTTCGCAACTCACCGTAGCCTATCTTTATATATATATATATAGATGGGCTATGGTGCATTGCAATGCATGAACCCTTTTATGCATTGCACTCTAAATCATGGATTTAAAGTTCAAACGACCAATCCGAACCGTTCATCTTGTTCTTCATATTAATATGTGCTTGGGGACCAAATTTTACATTTTTTGGAATTTTTTTACTATTTATTAAGCAATTTTGAAACTCGCTGATCTGATGGTCCAGAAAATTTTACTGTTTTTTACTGTTCACAGCAAAACAGCAATTTTCAAAAATGCTTCATAAATAGTAAAAAAATTCCAAAAAATGTAAAATTTAGTCTCCAAGCACATTTCTATATGGATTAAACATCTAACGGTTCGGATCGGTCGTTTGGACTTTAAATCCGTGATTATAGTGCAATGCACCATAGCCCATCTCTCTCTCTCTATATATATATATAGAGTACGGCTAACGCGCTTCCTCTAGCATATGGGCCGAAATGCTTCCGGTGGAAATTTGAAATTTCAAAATTCAAAAAGTCGATCTGAACCGTTCATCTTCTTCTCCATATTAATATCTGCTTGGAGACCAAATTTTACATTTTTCTGAAATTGTTTACTATTTATTAAGCCACTTTGAAAATCGCTGATCCAACGGTGGCTTAACAAAACAGTAAAACCATTGGATCAGCGATTTTCAAAGTGGCTTAATAAATAGTAAAAAATTTCAGAAAAATGTAAAATTTGGTCTCCAAGCAGATATTAATATGGAGAAGAAGATGAACGGTTCAGATCGACTTTTTGAATTTTGAAATTTCAAATTTCCACCGGAAGCATTTCGGCCCATATGCTAGAGGAAGCGCGTTAGCCGTACTCATATATATATATATATATATATATATATAGATGGACTTGGATGAGACGCAGAGCACCATGCGTTTGTACTTCATGCCATATTTTTATTTTGAAAGTCCAAACAACCAATCCGAACTGTTAGATGTGATCTCCATATTGAAATGTGCTTGCAGACCAAATTTTACATTTTTTGGAATTTTTTTACTATTTGTTAAGCCACTTTGAAAATCTGCAAATCCGGATGAACAGTAAAAATTTCTGGACCACCGGATCAGCGATTTTCAAAGTGGCTTAATAAATAGTAAAAAATTTCAAAAAATATAAAATTTGGTCTCCAAGCACATTTCAATATGGAGACCGTGTTGAGCGGTTCGGATCGGTTGTTTGAATTTTCAAAATGGCTAAAATGTACCATGGAGCACCAAACGCGTATACTCCGCGTCTCACCCAAGTCCATCTCTCTCTCTCTCTTTATATATATATATATAGAGAGAGAGAGAGTAAGGCTATGCTACTTCGCGAATTAAACGGGATGTTTTAATTTGCGCTCATATCTCTAGTTTCGAAGTCCAAATAGCCGATCCAAACCGTTAGATGTTTCATCTATATTAAAATGTGCTTGGAGACCAAATTTTACATTTTTTGGATTTTTTTACTATTTATTAAGATGGTTTGAAAATCGCTGTTTTTTAATTGTGCAGAATTTTAATAAAAATAGAGATTTTCAAACCATCTTAATAAATAGTAAAAAAAATCCAAAAAATGTAAAATTTGGTCTCCAAGCACATTTTAATATAGATTAAACATCTAACGGTTTGGATAGGCTATTTGGACTTTGAAACTAGAGATATGAGCGCGAATTAAAATATCCCGTTTAATTCGCGAAGTAGCGTAGCCTTACTCTATATATATATATATGAGATGGGCTATGGTGAGTTGCGAAGTAAAGCGACTATTTTACTTCACGCTCATATTTTAAGATTTTAAAGTTCAAAATGTCAATCCGAACCGTTCATCTTGTTCTTCATATTGAAATGTGCTTGGAGACCAAATTTTACATTTTTTGGAATTTATTTACTATTTATTAAGCAATTTTGAAAGTCGCTGATCTGATGGTCCAGAAAATTTTACTGTTTTTACTGTTCACAGCAAAATAGCAATTTTAAAAATTGCTTAATAAATAGTAAAAAAAAAAACCAAAAAAATGTAAAATTTGGTCTCCAAGCACATTTCAATATGGATTAAACATCTAACGGTTCAGATCGGTCGTTTGGACTTTCAAAATAAAAATACGGCGTGAAGTAGAAACGCGTTTTACTTCGCAACTCACCGTAACCCATCTCTCTCTATATATATAACAGTTGTATGATTTTAATAAGACATGGTTAAACAGTGCCTTAATTACAAGATTTTAAACAGTTGTATGATTTTAAATTTTATTTGCATTAAATGATTATTTTTTTAATAGAAATCAAATTGATCCTTGATCTTGTAGTTGCACCAAATTAATATTCAAATTTTGAGCGAAAAGAATTAAAATTTTCATTTAAAGGTCCCCTAAAATAATAGATTAATTCTTTTCAGAGTGACTAATAGAATGAACAAGGCTCCACATAATTATATTGTTGAATAAAAAATATAAGAACTCTGTTAAAATTCAGTTTTGAAGGACTAATTTAAAAATGCAAATGACATACCAAAAAAAAAAAAAAAATCAAGTGGTTATAAAATATGAACCAACCGCTTTGTGGGCAAGTTTAAACCTAAAATACCCTTTATGATTGGCAACCTCTTTGTTTTTATGTTTTGAAATTTCAAAGACTGACTTGAATATATATTTTTTAAATTATTGAAGGATCAATTTGATATAAATAAAAGTTCATGCACCTACTATTTTACTTGTCCATAGTCCCAAGGCCAACTTATTTATTTTATAAAGCTTTAAGGAGCAATTTGGTCGAAATTAAAGTTCATATAATAAATTAATTTTTTTAAGAAAAATAATAACAAAGACCTATTTTTTTTATATATATTTTGAAGTGTTTATTTTCAAATCATCATATTTGTTCTTTTACAAACAGATTTTGGAAGACAAAAACAATGTGAAAAACATTGCATCTAAATAGTAAATAATTTTTATTAATGAAATCGAGAAATTAATTTTATAAATAAATTAAGAATCTTAGAATATCCTTTCACTAAAGTTAGAAATACAAAGTGAAGGCTTGATTAACTCAATTTGGGTTGGTTGCTCTATTCAGTGGGCGATTAATAAATTAAGCACAAATTAGAAATATTATTGAAAGATAAAACAAACAAAGCAAAAGCAAGAGAATTGTTAAGAGTACCCCGGATGTGTACACCAGCTCAGCAATAAACTATGAGAGCAAAGCTAGGGTGTGATGTGCTCACCAAGAGGATTTGGTGAGCACAACTCCAAAAGTATATCGGATCGGTTTCAAACAGAGAATCCAAACCGTTGAAATCCATGCAATTCATGAGTGATGCATGTACATGCAAAATTTTGAAAGTTTCGAATTTATTTGCTACAAGGTCAAGCGGCCAAAGATATGAGGAAAAATGAATATATATAAAACAAGTTATAAAAGGTTCATTTCTTTGACAACTTGATCTTGTAGCAAATGAATTTGTAACTTTTAAATTTTTGCATGTATATACATCACTCATGAAGTACATGGATTCTAACGGTTTGGATTCATCGTTTGAATCCGATTCGATATATCTTTAAAGTTGTGCTCACCAAATCCTCTTAGTGAGCAAATCACACCTTAACTTTACTCAAACTATGGAATAAAATACTTATCAAAAACAAGAATTTGTACTTTGAAATCACCGCAAAATAATTGAAGAAGTTTTATATATAAATTTCACATATTAAATAATAGAACTTTAATATTTCAATACAAATTTCTCCAATTATAAATTTATGCACAATAAGAGAACCGCGCTGAATAATTATTAATATTTCTTTTTCCATAATGAACTTGATTTTTTTATTAAGTTTTTATCAGGTTAGGCATATAAAAGTAAGGATCTTACTCGATCATTTAGCCAATCTAAAATTAGACCAATATTTTAGTGTCATATCATATTTTTCCATTGGAAAACTACATTTAATTATTTGCAAATTTTGAAATATTTTTTATATGATTGACTAACATATACAACTGTGTATGCATCAGCATTTAAGGAGCCAATTCTGCAAAGTAAATGCCAAATTATTGAATTAATAATTTGATATGTTCATTCCGAGTTGATATTTCTTGTATTATATTTATCTGATAACATGGAAAAGAATTTTGATTCTGTGTATTATATTAATTTGTTGCCAAATTGAGAGAAAAGGAACTCAGTCTTTCCAATAAATTGAAATTTTCTAATTTTGTTAATGCAATTTTATATTTTTGTATGTATCAATACTTTTCAATCCTCCTTACAAATTAAAACTACACTATAATAGACTTTCTAATTTTCAATCTCAAATTTTTAGTTCTGCCTCTGAATAGTTGTACACTTCTTGTGTAACCTAATTTGAAAATTAAAAAAAAAAAAAAAGCAAAGCATATATCCCGGAAGGACAAAATAGTTTCCATTTCTAACATTAAAAGTTCACAAATAAAGTAAGAAAAGCACACCTGCCTATAAATATATTTCTGTTTAGGTAGGAAAAAGTGCAAGTGGCTCCAAAAGAAAAGATAGTGCATTACAGCAATTTGAGCAGCACCAACACAAATTTACAAATTTCAGGGGGACCCAACCATAAATATCTCTGCTTAATGATTGGGTTGCTTTATGAACAAACCACATTTATTACTGAAACATATTTACTTGATGATAAATATTTTGCATATATACTAGTAATAAATATCATACTTTATTGTACAAATATTTTATATGGTATTGGTTGGACATCCTTTATTCCCTTGATACAATTTCATACACCGCAAATATCACTTTCATTGTGCTATATATGATAATTTACAAAAATGCCCTTATAATTTGAGGCGATCTTCATTCAGTACTCTCTTCCAAAAATTGCAAATTGAAGAAAAGATACATTTTTCTTATTTTATCATGGTATGAATATGTTTTTTGTTTTTTTCTCTTTCTTTTTTATGATGAAGCCAAAGCATTAGCATACTAATAGTTAATCAATAGATGTATTAATTGATGTACTAAAATATTTTTATATTATTTTTGGGTCCTTATGGTAATTTTCAAACCAAGTTTCCAATTCCAGATATTCTCTTACTAAATTCCATGAGAAGAAAATTAAATAACAAACACAATTTTGCATAATTTTTTTCAAATAAACCCCACAAATTTTGTTTTGCTAACCTAGCTATATGGCGGCTTGGCGGAAGGGTCAAAGAAAAGAACACAAAATCTTATAAATATAACAAATAAAATAAAATAGAAACGGCACACTGATGCACAACTTAAACCACCTGGTAAGATTTTAACAGAGCAATTTCCACTTTCACACACAGGCCCTGTTCGGCAGTAAAAAGAAAATTATTGTTCATGTGAGAAAAAAAATTGAGTCAGACTGAACTTTTTTTTTTTTTCCACATAAACAGTAATTTTCAGTTCAAAATTTTTATTCCTATTATCATTCCTATTCCCAATAGGACTGCCGAACACGATCTTAGATGAAATAGGAATGGAATTGGGTTGGCAAAATTTTTGAACTGTTCTTTACTGTTCACGTGGGGGAAAAAAAAATTCGATGAGACTGAATTTTTTTTTTCCCACGTGAACAATGCTCTGCCGAACAGACCCTAAACCCCCGGTAAGATTTTAACAGAGCAATTTCTACAGTCCTTACGCTGCATGAAGCGAAAGCTGCTCTGTTAAGCTCGTAACCCAAACCACCAGATACCTATTATCTCTAATTAATTAAATATTTTGTCATTAAAGTAACAAATGGCATAGACAACTCAGAAACCTCACACGGAATCTCCACCTAATTTATACCTCCTCACCCCCACACAGTCCCCTCATTCATTACCACCCCTTCATTTCACCCTTTCAGTCTTTCATAGACCCAACACAACCACACAACTAATAGTTAATCACCTTCTATAAAACCCCATTGACACCTCCTAAAGATGCCAATGGAGACTGTCGCAACCGCAACCGCAACCGCCACCGCTACCGCCAAAGCAGCAACGCCGAAATCTACTAAGAAAACCAACCAACTTCTTGGAAAGTATGAACTTACGAAGCTCCTCGGTCGCGGTACCTTCGCCAAGGTGTACCATGCCGTTTCTCTCTCGGACGGTACCCAAGTTGCTATAAAGGTGCTCGATAAATCATCACCGACTATAACTGCCATGCCTGCCGATCTCCTGTTAAGAGAAATTCTCGCCATGCGCCGCCTTTCACATCCTCATATTCTCCGTCTACATGAGGTGATTATCTAACAAAAGAAAAAAAAAAAAAAGACACAAATATATGCTTAAGAAGAGAAAGCAATTCTGATAATTGTTTTCTGATCTACCTATTAGGTGCTTGCTACGTGCACGCGAGTGTATCTTGTGATGGATTATGCGCCGAAAGGTGACCTTGCGCATTACCTCAACAGTTTCAAATCTGGTCGTTTGGCCGAGCCGGTTGCTCGTCGCTTCTTTCTACAGCTCGTATCCGCTCTCCGATACTGTCACAAACGAGGTGTTTCTCACCGGGATATCAAGCCTCAGAACCTCTTGCTAAGTCATGACGGAACCCTAAAACTATCCGATTTTGGTCTCTCTGCCTTGCCCGAGCAGATTGGTGCCGATGGCTGCCTCACCACCGCCTGTGGCACACCTGCCTATGCTGCTCCTGAGGTAATGCGAAAGCGTGCATATGACGGGCCAAAAGCGGATGCGTGGTCTTGTGGCGTGATCTTATACAACTTCCTATCGGGGTCTCTTCCATTCGACGATCATAACCTCCCTTTGATGTATAAAAAAATGCTAAAGCGTGAATTTAACTTCCCATCTTGGTTTTCACCAACTGCCCGAAAGTTGATTTCAAAGCTTCTCGATCCAAACCCTGTGTCCCGGCTCTCGATCGAGGGCTTAGTGGATCACCCTTGGTTTAAACGATCACTAAGTCTCGATTCACAACTAAGTTTACTTAACTCATTGACAATGCCATCGTGCCATCTCGCGAGTAGTAATAGCATGACGGCTGTTAATGCATTTGACCTAATCTCTCTCTCATCTGGACTCGACCTCTCGGGCTTGTTCGACGAAGGAAAGAAGAGGAAGGAAGTCGTGAGGTTTACCTCGGTTGAACCCGTGCAAACCATTTTGCAACGGATCAATGATGCCGGGGAGAAACTTGGCTATGTGATCGGAAAAAGGAAATCGGAGAAAGGTTCAAAAGGTAATTTATTGCAGTATATACCAGGGTTGGTCATGCTGTCTGTCAATCTATCGGAAGTAGTAGCGCCGCTTCTACTTGTCGAGTTGCGAGTCGAAGAAGCCGGGGATGTAGTTGAAGAAGAAGTGTTCAAATGGGAAGAACTAAGAACAGAAATTGAAGATGTTATCAAGGATTGGCACAATGGAAAGGATTAACAACAAATAGTTTTTTTTTTTTTCCCTTATATTAATTTTTGTTATTAGGCAGAGGATGTAGTTAGAAATGTAAAATTTCATGGAGGAGAGGATGGGTGAGCTATTAATTAGTTGTGTTATTTCACTTATTTGTTTTTTGTAATTAGCCAATTAGATTTTGTTTTCCTTTCCTTTTTGCTTGATTGATTTGCAATATTGGTATTTTAGTTTGGTATATATGCTTTGATCAGTATCTCTTTTGTGCTGATGTTGGATTTTGGTGCAGATTTGATTTGTGCTAATTGTAATTAATTAACTAGAGAAGGCATGATTCAGTGGGTTTATGTTAATGCCATTTTTTTTTCTACTTCAAAGTCTTTATTCTCAAACAAATTGAAGTAGGTTAGAAATAAAATTCAATCGGAATCATAACACAATGACTTCTCAGAAGACTATCCATTCTAGTACTACTTTTGTTTAATTTGTGAGAGTTTCATTTTCAGAAAGATGCTGTTTTTTTATTGCTAGCTCGTCAAGATTATCACGAACCCTTCTTTTTTCTTAACTTGGAATAGGTTGTTTAGAAATTACGGAGTTTATGTTAATGGCAATTAAGGTGTTAAATTTTGTTCTTTCATTATGTCAAGAAGTATATTTTATGTTGCATGATCTATCAAAAATAAAAATAAAAAATGAACTGTTTTTCAATCTTTTTTCCCCATTGTTTACTTAAAACAATTTAGTTTTTATTTTATTATTTATTATTTTAGTGGTTTATTGTTTTGACTTTGATTTGACACCTGTCAGGCAGAGTGAGTATAACTGTGCTGTTTATCTCAAATTATTTGTTTTATGTATTCTAGTTTCTTTTTTGAAAGAGGAAACGAAAGAATAGTGATGCAAATTAATTGATGAAATCATCAGTAAAAAATAAATCAACATTTTTCACTAGGAATTGCACATAAGTCAACAGAAAAATATATTGTCTAATAAATATAAAATAACTTATATTGATACTTATTTTGGCAACAGTTGACAATTGTATTGATATACTTTATAAAAAAAATGCAACATTGGCCATGTCAGATACAAATGTTGTGTGCAACAAATAAAAGAACTTTCAACACATATGATGATATTGTGGTGTTTATGTAAAAATTAAATCTTTCAAGGTTCCTTTGAGTAATAATATCTAATGAATTTATCTCAAATTTCATAAAATATGGTTTTAAAACTTCTCAAAACATTGATTTAAAAAAAAATAAGAATCACTATAGTTGTCACAAAATGTAAGAAATATTTTTGTATAATAAATTCATCATGTCCTTGCACATGCATATGCATAAATATGCACAACACACCTCTATATTTGCTGTTATTATTTCCAGAGGACCTAATTCAAAAAAGAAGAAGAAAAAAAAATTACAGTTGTTTCCTGGCTGGATTTAGCAATGCAGCTTTCCCAAATTAAAGCGATGTATATGCAAAAAGACAACTCATGTCAAAGAGGAATTGGTTTGATTTGAGTGTCTTTATTCTAAGACCTCACAAAAAAATTGAACTACTTAACAAAAAGTCAAACAAATTCTATTCAATGAACATAGCATTTGGAAAGCCAAATGTAGATTTATTTCAAAATATGTGATATATGAACAGGTTCCGTAATGAATAGGTTATCTATCAAGTTCTTGAATTTAAAGAAATTATGTGGAATTTTAATGGAAAATTCTACACAAAAACACATGTTATATATTTCCTTGTGCAAATTCCACAAGATATTTCCATTAACAAATTAAAATATTGAGCACAAAGTGATCAGAGTACAATATTGAAAAAAAAAAAATCTAACATACTAATTAATCTATCAAACCTAAAAAGTAAATGTAAAAAAAGCCAACTGTATATTTATTGCAAAATATGTGAATGCGATATATGTAAAGATCCGTAATGAATAAGGAGTATGGCTAATATAACATTAGTGTTATTTCAGCCTATATAACATCAACTCCAAAACCTATCGAATCAACTTCAAACGGTGAATCCAAACCGTTCAAACCGATCTACTTTATTAGTTGTGCGTCTACATCAAAATTTATAATTTTTTGAATTTATGTAGTATCAAGTCAAGCGGTCAAATGTGCAAGTTTTTAAGTTAATTTTAATACATTCATTTTCCAACATTTTTACTGCTTGATTTGATATGAAAATAACTCGAAAATATAAAAAAAAATTGTATGTAAACGCATCATTCATAAAGTAAATTAGTTTGAACGGTTTGGATTAGTTGTTTAAAGTTTATTTAATTGATTTTGAAGTTAGTGTCATATAATACCAATGTTATACTAGCCGGACTCACAAATAAGTTATCTAGCAAGGTCTATAAAATCTGAAGAAATTATATGGAATTTTTCAAGAGTCTTTTTTTTTTACAGAAATACATATAATATATTTTCTTGTGCAAATTCCACAAAGATATTTCCGTTGAAAAGAAATTGAGCACAAAGGTATAGTACAAATATTGAAAAAAATAATAATAACATTATATGTAAAAATTATAATTCAACCTTCACTTAAAATTATTTTTATTGTTGCTAAGACCGGGTGATGTATGAATCTCTTATTTTAAGTGATATTCGTGTTATTAGTATTAATAGTAATAAACTATTAATATTTATCTACATTTTAGAATTCCCTTAATTTTAGTACATTATTAACATATTTAATTCGAGATGACAGTGGTTATTTAGTTCGTAGTCTTGCACTAGGCTAGACAAAAAAAAAGTATTCATTTAATTATCTTTTAAATTATCTATCATTATTACAAAAGAAATTTTCTTCAGTTCTAGTTCCCTAATTAAACTTTGTTTACCACTAAACTTTTTTTATCTTTCACAAAAATGGGAGCATACTCTTTCCTTCCTGTTATACATCATTTAAAATTTACCTTACAATTAATTAACCTCAATTTCATACACTCTTAAGCTTTTTGAAATTGGTTGTACTCTCTTATCCTTTTCTACTTAAGGGTATCAAGAATAGAGATTAGAGACTATTCAAAAATAGGAGCTATTCGAAATAGCAATGCGCATTCAAACAATATTTTTGTTATTCTAACTAAAATAGTTGATATTCTCTATTCTTTGTAAATATTAAAATAGCTATCATTCGGAAGTGTGAAGAAAGATAAAGAAAATATATATTTTTTTAGATTTCCGCCAACACAGTTCCGAAATGACAAAATTGAAATAACTTCTTCTATCTTTATTAATACCTTGTTAATACTATTATTTCTCGGTTACAGTAATTCACTATTGCAAATGTACAATCAAAACAATATTTTACTAATCCGAATAGCACAATTTTCACACTAATATGGAAATCATTATTTTTTTTTTCTCTATTCTCATATATAAATCTCAAATTTCACTATTCTAACTCCCATCCAAATATATCCTTAACAGTACAGCTCTTTTTAGAATTTTTTCGCTTAATGCCTCAAGAATAACATTAGATTTATTTCCTTAATTCTCGCTGTATACTAGGGCTGCCAAAAAAATCGTGATTTTATTGACTTCGATTCGAAAAAAATTGCAATTAACTCGTTCGATTGAAGTTAATTATGAAACAAATCAAACTAGTTCGGTTTAAATATTATTCAAATTCAAACTCAAATTAAAATAAGTTTAATTAATTTGGTTTGATTAGTCTGCAGCCCAAGTGTAAACACAAACTAAAATTGGTTGTACTGTCTTATGGTACGAGTCCGAATCTGCTGTAATCCCGAAAGGAATTACAGGGCCCTGAAATTCCAATATCTACCGTTCAAATATTTTCTGCACAGATCTCGAAAAAAGTAAATTTTCATGCACAAATCTCGAGAAAGACCAACGATTCGGATTGGAATTACAACGTCCTGTAATTCCCCAAGAATTACAGCAGATTTATTTTCCTTATGGTACGCGCGTTTCAATTGATGGGTCTCTACTGTCGATCAGCTGTGATGTCTCAAGTCTCAACTGTATAAACTTGTGTCATCTTTTCCATTCTTAATAAAAAGATAAACAGAACGGTGTGTTGAGTAAAAGAGAAACAAACACGGTCTAATAATATCTTCTTCTATAAAGAATATGAGCCAAGCATTGCCTACATATATTAGGTCCACCTCCACCTAACTGTTCGCTGTTGCATGCATCAAGTTTTCATTTCAATTTATCATATCTTCACTCATTCGTTCCCCTATTCCTATGCCAAGTTTTTCATTTTTAGAAAAAAATATATATACTCTATACCTTTTAGAGACTCAGAAAAATGACTATGCTTTTATATTGACATGAAAGGAACTGCATTAAATATATATGTGGATGCGTTTGAATGAAACAAGAATAACACTAACCTACTATTCTTTGTTTGTTTTATATGAGTCAGTTCACTATTCTACTAATCCAACTAAAAGTTGAGTTAAATACTATTTTCAAATTTGAGATTAACTCTATTCTTGCTCTATTCTTTATTTAATTCAAACGTACCCAATAGTTTCTTACACAATCTCTAAGAAACTGCATACTCATTTTGCACAACACAATTCCTTTCGCTACAATGTAGGAAATATATATCTCTGTCATTTCTTATATAGGGTAGCAAACTGTGTGGCGAATTGTGCAATGTTGTGGCATGTTAAAGAACCGCACTGAATATGTTATACAATTCATTAGCAAATTTTCAAAGCTACTGCATATTTGATATGGTTCCTTTAATATTATTGAAAAAATCAATAGGTTTATAATTATTTTAAAGAAATGTTTTTCTTCTTTCTAAAAATGAGAAAAAAAAAAAAACTGTAGATTCATTCCCCAATCCATATGCCTTTTGGTCCTCTACAACAAAATTTAGGCATTTTCATGACCACATGATCTTAAATGGGCCATACATGTCCCTTATTTGTATGCAATGAGGATAGAGACACCACACATGCAGACATGCCTTATCATGGTTTTGAGCGCCGTACACATTTTATTTATTTATTTATTTGTTTATTTTGAGACAATTTTTGTTTTTTTACATCAATTTATTAATTTAGTTGTGAGCTCTTTTGAATTAATAGGGCCCAATATATATACTTAGGTGTTTGATGTTTTGTTATACCAAATTTTAGATTCTTCTTCCACAAACATTAATTGATATGATTTGAAACATTGATGTGCATGTTTCAGTTTTGATGTTTTCATATTTTGATTCCCTATAATATGATAATATAATGAAATTTTTACCCAACAGTAGTACTAATCCTTTGGAGAAATAGCACCTCATTTTGTTCGGTCCATAATAATTGGCACCCCATTTTTGCTTTTAGATAACAGGGACAGGCAGCATTTTGCTAATCACACATTTATGCACAGCAACAAGTTGTCAAAAATATCCTAGATATGATCTATGATTTTTTTTTTTTTTACTTTTAAGTGTGTTTTTGGCGAAACAAAAAAAAAAAAAAAAATCTACCATGGTGTGAAGATATTTAAAAAAAAAAATTCAGAAATAGATTTTTGTTTGCCAGGTGATGAAAGTTACATAATTCTCAAAAGCAGAGTACTTAATTCACACTAAACAAACACTAATCATATTCAATTTGTTTTTATAAGTGTTCGATGTAACATTAATACAAATTTATATAAAATTCACACATAATAAAGAAAACAATGTACATGATTCACACTTTAAAACGTCAAATTAATGAAATAAAAAGTATATATGAGGTGCACAGGATTTAAGCTTACCAACGTCAAATTTTATATGAATTTGTTATGTTAAATATCAACCTTATACAATTTGAATTTGTGCAGAGTTTATATTGCTGTCTATTTTGTGCATTAAGATCCAGACCAGTGCATCAAAATCCGCACTAACAAAATTTGTCACACATTTATAAATTAAAAAGCAGAGTACTTGATTTGTTATGGAGGAAAAGTAAAATAAACAGAAGAATATAATTTTTTACTCGTACATAATCTTATAAGAAAACAGCAAGAATATGTTTATTCGCGAGAGTAAAAGACGACTATTGCTGAGAATAAGTCGATATAAATTGTTCTGAAAATATCAGTATTATCAAGGAGAGTATCTGAACAATTATTAACAAGTAACATATAGCAAATGGGAATTCATAATATTTTAAAGTGGGAAATAGAAAGCAATTTCTTTCTTTGTTAATCATGCAATTCCCATATATCCTAAAAATTATAAAGAAATAGTCATATTAAAAATTAACATAAAAAATTATTATAAAAACATCTTATAATGTATAGGAATTTTGCAATGATACATAACAAAGAGAGTTAAGTTTACAATTTTAGCCCTACCTAAAGGAGGGGACCAAAAAGAGTCCAAAGAGAAAAGACAGATTAAATTTATTATTTTTGTTTCTGTCTACAGAAACTATGCACTGTGATCATAACTTCCTATATAAATTCAATTTCATTTTCAGGAAAGGACAAATGATATTGCTTCAGCCTTCAAGGCACCATTACCATATATAGACGGTCCATAATATATTATACAAGGTACTTTAGGATTGAGACATGCTTAGCTTAATCATTCTCCAAGAAATTTACATAGATAAAAAAAATAAAAAAAATAGTAGTGTCTAATTTATCATTGGTAATAATTACATACCTAATTAATTATTGGTAATTATTACATGTTAGTTGCAGAGTAATTCCAAATACATCATTTTCTTTTATTATGCTAATACATCAATCAGGAATTTTTCTCAACTTTGTCATTTTTATTGTACTTATCCTTAATTCCTTATCTACATTTATGGTTTATTTATTTAATAAGTTATTTATTAAAGTATTAGGCAAGTACTTACTATCAATTTCATTAACAAAAGAAAAATATACTTATATTTCTGTGTATGTTATTTAATTGCTAAAAAATTAGACCTGGAAAGAGTAGTTGTTAGAAGCAAAATTATTTATCACCAGCAGAAATTATTTATCTAGAAATGTTTTAAATAATTTGTAAAGAACCGTAAAGATGGAAAAAAAAAATTGATGTTATAGAAGAAACCGAATAGATGATGTGTTTTTTTAAAAAAAATGTCTAAAAGGAACCGAAACAATGATTCGATTCCATTTAGTGCATCGAAAAAATATATATATCTCTCTTTTAAGACAAACCAGTTCCAGTTGAGCTGTTAGTAAGTTAATATATTCATGTCTAGTAAACATTTTCAATTTTGCTTAATTGAAAAAGGTAATGCCAGATCCCTCATGCTTCCCTCTGTTGCAACTAAACCAACCTCAAAAGGAGAAGAGTACCTTTCTCTTTACTTTCCTTTTAGAAGATATTTATAAGGGTCACATGATCTAATCTACAATCTGTACTTAAAATAACAACCTGTTGTCAGTGACAACTTTAATCAGATCTATTAAATCAACAGATCAGATTTTGGACACTTATTTGAATCATGAACTTTGATCCAAACTGTTCATAGATGTTAGACTAGATGTAATCTGAACCCTTCAAATTTGACAAGTATGGTACTAACCAGGTACAGTACCGACTCACATTTAGAAATTTTAGTAACACATACTATCATTGGTACCAGCCGTCTGTGATAATTTTTTATTTTTAGAAAATATTATTAAATATTAAAGGAAAACATAAATAGTACCGGAGCTTTTCGATGACATAGGTGGATCCAAATTTTGATGGCATAGGTGGATCCGAAAAAAAGTTCGGATCCAAACTTTGGATCCGGAATAAAGTTTCGATTTAAACTTTGGAGCCGAAATTTTTTATGGATCCAAAATATTTGTTGTTTAAGAAAAAATGCCAGCCACTAATTTTAGAAAAATTTCTCACTGCCTGTGGTGCCAGTACCAAGCTAGTTGATACTGTCAATGTACCAGTAACTGATCTGACTATTGCAGCCAGCATCAAGAATGTTTATTCTTTGCATCAAATAGATTAAAATTCAGTAACTCGAATTGATAGGAAATTTTTTTCATTGAACCAATATACATTCACTTGCAGCAATATTTAATATATAGCATGAATAGTATCCAAAACTAGCAGCTTGCACAAATATAACCACACGGGCAAATAGCCCGAAAATAAAATGACATGGGCAATTGTCACTCTAATTCGCATCCTCAGAGATATCTCAAACTTTGAGTTGATTTGTGCAAAATCTGAACCATTCAGCACGAATCTTAAAGCAATCCATTTTACGGTGCATTTGAATAGGCACCGAAAAAAAGCTGTTGGCCCAGTTTTGAGATAAACCAAAAAGTTGAGATATTTTACAGGATACGGACTGTTGTCACTCAATATATAATTCAATGATAATCTCATATCTAGTTTTGCTTATCAGGTACTTCACTGCCATTTAGCATGACAGCATCCCATTGATTCATTCACGGGGACTCGATCCGACACGCATTTTCTTCTGAAGGCACTCCAGGCTTGAGACTCTTTGAAAAGAGCGGGTCCTACCCATCTTTGCATCAGATCTATTTATTATTATACCAGTTGCATCAATATCAGAAGGGCCTATAAACTCGTTATTAGGTTCCCGAAAGAAGTGTGTGACACCTTCTTTAGCTGGTACAGCCCCATTAGAGGTTCTGTCAGGTGGGCCCAGAGAGAAGGAGCAGTATAACTCATCTCCCAATCCGGTACCGGTTACTCTCTTGACCGTGTCTTCGGCCATCTTGACCTGAACATGAATATGCTGAGTTAATTACTGTTCTATCACAATTTTGATATGTGGCATGATAAAAGGCTGGGCTGGCCTGGTAGTGGCCTTTTTAAGCTTTATTTAGCAGTAATTAGATGCAGTTGGATCAAATTCTGTAATTATGCCTAATTCAGAGTCAGCCCAATAGCCTTGTATTATGTATAGCAAATAATGGTCCATACTATGGATCAGTATCTCCATTTTCTCAAGTCCAAATAGCTGATCTGAACCATTCAACATGATCTCCATATAAAAAATGTACTTGTAGATCAATTTTTTACATTTTTTTAGAATTTTTTTACTATTTGTTTAGATTGGTATAACATCACTTGATCTAAAAATTCTAGACCATTCAAAAGTAGTGATTTCTACCTATCTAAAAAATAGTAAACAAATTCTAAAAAATATAAATTTAGTCTGCAAGTACATTTTTTATATGGAGATCATGTTGAATGGTTCAGATCAGCTATTTGGGCGTTAAACGGTTCAGGTGTTATTTACTTGCACATTCTTTAAATTTCTGGCAAAGGTAATGTATTGATTCAGGCAGGATGTTCAGAGCCAGTCAACTTTACTTTATAAAAATATCTTGCAAGTGTTACCATACCACCTGCAATGGTTCAACTGGTACAGTATCCTGTTGGTTCAGTGATCAAGTGTTATGGTATTAGTACACATTAGTATAATAAAATTCCTGGTTGTTAGCGATTCATTGATTGCAGTAGTTCTCTTAATAAATGCTAAAATGCTACGAGTATGAATTCTATTTGAAAGACACAGAAAGGAGATACAAGAGCAGAAATTGGCGGCTTGCTCGAGTAAAAGACTAAATAAACAAAAAGGGTAGAGTTGAGAACTAACTTTTGACTATTGAGCAAGCAAAATTTAAAGTACCGATCTGACAGCCCAAATTTCAGTGGTTCTTGGCATATTTATATAACACCAGCCAGGAAATACTGAATAACTTTGGTCGTCAGATAAATACAAGTGCTGTTTACACAGCCTCCAAATGTACCTGCAAGAGAGTTCTTTAGTACCAACTAACGTAAGTGCAAGCATATAAAACAAGGTCAAGACGAACTAACAAAACTGCGCACCTACAGATCAAAACTTCAAAATAGAAGTGCTTTGCTATAAAAAAAATAAAAATTTAAATTGATCTTGTAATTATAGTGGTTATTTTATTTAAGGGTAGTTTTTGTTACAAATAACTGCTCTTGTTAACTGACATGAAATGCAAATCTCAAAAATGAAAATATTCATGATAAGTCCGAATCAGAAATCAAAATGCAATGATTCAACCAAAAAAAAAATGCAGAAGAGGAAAGTCGGGGTTTCACCTTGGCTCGCAAGGTCTCAACATCTGCTTTGAGTACTCTTTTATCAACAGAGGCATCATTGTATTTTTGGTTTAGGTCGGTGAGACGCTTTAACAGAGATGAATTTTCAACTCTCAATTGTAAGACCTATACAAATAGCAAAATAAGACATGGCATTTATATAACGGAAGAAAAGGAGAGAGAAGAAAAGAGAATTAGATAGATGTTAACTTGATGATAATTTTGTAATTAAGACCTCTGCCTCGAGATCATTCGTATGTGCTTGTTTTCTCCTTCGAGACCGCCTTGCTGACTCCCGGTTAGAAAGCATTCTAATTAAAAAATAAATGGAAATTAGAAAAGTCACTCGTGATTGCTTGGACTCAAAAAAAATTTCATGTGCACCTAGCAAAACCTCCAAATATTGTTACTCCCATGAGAAACGAACAATATCATGTATACACCACAATAAGAAAAAATTATCACATCGTACCAATTCAGACATCCAAGATATCATCTGACATCTCATTGAAATGTACCAGAACTGGTACAGAAACTTGTTGAATTAAACAACTTTCAAATGTACAAGAACTATCTTCACATACCTTCTCAGTGAATGGAGGGAGAAACGGACAGTTCTGGTACATTTGAAGAAACTAAAAGGAGATATGCGATATTGATGTGTTTTCTTATAAAAACCTAAAGTCTCACCCTGAGGCTTATATATGATAGTATGAGGTTTAGGGGAGATGATATTGAGACAACATCGTTTACTACAGACACAACACAAACTGTATTTTTTTAATTGGACAGTTTTGCCCTTCCATAATTCTTTCCTCAATGAATTCATCCACATTCATTATAGACCTAATATTTCCAATCTAATGATTAATAAATACAAATCAACACTATTAGAAATTATAGATAAAACAAAATAACAATTTTAATAAGACAAATATAAAATAATACTTAAAATAACATATAATCTTAAAGACATACAGTCTTTTCTAGCCATAAGTTGGTTTTAGTTCATCAGCCTATATTAACTTCCATTTTATGTAGTTTGAGATTCTGACCAATGCGATTGGTCCATCCAACTAAATTAATCATGAATTAAGATTTTAATTGATTATATATGGATTGTTTTGATTAACCCAACAAATAGCGAATTATATAATACAAAAATGAGTCAAATGAAACTCGACTAACCTTCAAAAAATTTACATGTTTATAACTAAAATAGTACGTGTTATTTTGTTTTTATTTAATCTTTTTAATTAAAAGTTGTTTAGTTGGAGCATGTTTTTCTTATTTAGTTATATTGTTTTATGTATTTCACTGTTACTTGTGTATTTCTATCAAACTTTTTTTGGAAACCCACAAAAAAACTTAATTATCTAGAAATTACACAGATTCGATAATTTTCAACTTGTGGTTGGTTAGTTGCGTGTTGAAAACATTGTAACTCAACTATTGTGGGTGATTGACAACCTAGACACCACCCGATCAAACACAAACCAATTTCTTTTTGCAACAATGACACTCGAACACATTAGGAAGTTTTTGATAAACAAAGCAAAAATCACAAAAGAAAATCAATAAAGAAATCCAGCACAAGAAACCATAATTTTAATAGTATCCATCAAAGTCAAATCATCAGATTGAAAAGTGTAATTGTTAGACGGAACTTATAAAACAAAAAATAACCATAATGCAATAAAGAACTATGCTTTCTTTAAAAAAAATCAGCGATCTCTAATCTGACTTAACAGGAAAAAGACCGGCCCTTATCTTGTAAGTTTGCTTAATGTTTGCTTTCTTTTGTCCTTTTGATAATTCTTAGCGAAGAGGAAAACGAATTTAAGGAAAGTAAATAATTAAGAAAATTTTCGATGAAGAGCGAAAATATATAGAGTTTCAAAGGGGCGAAATTGTCATTGCATTACAACTTCTACATATAGTTGTGTCAGCAGTAATTAAAGTTGTGCTAATATCAACTCCCGAGAACTAGGGGCACGTGTTTACAATATCCATTAGCCAAGTTATTGGAGACGTTTTACCTCCTCATTCGCTTCGCATTGGTGGGGTCCATTTCGTCAGTTGTCTCGTTGTATCCTTCCATGTCTTCTTCATTCTCGTTAGACAGCTCCTTGGACGAACAACTGTTTGCCGATGTTAAGCCAACCCCTGAATTATGTAGGTATATATATATAATTTAACAGAGTTAAAGAAAACAACTAAGATTAGTACTGATGTTAATCCTCAGTACAGCCTCTGTTATAAAAATATAGTTGAGAAAGACATAGAAGTTTGAAAAATATATGTCATCAGGCCAAAACCCCAGCATAGTAGTACAGAAATCTACTGGTAAGACAGAGTAGCAGTGCTAGTTACTGGTAAGATAAAGAGTACATGTGCTGGATGCATGCCGCATTATGAAGACATTATGTAAAGATATGTGGAGATACTCCAATAGTCACCCAAAAAGAATCATAATAATATAATTGAAAGAAATAGGTAATGTTTCAAGAGATGGTTTTGGTTTCCAACAGAGACCCACCGAAAGAATCTCCTTTTTGTACATGTAACATCTGCTCTGAATTTACATATTTATAAATAAAGTACCATTTGTAGAAGGTTGTAAACCCAATAGCGGAGCATCTTTCGAACCCTACATATTAATTATTTCTATCGGTTAAAATCACAAGCACTAGACCTTACAAATAATTTCTTGATTCTTAAACCACCAGCCCAAAAGTTCCAATCACATCAAATTCCAACAAATATAATGCCTTTCAAATTAGACCACAAAAGATGCCTTTCCCAAAGTTGGGGAAAGTTGCTTGATAGAGACATTCTATTGACCAAGAAGCTTTTTTTCCAAAATTGTTTGATGTTGGCATTAAGCTTATCTTTTGGATGCAGACCTTAGAAGACCAAATTTGGATAAGGCACTTTTTTTAATTTGAATTCCTTGTCCATAATCGACATAAATTATACATCAAACAGATATGCATCAAGTCTACATCGAACAGTTTGTGATGGGACAGCATTAATTATGCCTCTAATTTAAGAGCCAATATAATTTAATCATAATTTTTACAGTTCCAATTCCCAAAAACATGCACAAATTCGTGAAATATAATGGAAATCTCATACCATTGATTTGGCAACAGCTGCACAGTACATGTCAAGTTTCTTCTTCAGCACCACTGCATACTGCCCCGGATCAACATCAGCTGTCGGTGGATGATCCAACGGCTGAGACGCCTTGATTTCGACTACATCATCTACTATCCCGTGATCAGCTTCACCTGACAATGGAGGTCCATCTGCCTCTTCCAGAAACTTCTGGAAGAAAATTTCTGAAGAACTGCGATTCATGAGGAGTAATTTGAGATATTTCTTCTTTGTTTTGTCGAATTTGTTAGACTGGAATTGGAATTGAAGTTCGAAAAGAGAGAGAGAGAGAGAGAGAGAGGAAAGAGTGAGAGAGATCAGTAGAGAAGGGCGCAATAAATAGAGAAACTATTATACTACATTTTTTATTTCATTTTCTCTCAGTATATAACAGAATATCTCCTTTTCCTTAGAGCGGATCCAAATCCGTCAATCCACTTTGAGATCCGCACGCACGAAATTGAGGTAATGGTACACAAATATTAAAGCAGTTTGCACGGATCCTAAAGTATATCGGACGGACTTACAGCCCATCGAACCAAAGTAGGTCCGATGCCCATCAGTCCTCGGTTTACCTTTGAGTTCGAACCCTCTGAAGTAACTCAAATATTGTGTTTAGATCCGGTCCGTCCGATCAGAATCCTGGCCAATCTGATCCGAGGTAAAATGCACGGGACCCTATAATATTCGTGCTTAATCAGATCAGACGGTCTGGATATAAACACCAAATTTGAGTTAACTTTGGTGATATGAATTCTTTCCGTCTCTTTGGTTGGTGAGGCGGCAGATAATATTGCACGTGACAAGCGAGTAGGAAATCTGTTCTATGTTTCGCTTCTTTGATAGTCTCAATTTTATTGAACTGGAAATGTCCAGTCATCGCCTAAAATTCTTGAACGACCATAATATTAACCAAATTATTTTTCTGCAGCATAAGGTCAAAAAATATGTTAGACATTGTAGGGCTCTGAAAATACTAATTCGGTTATCCAATTTGACATATTGTAGGGTCTTGAAAAGAATAGTTGACCTTCAAAAAAGAAAAGAATACTTGAAACTTTATACAAAATTTCAGCATTAGACATGTCATGTCACCAATTGAATGTAGCAAAATTCTTTCCTTATAACATGATTTTGTCCATAGGAAAGTAATTGAATAAATTTGTTTCACAAATGATATATTTATTAATTCTTACTAGTGTGAAAGTATTTAGTATTTTCATTGTTTCATTGTTTGCATCTTTAAGGAATATATTATTTTTTGAGTAAATATTGGAGATCAAGCCACCTAATTATTTAATACCCTTGTTATTACAACAAATGATTTTTTTTATTGGAGTTTTGAACCCATGATCTCTCACATAGAGACCATGTGTCTTTGCTACTAGATCAAATGCAAGTTTTCCTTAAGAAATATATTTTTATTTATATTTTTCAGCACTCTCCCCTGCAAGCCAACAAGCGGATCAAAGTGAGCAAAGTTGCAAATGAATCGAGTTAAAGCGAAATGGATCCCAACTTTACTTTAATTTGCTAATAAATCAAAATGAGTTGAATTCAAATTAGAAATCAATCAAGCCATCAAGCATCAAGCATAGGCTAATTTGAACTCAAATTGGACATGAGCTCAATTATTATATTTTTAATACTTATTGTACATTAAAACTAAAATATAAATAATTACAATATATGTATTTCTCACCACTAACTTTCATACTCATATAAACAAAAATTTAAACTACAATATTATAAGGTATTATAGCAAGTTGTATATTATTATTATTATTCCTCGTAAAAAAAAATTCTGCCTATGCCTCAAGTGCAAGGTTAATAGAGATGGAGATTACATTGTTTTTATTACTTTTGATGATACACAATTCAAAATTTCCTAAAAGCTATCTGTAACTTATAAAGCAATGGACATCTCCAGTTTGAAATCAGTAACAGAGTGCTAAACACTCTGGTATCTATCATTCTGTCTGCACCCTTTAATTAAAAATAAATTCAATTTTGTTTTGTAAGTTCCCTAACCAACAAAATAAGACTTTACCAAACAAATTAATACCACAATTAATATTGATTAAAGAGAGAACATAAAATATCAGGAGTATACAAATAGGATATCCTAGTTGGCTATGTGGGCCCCACGGTATCTATTTCATGGTTAGCAATTTGCCATATCATCCCAATAAGATATTATTTGACCACTTGGATAACACGTCAGACAGTGTAACTTGTTCATATCCTTCCTAGGGATATTTTTTTGGGAAAATTTCACAAGTGTCCTTGTAAAATCACAAATATTTTTTTGGATTAGGAAGTATGTTGTTTTCTGACGGAATATTTTTTTTTTTACCATAGTGAGGACTGAATTTAATAAAAGTATGATATTCAGTAAGTTTATTATAGAACAGAGACATATTTGTTATTTTTTAATTAAACAAATGATTTATTAAAAATATAAACTGTAGTGAAGATAATCATGACCACTTCCTCATATAGGCAATCATTTTAGAGCTCCAACACCTTTTTTTTTTTTTTGGAGTTGAGCAAAATCATAAAAATATATGCTGAGTGTCACTCCAAAAAAAAAAAAAAAATTGTGCATCTCCACTTTTTATTTTTTTTTATTTGTTTGATAATTTCTAAGTCCTTTGTTCTATTCTTGATGATAAAATTATTGACTTGCAAGCTTTACCTTCATTTTATGAATCATGAGCATGCACCTTCTCATATATTGATAGGCATCTATTTTTCAATGGCCAATACTTCATCAAATAAGGTAATGTGAGCACCTATGAGTCCAATGAATATCAGAAAAAAAAAATTTCATTTTTGGCCTGAGCCGTTCAATATATGTTAAAATTCACGTGGATAGATTTAGGATTTATGTATATCAAATACGTGCAAATCAAACAGCTCCGACCGAGCATCAAACTGCCCCTATACTATATTATAAGCATGAATTTCAAGAGCAAAATATTGGTGATGTCAAGTACGAACAAATACTAATGTCATCACCAATTTTATATTTTTGAAATTTTTTTTAAGGCCATCTCATTACAAGCGAACTCATCATTTTTGAATTGATCTGTCAAAAATTTGCCAATTGCTCTATATTACAAATGAATGTCCTGTAGTACTTTATTAGTGAAAATATAATAAAAAAAACTCTCAACACTTTTAGGACCAAATCAAACAAATTCCACAATATTCATACATTATTTCATTAAAAAAAGTTGTCCAAAATGCACAAGGACATTTATGTCAATATGAAGGAGACATCCTAGTTGGCAAAAAACATTGTGGGCCCCACAATATCTGTTTCATGGCTAGCAATTTGCCGAATCATTTCAAAAGATATTATTTGAGGTAGATTATCATCCGACCAATTATTCCTCATGGGCCACTTGTGAGTTGTGATACACTTGAGACATTGTACCTAGACATTGTGCCTCATTATATGATTTAAAGATTCTGGATTTTTGGAAAGTAGTAATATTTTATCCATCTAACAAAAGTAAAAGATATTAAAAAAATGTAACATTTAATCTGTAAGCATATTTTTGTAACATAATTATATCGAGTATTTATATTAATTGTTTGAACTTTAAAAACGTAATATTATATAAATCTATAGTGCATTTTCAGATATTTTTATTAAGTATATAGAATTTGAATTGAAACTTTTATTAGTCTCTCTATTATAATAATACAAAAAAAAAATAAAGGACATGAATGTAAGATGGCATGTCTTTCATAAGTCTAAATTTAAATAGAATGAATATGAATATAAATAGGTTATGTTATGTATTTTCTTAAGAAATCAAATAGTGAATATTTTGTGTCTTTTTGTTTTTGTTTTTATTAAAATATTAAATTAAAGTTAACGAAAATGCACAAGGGCTAGGGGTGAAAACGGAGCGGATAATGCTGATACCATATCCTCATCTGTCGGATAATGAGCGGATACGAATACGGATACGGATAGTAAACGGATATTAAAATTCAAAACCAAATCCGCCTTAAACGGATACAGATACGGAACGGATAATTCACGGATACGGATTCGAATACGGATATAAAACGAATAATTATCGAATAACTGATTTATATGAAATTTACGATACAAATATTGTTTAATTCAATGGGACCGGTCCGTTTTAAATTAATTTGACCCTTTCGAATTAATTTAAAAGAAAAAGATTGTAAATATTATGTTAAAGAAAAATAATCATAGCTCTGGATCTTGTTAAGAAAGATTCATTCGTAATGGCAATTTCGTAGTTTGCAATTCCAGATGGCAATTTCGTACTTTAATGATGGCAATTTTGTAGTTTGCAGCTCATGATCATGGCAGTTTCAAAATAATCCTTGAGACTGATGGTATTGGGGCATCTTTGACTATAATTTAAAAGGAAAAAAGGTTTTGTCCGGTTTGCAACTTTCGATGGATGTGTTCGTCCCACAATTGGTGGTGTTATTTGAGCTGTCTGATATATAAGAGAGCGGAGGCGCAGAGCTTGAGTCGATAATACAGGAGCGGGAGCGTAGAGCGAGAAATTCAGTTGGGTGCTGTCTTCGGATACATTCGGATATCCGATCCGTCTAGATTTGAGAAAAATTATCCGAATCCGTATCCGTTAGTTTGCAGTATATTAAGAAAATATCCGGATTCAAATCCGATAATATCCGAATCCGTTTAGTCCGGATACGGATTTCACCCCTAACAAGGGCATTTACCTCAATATATATAAAGGGTAATATCCTAGTTGGCGAAAACATTGTGGGACCCACGATATCTTTTTCTTGGCTAGCAATTCACCCAATCATTTTAAAAGATATTATTTGAGGTTAATGTCATTCGACCAATTATCACACTATCACACTACCAGTTCATAGGAAGCAGATCACCTGCCCCCTCAGTCACTGCGGAGTGGGACCGAGTTTAGGGTTTAGAATTTAGGAGTCCACCAACAGTGACTCTGGGGGCAGACAATTCAATCCCCAGTTCATATCCTATTGTGGATTTTTCTTTTTGATAAATATATGCATGTGTATCCTTGCATAATCACAATTTATTACCACATGTTCGAGCAAAACAGGGGTATTCAAACGATTGATTTGGTTAAAATCAAATTAAATCAAATGAAATTTATTCGTTCGAAAATATAACCGAACTAACTGAATTAAAGTTGTCAAACAAACTGAAAAAACTGAAGTAAATTACGATTTGTTTGATTGAATTGAAATAATAAAAATTAAGTTTCGAAATATCAAAATCAATAAATACACAAATATATATCTACTGAATTGTAATAAGAGAGATTAATTTGAATCAAATATAAAAGACCAAGGTAATTCAAGTAAATATCAATTAAATTTCAGTATGTTTGATTGAACTGAAATAAGAGAGATCCAACATAACCAAATGTAAAAAAAAAAAAATCAAAGTAAGTCAACTGAACAAAACTATTTAAACCAAAAACTGAACCATTTGATTCAAAATTTGTCATTTCGGTTGAAAACCAAATAAATCGGATCCAATAAACATCCCTACTCATAGAAGAAAATTTGTAGTATGCCCCTCCAAAACCAATAAATATTTTTCCTCTCCTTTGTTCATACCTTCTACTATGTTTTGATGAATTGAATATTAATATACATCTATTTAGTTATGAATTCAATAGTTATATTTCCTAATAGACTAATCGTTACAGTAATAATAGTATATGAATTAAATAAAGAACATTTATAAAATCAAATATTACAAAATATTTATAACATTTTACAGTTCTATCTCGTTTTATTTTATTTTATCTGAATTCTGATTCTACAATTTAGAAATTAACTCAAACAGTACGGAAAGCATGGATGCGTTATTTTAATGATATCTTGTGAAAATCTCATACGGGTTTATTTTATAACACATTTTGCTGCGGGACTCTGACTCAATTTGAAGAGTTTGCATTGTCTGCATTAACTCAAAATAGCATCTTTTGAGTTAATACATATCGGGCGTCCAATTGTAAACAGAGCCCATACAGTCCCGCCTAAAACATTGGGTGGTCTTTAATATCAGTGTAGATTTAATTTGCACGAATCATAAAACCGATAAGACGTTCCAGATACATTAACTTAAAATATTCCTTTTTGAGTTAATTAATGCAGAGGATACGAATTCCAAGTTGAACAGGTTTGTCCGTGGACATTGTGGGAGTCGCATACTGTACAGATGTATACAAAGTTAAGCAATCAAAGTTCCTTAGAGAAATTAAAAAATGGAATAAATAACGGTAGAAATCTCTTCGTTGATTTGATTCAACGAATGAGAATGACCTCCTTTTGTCGAAGAGATCGTACAGTACTGTACGGATCAATGCTGACCTTCTGATCCGATCAACGCACACACTTGTCAAAATCGAACGGTCAAGAAATTATAACTTCAATGTTTTCTCTTTTCATCTGGCTATAAATGCCCCAGGGCCCAGATCCCCGCCCCTCGCGAAAGGGTCCACCCCTGCGTATCCGTATCTTTTTAATATTCGATCCGTATTTGTATGCGAAAAATAAAAACAAATATAAATATGGTATTACCACTATTCGATCTGTATCCAATTGGTTTGCACCTCTAAGCTCAATGCTTTGTATATATTTCTATATTTGTATCCAATACGTATTGTATTGTCTGATATCTGTATTGTATTGAAAACTATCGTATTACCATATCTCATATTCTGTATTGTATCTAATACATAAATCGTATCTCTATCCATACAACATAGCTTTCTGCCAACATTAATTCATTGAAAACACTAGTGGAAAAACAGGAATCAGGATCGGCCTATCTGGATCGGCTATATGAAACAACCGATACAAATATGTAGCTGGATCGGTTGTTTATACAAAATCGATCCTAAAAACTAATAAGATCGGGTTTTTTTAGTCAACTGATCCTAATAAGTCAGCTATCAGGATCAATTTTTACAAACAACCGATCCTGATAGCTGACTTATTAGGATCAGTTGTTAAGAACAGCTAAACAACTGATCCTAATAGTTGAACTATTAGGATCAGTTATTTAGAACAACTAAACAACTGATCCAATTATTTTAATAAATTATCTTATAAATTATTGGATCGGTTGTTAGACAAAACTGATCCTAATACTATCAGGATCGGTTCTAAGCTAAAAACCGATTATGATAGTTAACAATTAGGATCAGTTCTTAGGTTAGAACCAATCCTGATAGTATCATGATCGGTTTTGTCTATAAAACCGATCCTAATAGTCATATTAAAGCTAGGTTTCAATCTGATTCTTCACAGAATCTTAGCGTTTCTTTCTTCCTCAGGACTCGCCTCCATTACTTAGAGCAGCAGCTATCTCACAGGGCATTGATCAACTATCTCACCCTTCTTTTCTCAGGTTCATTAATTGATCGATCATCTCTTTTCTCAAGTTTGTTATTAGATGGAGCACCATTTAGGCTCTAATTTAGCTCATTTTATAAACCCTAAATCTCTCTTTTAAGTTTTAATACATTTTTTATTTCTAGTTTTTCTTTATATGTGGAGATTAGCAAATTCATGGTATATATGAGCTTTTGATATAATTATATTTGCACATGCATGCTATGTATGAGCTTTTGATATATACGTATATATACCCTAGCATGCATCATATATATGTTATATATATACACATCTCTTAATTAGGTTCCGATGGTTTAATTTTGTATATTGTCTATTATTGAGAGATTTGGTGCAACGCTCTTCATCTCACTTGATCCGGCCTCCAAGAATTAAAGTTGTAGGTAAAACATAAAACTCATGCATGTTTAAATATTAGTTTTGCTTATATGGATCAAAAAACATAAATGCATATATGGTGCTTATTTTGTCATGATAAACACAACTACATCCCGTAAATGCATATGGTGCTTATAAAAAACACAAATAAATAGCTAACAAATAGATCAAAAATCCCATAAATGTAAAATTTAGGTCTATTTTGTTTGTTTTTATGTCATATGTATGTTCTTTCTTTTTTGTAGATATATAAATGACATTAATTATATATAGCTCCTTATCGTGAAAAATTCTGAAATTTTCGGACGTGATAGCTAGTAGATTGTAGTGCTATATGGATTTTCATATAAAAAGTTAAAAAATCTTAATTTTGTAGATTGCATTAGATTTTTATTTTATTTTATCATTTTTAATATCTCTCGTAAGTACTGATTGTTCAATGTGTTCATATTTCAACAGTGTCTTCATCAGGGTAATGGGTACTTCTTTGACGATTCATAACGATTGCAAAGTAATAGTTTCTATTGAGATATATGATTATAAGGACTTAGATGCAAAAAATTATGAATATCTAGACATATAAGTCATTTGCATGCTCATTAACACACATTTCAATTTTTTCAAACTTGTTATGTAGTGCCCACAACAACCAGCCGACTGGGAATGTGCATATTATGTCATGTTGCTCATGCAAGACATAATAAACGAACACATTTATACTTTTCCGAACTTAAAGGTATGCATTTATATATTTTCAAAAAGTAATTAAGCATTGTTGCTTCAAATATAATAAAATACACAATTAATTGTGCATGCTCTTCTATCTTTTAAAAAATGCAGGACATTCCCGCTAAACATACTGTATAACGCTTGAGCGACTTATGAAAAATGTGGGTTCAAAATTTCCTAAATGAGGTAAAGTCGACAAGAAAAAGTACAACAATTTAGGATGTGTAAACTTAATATGTAGGATGTGTATGTCTATGATATTTAATTTAGAATTTGTATGTGATTTGTATGTGTAAACTTAATTTAGGATATGTAAACTTAATTTGTAGGATGTGTTTGATATCTATCTGTGATTTGTATGCATATATATATTTATCTATCTGTGATTTGTATCTGTAGCATATTGGGCCAGCATATATATATATAAATGGAAGCTGGCCAAATAAATAAAATTTTATTTTTTACATTCAACATAACATCAGGATCGGTTCTACTTCAAAAACCGATCTTGAAAACAATTTTTAATTAAAAAAATTCCAAAACACTATCAGGATCGGTTGTACATAACAACCGATCTTGATAGTCCTGTATCTGGATCAGTTGTTATGTACAACCGATCTTGATAGTTTTTATGGATCGGTTTGGTTTTTTGTTACAACCGATCTTGATATATAATCTGGATCGGTTTGGTTTGGTTTTTTAAATAAACCGATAGTAATAAAGGATAAATCTGGATCAGGTTTTATTTTTTAAAAAACTGATACTAATTTATTTAATAATGGGTATTAAAAAAATGAGAGAAAAAACTATTAGGATTGGTTCACCTAAAGAACCGATCCTAATAGGTATTAATCTGGATCGGTTGTTTTAAAGAACCGACTCAGAATGTATCTATTAGGATCGGTTCTTTAAGAAAAACCGATCCAGATAACGACATATTAAGATCGGTTATAATAAACAACCGATTCTAATAGGTGCTATTTGGATCGGTTGTTTAAAAAATAAAAAATCGATCCTGATAGTATCAGTATCGCCTTCATCAGAATTGATTGTATTCCGATACTAATATGCGTATATAACCGATCCTGATGTATTATTTTCCACTAGTGAAAGCTGTCCGAAATGCACAAGGGCATTTAAGCCAATATAAAGACGATATTCTAGTTGGCAAAAACATTGTGGATCCCACGGTATCTTTTTTATGGCTATCAATTTGTCCAATCATTTCAAAAGATATTACTTAATTACTTGAGTTGATTTTTTTTTTTTTTTTGATTGAAACCCCGTAGGTGTACTCGAGTTGATATCATCCGAACAATTTTCTCGGAGGCAGTGATATTTTATCTATATAAAAAAGAGGAGAGTTCAAATTTATCATAATTTTGTGTTTCAGTATACTTTACATTTTTTATGTCTGTTTTTAAAGTCTGAACGGTCGATTTGAACTGCTCAATGTGATTTTCATATTAAAATATACTTGGAGATCAAATTTTATATTTTTAAAATTTTTTTTACTACTTTTTTAAATAGATGCAAAATCAGTACAATTAAGACATTAAGCTATGAGGTATTTGAGACCTCGTCTTTAAAAAAAAAAAAATTTCACATGATACAGCAATATATCATGCCCTTCGCATGGAATCACTTTTCATTTTTTTTCGTTGTCATGTTCATAAAATGTAAAATCAAATATGAATTTTTTTTTTATAAATGTCCTTTTTTTATTTTTTTTTACAAAAGTTGAAACAAAATATCATTTCTAATGGGTCTCATCGACTTAATTTTCACTTTCCATCTCCCTTTGTCTCCTTCCCCTTACGAACGTGCACATTTTTCTTTCGTATTTTTAAATTATCTTAATAAGAGAACTTGCCTTTGATCTAGTGGCAAATGCACATGGTCTCTATGTGAGAGGTCATGGGTTCGAAACCCAGATGGGGGAAATCCTTTGTTATATAATAACAAAGGTATTAAATAGTTGGATGGCTTGACCTCCAACCTTTACTCAAAAAAATTATCATAATAAAATTTATAATCTTTAGCCTTTCACATAATTAAAATATTATTTACAAAGTATTATATTTTATGAGAAGGGTTCAAATACCTTCATTTTTTGTGCCTTCACCATACCTTCATTTTTTAAATGTTAATAACTCAAAATTTAAATCATAAATGTCAAAACAAAACCGTTATATGTGATATATGTTATTATCTTTATGTGCTCTTAAAAAATTATCACATTTTGATTTTGTTTATAACTTTATATATAAGTTGAAAAATCAATGTCTCGAAATTATCCACATCAGTATGTTTTTACAAAACAAAATTTAAATAACATAATTTTTTACATGTGCATAGATAAAATGATGTAGATCATATTCAATGGTTTTATTTTGACTTTTAGATTTTAAATTTTGAGTTATTAAATTTTTTTAAAAAATGGAGGCATTTGAACCCTCGTCATATTTTATATAAGGGCAATGTTAAATGGATAACACTTCAGAAACTTAAGCACAAAAGATTAAATTTGCACATCTCAAAATTTATAATATTTGTGTATTTCCTTCGAGCTCTAAATTTGTGTGCAATTATGTTGCTTTGAATTTTAAATAATACTAATTTATAATATGTCCCTATCCCATTTGCAGGGAATAACCATGCATCTCAACACATGCATTTGAATGCAAAGCGGTCTGTCTGATCCAAATCAAGCGATTCTGAAAATTTTAAAATCAGGGGAAAATAGTCATCTCAACAAATGGTCTGATATGATGGAAAGAACCCAAAATCGATCTGTCCCTAAATTGATGGTCTTAATTAACGTTCACTGATTTATGTTGATAGGATTTGAAAAAAAAAAACAATTCCTGTTTTACATAAATCAGTTAAACTTAACAATAAAATAATTAAATAAACTTAACAATAAAATATGAAGTACATGATCATATATAGTTTTACAAAAATTGACACCCACAAATTTCATAAAGGCATGCAAATTAACACTGGAAAGATAAATACTATTTTTTTGGATGGAGCAAGAATAACACTAACCCACTATTCTTTGTTTATCTTATATGAGTTAGTTTACTATTCTACTAACCCAATCAAAAGTTGGATTAGCTACTATTCTTAATACTTAAAATTAGCTTTATTCTTGCTCTATTTCTTGTTTCATTCAAGGGATCAACTAACAGTACTCCCATATCAGTCCCCTAAATGTCCCCCGCGCTAAAAGACAAAAAACGTGCGACAGGGGACCACTTACTGACTTGGACATCAGATAACTGCTGGCAGCCTGCAGGCCTAACGCGATTTTTCATCGTTGACAGACATATTATTCATACATATGGACTTAAGTAGTCTTACTTATTATCCATAATATTGGTCAAATGTAAACACAAATTGTTGGGGGACCATTAATTTTGGGGACCAGTAACGACCAGGGGGACCACTGACGACGTATGACAGCCTGGATTGGGGACCGCAACTGTCTGAAAGTGACATTTGCTAAGATTGGGGACCACTACAACGGATCTATACAATGAAGTATTCATATCAAACTAATAAAATATTCATATCTAAATAATGAAGTATTCATATCTAACAAACGAAGTACTCATATGTTGACAACATGAAGTATTCATATGTTGACAACATGAAGTATTCATATCTAATTAATGAAGTATTCATACATATAAGAAATAATTTATACAATTCAAAATTAGACACCTCTTCTGGGTCATCTCTTCCAATACCTCTTCAATTCACTTAAAATCTTTTTTTTATAGTAAGTATTCACACCTGACATTAACACTATTCATATTGAAGGTATAAAGTATTCATATCTAACAAATAATTAAGTATTTATAACTAATTAATGTAGATATGAAGTATTTATATCTAACAACATGAAGTATGCATATCCAACCAATGAAGTATTCATATCTAACTAATGAAGTATTCATATCTTGCACTCTGACAACCTTCACTGGGCTAGCATGGATCCCCTCCAATGGTGCACCACGCTCTTCCCACCAGATCTCGACGATGCACCACGCTCTCCTCGCCAGATCTCAACGGTGCACCACGCCGAGAAAGAGAAGAGGCGGAGGTTGTGAAGGCCGTGAAGAACACGAATTTTTTTTTTTGTTGATCGGAAGAGAAAGAGGGGTCAAAATAGTTAGAAAGACTAACTAGAATGTGAGAGATAGTTACCATAAGTAGTTAATGATCAGGAGGACTGTTAGAGGACTAGAATGGGAGATGAAATCATTACACTTCATTCAAACGTATCCAAAATAATTTGTGATCATGCATGGAGAGAAGTGTCTACCTTGCCAGATTTGCAAAACTTAAAGTAATCTTTCTCATGTACTTTTAATAGTAGTTGCAGATATTAAAATTGGGTCTTAAGTTTTTTCTTTTTGTAATTGCATAAAATAAAATATCTTCCTCCAAATGCAATGATAGTAGGGGTGAAAATGGAGTGGATAATGCTGATACTATATCCGTATCCGTCTTTCAATGAGTGGATATGAATACGGATACGGATAGTAAATAGATATCAAAATTCAAAATCAAATCCGTCTTAAACGGATACGGATATGGATGCAGAGCGGATAGTTCACAGATACAGATTCGAATACGGATACAAAACAAATAATAGTCGGATAATTGAACTTCAAATACTAATTAACAAAATTCAAATATGAAAATAAATAATATATATTAATTTATTTAAGTTTATAATTTAAATCTATGAAAAAGAAAAATTTAAACAAAAAATATAATTGGATAGTTTATGTTAATTTATTTTAAAGTTTCTTCATTTGTTGAATAACGTTCCGGGCGAGAGAGGTGTATGGTTATGTTTGAGTTCTGATTAATAGGTGTAGGTTTGTTAGGCAAGTTAAATAGGCAGGCCTTGAAAAAGGTTTAGTAAAAAAGTAAGCAAGACAAAGCAGATGTAAATTCTAAATAGCTGGGCCAAGCAGCAGCCCAGTCTAGCGCGGCAGCGCGCAACATCTCAACAGCTTAATTAAATAAATTTCGGTTTGTTAGTCATTTGTCCCACAACTTCAAAAGAAAAGTTTCAAGGCGCTGGACTCCCTATAAAATAAGCTGGGAAGGCTGGTCTTTCAACTGGACAAGTCCGGGACTCGGAAAATGGGTCCTGGATCCGGGTCAGACTCAGTTAATAGGTTATGAATTTGGATTTTGAATTTGTTTTAATGTTTTTAATTTTAAAAAACTGATCTTGATACATGCGAATCTGTATCCGTATTCGGAGCGGATTATCCACAGATAATCTGCATCCGTTTTCAGCCCTAAATGATGGTCTCATTTAATCAGTATAATTTTAGAATCACCATGTAATTAACTTTTTTTAGTATTTTTTCATAAAACTTTATTTTTTCAGTTTAAATGTGGTTCATTTTTGAATTTTGATATGGGTACGATTGCGGGATTTTCATTAAATGTGGTTCATTTTTGAATTTTCATAAAACTTTATTTTTTAATTTTATTCCCTTTGTAGATACTTTCTCTTGCGGGATGAAGTTGTGTTTAAGAAGACTTTGTCACACAGAGATGGGCACAGGAAAAAAAATGAATTGCAACAACAAACAAGATAATTTTCCAAATTACAGAAAAACCTGTCCTTCAGTATTCCCAAAGAATATTTTCCACTGACAAATTGAAAATGTAGTTCATCACAAATTTATCCTAACCCATGCAAATTGTACAAATAACAAAAAAAAAAATGTCCAAATAGTTTACCTAAAAAGCTTCAGGTCGCGCAACGTTGTGAGAGCATCAACACGGTTATGAAATATGAAAGACACTGTTGATCTTCTTTAAAGCCACTTTCTTGTTGGTTTCTTGGTTGATTGAGGAGCAGACAATGCCATAGGCCCCACGGGCCACGGCCAATAGGTTTAATCGGCATATACTTAGTGTCAATCTCAAACAGTGTCTGCCACATTGTAAAATAGTGCTTCCCTTGGTTCTCCATGCCGTTCGGTGGATCCACCATCATCGCCATGTCTTTTCCTGCTCAAACAAACCAATAAATTGAATTGGATAGGGAAGGAGTAGGGGTTGTGATGGCACCATAACTATCACATGCGACCTCATCCACACAATTCAAAGCAAGCAATAGTTCATTGTACGTTGCTACCATGCTCAGGAAGAAGATGGGCTGCGTGCTATTTCAAGCTTAATTAATAAATGGCAAACTTCGGCGTATGTATCTTATTTTTACTATTTGAATATTCCTCCAAGAAAATTTTATATTTTATATTTATCCATTTATTTAAAATCTTAAATTTTTTTCGTAAATTACTTAAAACTATATAAAATTAACATTATTTATTTTTACAATGTGAATTTTAATATTCAAATCGAGCTCTCTATGAAATTCTAATTAAAAAATAACTATTTTCATGATTCAACTGGGAAGGACTCTTTCTGACTTTGACTCTGACACGCAAACGAATCAAACCAAATCAAACTTACTCTACTTTGCGAGCGTTTGAGTTTGAATAAGATTCAAATCGAACTAGTTTGATTTATTTCAGAACAAACTTTAATCGAACTAGTTAATTGTGAATCTCGTATAAAACAAACATTCGTATCCTCTGCATTAACTCAAAAGAGAATCTTTTGAGTTAATGAATCTCAACTGTCCGATTTGTTTTAAAATTTGTGCGGACTAGATCTGCACTAATATTAAAAGATTTATGAACAAATATCAGATTAGCTTTGTTTAAAATCAAACGGTTCAAAAAAATTAACTGAAAATATTCTTTTTTGAGTTAATGGCAGGATAATAGGATATGCATTCAAAACACACCTCAGTGCATACGTGTCACATCCTCCTTAGGTTGTGCGTAAAGCGTATGATACCCACGTGAGTAGACCACTAGAAGACAGCAATTGTCGGCGGTGTCGAATGAGTGCGTATCCTCTGAGATATCTCAACTTTTGCGTGACCGACGTGTCCGGTGCCTATTCGGGGTGATGTGGGGGATCAGAATTATGTATGCTTTGAGATTCGTGCAGAACATATTTAAACGGTTAGAATTTTCCATAAAGTCACGCAAATTTTGAGATATCTCAGAGGATACGAATTCGTGTCGAATGGAGTGCTGACACGTTTAGCGTGTCTGTGTTTCACGAAATCGCATCCTCTGGAATATCTCTTATTTTGCCTGACTTTTTGGAAAATCACAATCGTTCAAATACGTTCTGCACGAATCTCAAAGCACACATAATACTAAACCCCACATCACCCCCGAATAGGCACCGGACACGTCGGTCACGCAAAAGTTGAGATATCTCAGAGGATACGCACCCGATGCCCGGTTACAATTTACAAGAAAAATATATATTGAAGAAATGTACATGGACTTGGATCATAGACCGTAGAGTCCAAAATAAAAGAACGAGAGTGAAAATTGAGCTCTCTTTTAATATGGTTGACTAGTAGACCGAATCTTTTCTATCTTAGTCCAGCTACGATCAATTTCGGCTAGAAATAGAATGTGTTTAGACTGACTTCCTTTTTTCTTTAAAATTCATTCACTTTCTCATTAGCTCCTCTTCCTCAAATGTATGTAATATATACGAGATTTACCTGTGCGTGATTTTTGGGTCTTTACTCTCTACCGCTATTAATTATGAATAGGAAATACTTAAAAAGGATAAATAGGTGGAAGGTGGAATATGATCTAGGAATCATCTATGCATCTCCAATGCATGCAATATATAATATGTTTTATACGAGACTATTGTAGTTTTGTTTTATTTCCAGCGAGAAAATCACCCCTTTGTTTCATGTGTATACTGGTATATACTTGTTGTTTCTTGTTTTCTTGGAAACAAAGGGACAAAGTCCATTTTTTTTTTTTTTTTTTTTGAAATAAGTGGTCATTGCCACCGATTTTCATTAGAAAATCACAAGGGTGAAGATGGTACCAAGTTGGTACCAACCCACCTATGTTCTTACATCAATCCTCATAGCTAGAATTAATACAAAACACCACTGAGAAATATAGCTTTGTAACAACAAAATAGCAAAAACTAAAGGCAGTCATATCCAAAAAACTCCAGTTCAAGGATCCTCAAATGAAGCCAGGTCCAATTAAGGGTGCAAACGGATCGGATATTATCCGACCGTATTTGAATCTGTATCCGAAAATTTGATACGGATATCCGATATCCGAATATCTGTGCAGATACGTGATATTGTTTTAAATTTCAATTATCTGTATCTGAATAGTAGGTATATAATATATAGTTTAATGAGGAGGGTTCCAATGCCTCATTTTTTTCATACCTCATTATACCTCATATTTTATATTTTTGTTTTCAAAGTCCAAATTGTTGATCCGAACCGTTCAACAAAATATTTATACTAAAATATACATGGAGATGAAATTTTATATTTTTTGGAATTTTTTTGCTATTTTTTAAGATAGGTGCAAATTCACTGTTTTTGAACCGTTAAAAAAATAGTGATTTTCTACCCATCTTAAAAAATAGTAAAAAATTTTCAAAAATTATAAAATTTCATTCCTAACCATATTTTAGTATGGATATCATGTTGAACGGTTCGGATCGACAATTTAGACTTTGAATATAAAGAAAATGAAGATATAAAATATGAGGTATGATGAGGTATACAAAAAATGAGGCATTGGAACCCTCCTCTAGTTTAATATATATTATGAAAAAATTTATGTTATTTACTATTATAAATAGCAGATATCCGTATTCCTATCCATCTAATATCCGATCCGTATCCCTATCCGTCTAATATCTGATTCGTATCCGTATCCGGAAAATAAAAACGGATACGGATATGATTTTACCACTATCCGATCCGTTTGCATCCCTAGGTCCAATAGATCCTCATCATATAGTGTCATCTGCTCTAGGTTCTTGACACCTAAAGAAATAAGCTCACCAGCTCCTAAAAAGCTATCATATCACCAACATATCAACATATGCATAATAGATCCTGTAAGCAAAGAAATCTCAAAACAGTTCATCAAAGCCTTCATAAATCAGAAACCCTAACAGACAAGTATAGAACATCACAAAAGAGAACTTTAGCATAAAAGACCCTAAAATATTAGGTCACCACTATTGATAAGTTGTGCTTCCACTATATCCTGCACTAGCTAGTTGAGAAACTTTCTTCATCACTTGAAATGATCTCTACTTCAAGCATAGGGGTTGAAGCTTGTGTAGCCTCCATGGAAATGACCACTGTACACCCTATTAGGTCCTTCAAATCACAAGGTAAAATTAGATTCAAATGGCATGTAAGATCTGTTTTTTTGGTTTAAAGCCCAAAATTTGGCCATAGTTAAGATTTTTGAACCTATTGCATGCACATCCTGTATATTGCCTTCTTTAAAAATAATTCTATTTCTATCCAACCATATATTCCATAAAATAGACCCTTGAATTATTTCAATAATATTTGGTTCTTTTAATGGAATATAGTAATCCATTTCCCACACCCACCTATAGTCATATAATCAAAAGAAAAATTATTATACTTAGCTATCCAATTCCAAATTGATCGTGCAAAATTGCAAGTCACAAACAAGTGGTCCACAGTTTCCTTTTGGGAACAGTACACAAATGTAGTATCACCTATTCATCCCTGTTTACTTAATCGATCTTTAGTTAAGACACGCTTTTGTCATACGTAACCATAAGAAAATCTTGATTTTTAAAGAAATTTTAGCCTTCCAAATACTACTGTAAGTATTAACAGGGATCCAAATTCTAAGAACTTATAAAGGGAATTAACAGTGAAGGTACCATGTGGAGTCCACCTCCAAGAGATTTGGTCAGCAGTAAGGTTTAAACTAACAGAAGAAATACGGTTGACTAAAGCTATCTATTCAGTAAGATAAGTTTCTGTTAACTGTCTAGCAAATTGAATATTTAATCTATTGTTTTGAAAAGTTGCAGCTACCCTAATATTTTGGTGATAAGCAATTTCAAAGAGATTAGGAAAATCAACACTTAGCAAAGTATCTCCACACCATGTATCTAGCCAAAATCTTATTGATTCCCCATTACCAACCGACCAACCCATTACAAAGCCCATTTCAGTTATTCAGTAATTCAATGATTCAGACGTTGAGTAATCCAATTATTCAATAATCCAGTCCAGTCATTCTGTAATCGAGTCCTCTCTATAAAACTGGAACCTGAATTGAAAAGGCAAACTAGCTAGTCTTGTTGTGGTTGGTGAATTGGGCATTACTATATGCATTGTGGTACCAGTAACCAGTGTACCATTACCAAAACAGAGTTAGTGCTAAGTAACAACAATATTGATACAGAGAGTGTTAACAGTTATGGATGTATTCGTTTTCTCATCTGTTTATTATTAGGTTATATATTCTAACAAAATAAGTATATCTGCAAACATTTATTTTTATTCAATTGGGCCTTACTGAAAACTATAAATAGGATATTTAAACGCTGAATCAGCTCTCTATTATAATCTTTGCATGCTCAGTTGAAATTTTGAAAGAGAAAAGCAACTCAAAAAAATTCAATAACTTACTAGAATTAATGAAATTAAATTTGAAAGGGCAAAGGTGTCTTTCTCAAATCTTTTTCCTTACATCACTCAGTACATCAATACTGCATCATCTCAATTGTTGTATCAGTACATTTATGAATAAATATGAATCAGTACCAATTTACCCCAAGAGATTAATAAATTATTAAAAGGCCCATAGTCATCTCATTAGACATATATGGAATTCTAGATAATGGTTGTCAGTATATATCATATATCAGAGAAAAATTTAGCAGATAACAATTGACAAGATTACAACAAGTGCTAATATAACAGGAGAATATTGCTGTAATTCTGTTCCATTGCTGGATCAGGGAAAGATTTGGGCTTGCTATGTAAGTGGTCTAGAAAACCCATCAAAAAGCAAAGAGAATCATGGGTTCTATTTTAGGCCCATAAATGGGGCCCAATATTTTTCTTAACAAATAAAGCGATAATTTGCATTAGCTACAAGTGTGATTCAGAAATATATAATTATAAAATTGTTTAATGAAGTCCAATCTATAGTATGTATTGGAGTCTTCTATTTTATGCATGTATGTTTGAAGGTATTACTATTATTGTGTATTTTTTGTTCTTTTTGAAAAAGACTTCATAATCACTACCAAGTTGAACAAATAATAACAAATATATACACCCATGCACTTCATGCACGTTTACTATTGTTATTATTATGTCCAATCGTTTTATTGTCCGGAAAAGAAATTCCTGGACTACTTTTACATTTGACTAATTAATGACCAAATAAGGAAATATTAATTTGAACAAAAAAAACTAAAACATTAATTTTGACTCTCCTTTAAAGTTTTTGTTTGTCATAACCAATAATTCGCTAAGAATATGTCCACCAATTGATCACATGAAAGCATTTTGGTGAATATGTCCACCAATTGATCTCCAGTACTCTTCACACCCTCCTCTTTAATCGTATGCTCAAAGCATTCCGGTTCACAGGGGCGGACCCAGGATTTTCAGCGGAGGTGGGTGGTGGTGGCGGGGAGGGAGGGATCGAGCCAAAAAAATATCGAATCGGGTTTAAATAGCTTATCGGATTTAAACCCATTAACTAATTGGGTATTCAATAAAAAAAATAATGCTTTGACTTATATTTTTCAATGATCTGACTTATAATTTCTGATGCTTTAACTTATAATTCTAATTATTTTGATCTGGATCAACAACACAAAAATTACATAAAGCATAAATATCACTTATTATTCTAAATCTTACCGTTGATGAGCTTGCATAAGATGAACTAGACCCAACATTAGTCTTAAAAAATTGTAGTCGCACTTGTTCTTCATAGCTATTTTCATTTTCAATACTTGACTCATTTTGTGGCTTATCTTGAATTACATTCTCTACACCTTTTTCATTCCAATCCCATCCCGACTTTCTATCACCTTATTTATTCTTTTCGAACTAAAGAGCCAATAGCCTCTCATAGTCTGGACCTGCTTATTTTTTGTCATATTTTCTAATATAGTTTAGTTAAATAAAAATGTTATCATTTTTATAATTTTATACTAGTTCCTGGCATTTTTTTGTTGTTTAGAAAAAAAGTTCATAGTTATTTAATAAGAATTTAAAATGTCTTCAATTTTGTGCGTCCATTATATCATTACTTTTTAATTTTTTTATTAGTAAAAATAGAGTTCAAATAACTTCATTTTGTGTGTCTCAATTATGTCTCTATTTTTTGAACTACAATAATTTAAAAGTTAAAATTTAAATGTCAAAAAAGAAAAACCGTTGGATATTATTTATATCATTTCATCTATGAGCACATAAAATATCACGACATTTTGTTTTTGATTTTATTAGTATCAAGAGCTTGTAAAAATTATTGTTGTGAATTCTTCTATTTTGGTATAACGTGACCGTTAGTAGGATAAGGTTTGTATCTATACACTCCAGTAGCAAACGAACCCGGGACATGTTTCCTTCCGTCATGGTGCCCAAAGCAAAACCTACCATGACTCCCATGCATTCCGACGATAGCTTGTCTAAAATAAACCGGGTGCCACCAGCCCAGCGAAAAGTTGTGTATGGTTACCATGACATGCTGCCTTTGTTGCTATTAGTCCAAGGAGTAATTTTGTCGAGCACGTGGCGGGCATACACCAATAACCAATTAATGGAGAAATATGAAAGTTAAACGAGAAGCCAACTCAAACAATCAATCAAGCACATAAAATATAAAAGAGAGACACAAGATTTACGTGGAAACCCTTGCGGGAAAAAACCACGGGAGCACACGGCGCAAACTTCACTAGATCAAAAGGTTTTACAAGTACAAGGAGATTAACAAGCCAATAGCATTCACTCTAACACTCTCTTACAATATCATACACTAATTTGAGATTTGTTAGTGTATTTAGGTGGATTTAATCAAGAGAGCAAAACCCTAGAAATGAGCTTGGAAGGGACGGCTTGGCTTGGGTTCTCTCACCGATATCTCTCTCTGTCTCTCTGTCTTGTATTAATCTCCAAATGGAAATTAATTCCCTCAAGTTACAACATGGGCCAAAGGCCCATAATTGATTTTTGGCTTCATACGGCAACAATCTCCCACTTGAAGACAAAGCTCCCATTTGACCTCACTAGTACCACACCGCGCTCCAACATCCGAGTTACTCAACCAACCCGGAATGCCTCCGGCAAAAGACTACCTTATCCGGAGGCACCACCTTCGTGAACATATCCGCAATATTTTCCTTCGTGTGAACCTTCTCCACGATCAATGGCAAACGATCAAGCACATCACGAATAAAGTGGTATCGCACATCTATGTGCTTCGTTCTTGAGTGATACGCCGCATTCTTCGCAAGATGTATGGCGCCTTGATTGTCACAATACACCACATACTCATTTTGCTTCAATCCAAATTGCCTAAGCAAACCCTTCAACCAAATCATCTCTTTGGCCGCTTCGGTCAATGCAACGTATTCCGCCTCGGTGGAAGACAAGGCAACAATGTCTTGCAAACGAGACATCCAACTAACGGCTCCACCACCGATAGTAAAGACATAACCCGTTGTAGATTTCCTTGTCTCTTTACAACCCGCATGATCGGCATCAACATACCCTTCAATTGCTAAACGAGATCCTCCAAAACAAAGTTGCAAGCTTTGAGTGCCTTTCAAATACCTAAGTATCCACTTCATTGCTTGCCAATGTTCCCATCCCGGGTTAGACATATACCGAGAGACGACTCCCACTGCTTGTGCAATGTCCGACCGCGTGCACACCATAGCATACATCAAGCTACCAACGGCCGATAGATACGGGACATTTTTCATTCTCGTCCTCTCTTCTTCATTCTTTGGAGAATTTTCTTTAGACAATTTAAAATGCCCGGCTAGAGGTGTAGTCACCGGTTTGCAACCGGTCATGTCAAATCTTTCAAGGACTTTCTTAACATACTCCGTTTGACTTAACCAAAGTTTTCCTTTCTCCCGATTCCTTTGAATCCGCATGCCCAATATTTTCCTTGCTTCACCAAGATCTTTAGTAGCAAACCTTTTAGACATGTCAAGCTTAAGAGATTTGATCTCATCATGATCATTGCTTGCTATCAACATGTCATCAACATAAAGCAATAACAAGGTAAAAGTTTCATTCGCATTACCTTTCATGTAGACACAATGATCAAAGTCGCTTCTTTTATAACCCTCTTCTTGCATAAAGGTATCAAACTTCTTGTACCATTGTCGAGAGGCTTGCTTCAAACCATACAATCCCTTTTTCAATCTACACACAAGATTAGGATTTGATTCTTCAACAAAACCCTCCGGTTGTGACATGTAAATCTCTTCATCCAAGTCACCATGCAAGAAAGCGGTTTTAATATCAAGTTGCACAAGCTCCAAATCCAAATTAGCCACCAAAGATAAAACAACTCTTATTGAACTATGCTTCACAACGGGAGAAAAAATTTCATTAAAGTCAATACCATGTTTTTGTCCATAACCCTTCACTACCAACCTAGCCTTATGCCGCTTTGAACCATCGGCTTCATTTTTCAACACAAATACCCACCTATTTTTCAATGCTTTCTTTCCCTTTGGAAGTTCCACCAACTCCCAAGTTTCATTTAAATGCAACGAATTCATTTCATCTTCCATTGCTCCTTGCCACTTGGCTTTATCCGGGCAATTAATAGCCTCATGAAATGACTCGGGTTCACCCGCATCCGTAAACAAAGCATAATATAGAGAAGGGGAATACCTTTGTATAGGTTGAGAAACTCGACTTGATCTCCTCAACTCTTGTTCCGGGGTACTAGTGTGCTCACTTTCGCTTATGCCTTCATCTTCATGCGCCTCCACCGGCTCACTCTCATCCTCATGATCATCACCACCATCTTGAGGACGTGTCACCATTCTAGGTGTAACACTTGCATCAACACGCTCCTCCACATGTCGATCTTCATTTTGCTCATTCTCATGATTTTCTATGAACATCACATTTTCACGGAATATGACATCTCGGCTTCTAATTGTCTTCTTTTCAATAGGATCCCAAACCCTATAACCCAAATTATCACCGCCATAACCAACAAATACACACCTCCGTGACTTGACATCAAGCTTATTCCTCTTCACATTTGGAATTTTTACATAAGCTTCACAACCAAAAATTCGCAAGTGATCATAAGAAAGTTTCTTACCACTCCACACGACTTCCGGTATGCCACCGTCTAATGCCACGCTTGGTGATCAGTTAATTAGATAAACCGCGGTGTTGGCCGCCTCGGCCCAAAATGATTTTGGAAGACCCGAGTGAGACAACATACTTCTAATCCGCTCCACAATGGTCCGGTTCATTCTTTCAATGACCCCATTTTCTTGCGGTGTATATGGAACCGTCTTCACTCTCCGAATGCCATGTCTCGCACAAAAATTATCAAATTCATTAGAGCAAAATTCACCACCATTATCCGTTTGTAAACATTTGATAGTCTTTTCAATCTCGTTTTCAACACGGGTTTTAAACTTCTTAAAAGTTTCAAAAACTTGATCTTTTGAGGCCAAGGGATAAATCCAACACTTTCTAGAAAAATCATCTAGAAATGTAACAAAGTAAGATGCTCCACCAAGAGATTTGACATTAAATGGGCCACACACATCAGAATAAACTAATTCCAATGATTTCAATTTTCTATGGGATTCATTTCTCTTAAAATTCACTCTCTTTTGCTTTCCCATAATACAATGAACACAAAATTCAAGAGATGAACAATCAAAAGAAGAAATAAAATTTTCATTTTGTAACACTTTCATACCTCTTTCACTTAGATGACCAAGTCGGTTGTGCCACACTTGCATATCCGCATGCTCACTTGCCGTAGCCACAACACTTCTTCGAGGTGCTCCATGAAGAATGTACAAACTCCCATCCTTTTGCCCTTTCATTAATGTCATGCAACCTTTTGATATCTTCCATGATCCCTTGCCAAAAGTCACAACAAAACCGCCGTCATCAAGTTGACCCGTCGAGATTAAATTCTTGGTAATTTCGGGTACATGCCTCACATTGCTCAACTTATATCGCCTTGCATCGGCTTGTTCAAGCTCAACATCGTCAATTCCAACAATTTTACATGGTCGATCATCACCAAGATAAACATTTCCACCATCTACCTCTTTATAATTGACAAAATAAGAACGATCCGAGCATATGTGGAATGAGGCACCCGAATCCAACACCCAAACATCCATGTTTGAACTTGTGGTACAAGCAACACTTAATGTCACCGCATCTCCTTTTTCATCGGAAACTATACTTGCTTCACCATCATGCTTTTTATTCTTTTGGTTGCCTTTCAAGAGATAACAATCCTTTTTCATGTGGCCCTCCTTCTTGCAATGCCAACAAGAATATTTTCGACCTCGAGATTTTGATCGTCCCTTACTTTGAGATACACCCTTTCTACCCGAGAAATTGTCCCTAGTAACCGGCCTCCCCCTTTCACTAACCCTCAATGCCTCACTAGGCCCGGTTTCTAATTGGGTTGTAGCCTTCCTAGTTTCCTCATTCAACAATGAAGCAACAACATCACTCAATTTGAATTGGTTGCCCATTGTGTTCGCAACGGTAGTAACAAGAGTATCCCAACTAGTAGGCAAAGAACTCAAAAGTAATAAGCATAATACCTCTTCATCAAGATATACCTTCAAGGACTTCAATTGAGCCGCAATCGAATTGAACTCGCTCACATGCGTTCTCATTGATATGCCATCCTTCATTTTCAAGAGAAATAATCGCTTCATAGCATGCATCTTGTTTACACCCGAAGGTTGCTCATATGATTGCTCCATTGTGGTCCAAAGCTCATGAGCGGTCTTACATTGATAGACATCAAACAAGATCGATGGTGAAATACACGGCCTTATAGCCGCCAAACATTCCGATCAATGGACAAATGATATTGCTTCTCCCATTCATGATCCTCCATATGCTGCCTTGTATTATATATTATGGAATAATTTACCAAGATATTGCTTCTTCCTATGTAATAATTTCAATTTCATTTTCAGGAAAGGACAAATGATATTGCTTCTCCCATTCATGATCCTCCATATGCATGGGTTGCGCACTACTACCAATCAATGGTAAATCCAACTCCCTTGACATCAAGTAATCCTCCATCAATATTTTCCAAATAGCCCAATTGGTACCATTCAACTTCTCAAATTCCATAGCCTTCTCCATTCTTCACGTGCAATCACGACACAAGCTCAAATTAAACCAACTCAAGCTTCAATCACTCCTACGCCAAAGCCCAACTCTGCTCTGATACCAATTGTTGCTATTAGCCCAAGGAGTAATTTTGTCGAGCACGTGGCGGGCATACACCAATAACCAATTAATGGAGAAATATGAAAGTTAAACGAGAAGCCAACTCAAACAATCAATCAAGCACAGAAAATATAAAAGAGAGACACAAGATTTACGTGGAAACCCTTGCGGGAAAAAATCACGGGAGCACACGGCGCAAACTTCACTAGATCAAAAGGTTTTACAAGTACAAGGAGATTAACAAGCCAATAGCATTCACTCTAACACTCTCTTATAATATCATACACTAATTTGAGATTTGTTAGTGTATTTAGGTGGATTTAATCAAGAGAGCAAAACCCTAGAAATGAGCTTGGAAGGGACGGCTTGGCTTGGGTTCTCTCACCGATATCTCTCTCTGTCTCTCTGTCTCTCTGTCTTGTATTAATCTCCAAATGGAAATTAATTCCCTCAAGTTACAACATGGGCCAAAGGCCCATAATTGATTTTTGGCTTCATACGGCAACAGCCTTGGAGGTGTTGGTTCCGACCCGTCTAGAGTTTGTCAAGGAAAAACGATCAAGTGGTAGAGGGCCCAAAAGCCGTCGTCGAGGTAGACATGCATAATGACCTGTCTTGGAACACGTACCTAGTCGGGAACCTTTAGTAGGTAGGCTTGCATTTGCAACTCTCCTAATGTGTCAGTTCCATGTTGATCTGCTGTATCTAGATATATATTAGCAACTGAGTAAGTTGTGCCAAGGACGGAGTACAACCAAGGCATTGAGATCTAGGAGAAGTCTTGTGTACTCCTCAAGTGGAGATAGGTAGCGGTATATATAGTTAGTCGGCAATGGGGTGGTTCGTTGCTGATGGCCTTCCATGTTGAGTGAAAGTTTGAGTGGTAGGGATGTAAACGGTCGGATACAGATTGGATAGTGGTCTCACCGTATCCGTATCCATTATCATTTTTCCGATACGGATACAGAACAGATATTAAACTTTACGGATATGGATTGGATATCGGACGGATACTGATATTTTTCATAATTAGCTTGTTGGTTACAAAACATCTATTATATTATTAAAATATTAGTCACTAATTATGTCATATTGTTATATTGTTCATCAAAATATATAATGCAATTCAATAAATTATTGGTACAATATGCAATTTAATAAATCAATTTAAGAACATATAACACATTTGCTGTGTTGAAAGTGTAAATGGTCAGATACGGATAGTTAAAAGTCTTACAGTATTCTTATACGTTATAATTTTTTGGATACGGATCGGATGATTTAGGTAATTTTCTGAATTCGGATCTAGATGAAATCGGATAATATCCGATCCGTTTACACCCCTATTGAGTAGAAAGGTGTGGCTAGGAGTAGATAGTATTCAGTACTCAATGGGATGTGATTCTAGGTAATACAGATCACACACAAGTGGTTGACTGTTGCAATAAATGTGGGTAAGTAACTAAATATTAAGAAAAGAGAAGTGTAGCGTCAAATCAGAGAGGGATATTTGGAAATTAAAGGCTCTCATGAAGGTGAAGATATTCGTCGGACGACAAAATTCTGACACAAGAAGTCCTAATCTCCACGTAGACTGGATTTAGCCTCCTTTGTCTTCCTTAAGGCCTTAAGCGGGCCGAACAGGTGAGGTTTAGATGGGCTTAAGGCTTTCAGCTTTAGGTTCCTTAGAACAGAAAATTAAGCTGACTTTCCTCTCTCCAAGGAATTCACTTTCTCAGCGTCTCCTTAGCGCCCAAAAGAGCCATTTTCTTACTATATTACCCCCAGCTTAAAGCCTCTCTTCATTTATTTATATTTTCTATCACCTCTCTCCCACTCCAACATACATACTTCCCTAGAGGCGCGAAAACGATGTATATTTTAATCAATTTAAGCTTCAGTGCTTCAATTTTTCATGTGCCGAACAATCATTTCTTAACACAGCTTAAATTGTTAAGCTGCAGTGCTCTAAGCTGCTCTGCCGAACACACCCCACGGGTTGTATGATCTAGACAGGATGCCACCTTTGTTCGAAAAATATTGAGGAGACTAAAAACCACATCATGTGGAATTACGTGTATGCAAGAATATTTTGGACAGATATGATGACACAATACAACATCTCAAATCATGGAGGGATGGATATACTAACGATCTTGACTAGGGGCAAACTTCACCTATCGTAGAGTCACAGGACACAGTAGGATATGGTCTGAGCAAATCTGGACATTATGGAGATAGAGGAATAAAAGATTCTTCTATAATAAACAAGAGGCGGGACATCGTCTAATCAACGATACAACACTAGAGATCGAGAAATGGAAAAGAAAGAGAGTTGTGATCGATAGGCATGGCGAGCCAATGTAAAATACATAATTTTTTTTTATAAAATATGAAATCCCCAGGTCTGATTGGATTTCATTTCTAGCTTACCCCAATTTGTTTGAGACTAAAGACTTTGTTGTTGTTGTTATTATTGTATTTGATAGCCTAGTGAGATTTCAACGTAAGGTTGTGAATTAGACAAATGCATGCCTCAATGTATAAGTAGCGGGGGCGGTCGTTTGTATACTTTAAAATTTTGTAAATATATTTTTCTTATCAATATATCTGTTGTCGACAATTGTCGGCAACCATCAAAAAAGAAAAAAAGAAGAAGAGAGAAGTGAGGCAACCTTGCAGTAGTAAATGAGGTGAGAGAGAAGTAGTTGTCGAAGGTCAACATCTTCGAGTAAGGGAGGTGAGAAACTGTTGTTAGATATCGTGTGTTATAGGTAAAGTTATCTGGGAGCGTATGGAATCGGATCCGTATCCTCCAGGTACATGACTCAACACAGTTGAAAATGACGGCTCAGATTTAATTTCATCCGGTTCTCGTTTGGAATAACTGTGGGGGGTAATATTATTTGAGCTTTGATATTCGTACTAAGTTAAAAAGAATAATTTTGGACCATCCGATTCAATTGTACTCAGTCCTGTAACCTGAGAGGATATGAATTTCATGGAATCACCACGCCCTTGTGTCTGTTCACTCGTCATGTACATACTTAATTGAATGCTTAGATACAGGAAATCTGTAAAAATTAACCTAACCAAACAATACTTGTCGTACAGAGAACGAATTAATATGTTCAAAATTGAACTGAAAGATTTTTTTATAGATATTTAAATTTAAGATATTAATTTGATATTATTTTTTATAAGAAATCAGATTATAATGCAAACAACCTCTAATATGTACAAAACCAAACTTGTATACATGCAAAACATATGTCACCATATATCACATTTACATATGATGATAAGAAAGCATGCAGCTGAATCGTGGCCACATCCCATTAAAATGGAATATTGCGTCTATTTTGTCATTACGGCATTATTTTTTTTTAATTTGTCATTACGGCATTTTGCGTCCATTTTTTCATTACATGATTTTTTTTTTGGTATTTAGGAAAAAAAATGTATACTTATTATTAATAAAGAATTCAATATGTCTTCATTTTTTGTGGCGTTCATTTTGTCATTACTTTCTAGTTTTCTAATAGTAAACACAGTTCAAATGCCATTATTTTGTGTCTCCTTTATGTCTCTATATTTCGAACTACAATAACTTCAAATTTAAAACTTAAATGTCAACATAAAACCGTTAGATATGATCTATAACATTTCCTCTATGCGCACTAAATGATTAGGACATTTCATTTTGTTTTGATTAGTATCAAGAGTGCAAAAAATACACTGTTGTGGATAAATTATGAATGCTAATTTTTTATAATTTATTGATTCATATAAAATTGAAATACAAAAGTAATAATTTTTTATGTGCATATAGGAAAAATAATATAGATCACATCTGATGGTTTGATTTTGACATATGAATTTTAAAATTCTTGTTATTATAAAATTAAAAAATGGAGGTATTTGATTTGAATCCTCCCCTAGTAAAAATTCTAAAATTAATATGTCAAAAATAAAATCATTTGAAGTGATCTATATTATTTTTCTCTATATGCACATAAGAAAATAATAACTTTCCAGTTATGTTTTTATATGAATCAATAAATTTAAAAATCAATATCCAAAAATATTTTACATTGATGTATTTTTGCATCTCTTGATATCAATAAAAATAAAATCAAAATATTGTAATTTCCTTCCATTTGCGTGAAATGATATAGATTTTATCTAACAATTTTATTTTAACATTTAAAATTATAAATTGTAAGTTATAAAAAAATTAAAAATAAAGGCATAAAAATAAAAGCATTTGAACCCTCATCTAATTCATTTATACTCTGTCAATGTAATTGAAAAACATTCTAAAATTTTAGTGATATAAATAAAAAAATCATTCAATAATATAAGTTACTCTGTCAGATGTTAATAGTGTGGGAGAACTTTTGGCCATAAAAAATATCTTTGTAATTATTTTTCTTATTCAATATATCTGTTGTCGGCTTTTCCGTCAACCATAAAAAAAAATCATTATCATTAGACACTTGTGAATCTGAAAAACTATATAAAACCGCTCTCCTCCCTTCTCCCTGGCCTCCAACTAACTACAACTTGAAACTCAAAAAAGTTGATAGGGGAACAAAAAAAATTCAAGTAGCTATTTTACTTGAATGTGAAAACCCAAACCCACAAAGGAATAAAAAAAAAAAAAAAAAAACCTATGGATATGGAGGGGGAGATGCAAAGGATAGGTAGTTTAAATCGGAGTCTGAGTCAGAGTCTCAGCCGACAACCAAGCATTGTTGCCAAAATAAAATTAACCACTTTCTCGTCGTCAACAAGGTCTCCGGCGGCGTCGAGGAGATTGACCTATGAGGCGGAGAATGATGAGGAGGTTCTCATGTGGGCCGCCATTGAGCGGTTGCCCACTTATGCCAGGGTTAGAACCGGCATCCTTAACATGTCAGAGGGGAAGCAGAGGGAGGTCGACATCAAGCACTTAGGTATTATTGAAAAGAAGGCACTCCTTGATCGACTCCTCAATAATGCCGAGGAGGAGCACGAGCAATTCCTCATGAAACTCAGGCGCCGCATCGACAGGTCACTAATTTAATTTCTGTTAAATTATTATTTAATTAGTATAGTGTTTGTTCGTTTGTTTCAATTTAGTTTCTCATGATGGAGAACTCTATATTTTGAATTGCAGAGCTGGAATTGATATGCCTACGGTCGAAGTGCGGTACAATAATCTGAAAATAGATGCTGATATTTATGTGGGAACCAGAGGATTGCCGACCCTGTCGAATACCTTTATCAACTATTTTGTGGTATGAGAGAATCTAGTTTAATTAGAAAACAAAATATCTTTCTCAGTTATATAAGCTGCACTAAAACAAAAGCTCTCTATCAATGCTAATGAAACCTTATATATTTTTTATTTATTTTAATAGCAAATTGGCACTGCTCTTAATTTGGTACAAGACAACAAAAAGGAGCTCACAATTACACAAAGCATCAGTGGAATTATCAAGCCTCGCAGGTGCAACACCAAATTTTTTTAGTTTAATTTCAACCAGCTGGGGGTTATTCAAATTATCATACTTTAACATTTATATTTAACTTTTCAGAATGACATTGCTTTTGGGTCCTCCTGGAGCAGGAAAGAGCACCTTATTAAAGGCCTTAGCTGGAATATTAAATAAAGATCTCAAGGTTCATATAATTAAATTTAATTTCTTCAATAAGTAATTACTTCATTGAGTACTTTTTTTCTTAAACTAATTAATATGTTATGTTGGGAACAATTTTGAGTAGATACAAGGGAACATAACCTATAATGGACATACCATGAATGAGTTTGTTCCACAGAGAACAACCTGTTACATCAGTCAGCATGATATTCATTTAGGAGAATTGACGGTGCGAGAGACACTAACTTTCTCAGCCAGGTGCCAAGGATCTGGCACTTGCTATGGTATCTACTCTTCACAAAAGAACAAATAAATTTGAACAATTAATCATAAAAATTTAACCTTCTGTTCCAAATGCTAAAACAAACAACTTAAATTTCCTATGTAACAGTAACAAATTAATTATATGCTTGTGCACAATTAATGTAGAGCTTCTTTCTGAGTTATCAAGGAAAGAGAAGGAACAAAACATCCACCCAGACCCTGATATCGATGTTTTTATGAAGGTTCAATTTCAAAAATCAACTTTCAAATTTCAAATACTGACTTTATTGGAAAAAAAAAAAATATTTCCTGATGTCCATCTTACAGGCTATTGGAACGGAAGGAAGAGAAGCAAACATAATTACAGATTACGTACTCAAGGTGAAATATCCTTTTTCCCTCAAATAATTTCAATTAAATATATAATAAGTATTGTATTATTTATTTTTGGAGAAAAAGAAATCATAATTATTAATTTTACCTTATTTACATTGCAGCTCTTGGGGCTGGAGAACTGTGCAGATACAATTGTGGGAAACCAACTTATGAGAGGCTTATCGGGAGGAGAGAAAAAGCGTGTCACCATAGGTATTACGTACAAATCAACAACTTCCGGTTAATTCCTGTCCATATATATATTAACACATGCATTTGTTGTATATGGTCTAATGATGAAACAGGAGAAATGGTGGTCGGGTCGGCAAATGTGTTCCTTATGGATGAAATCTCGACAGGATTAGACAGCTCCACTACTTTTAATATCGTGAATTGTATTAGACAACACAATCATATTTTCGGGACGACAACTGTGATTTCTCTACTCCAGCCGTCACCTGAAACATATGAGTTGTTTGATGACATAATCTTCATATCTGAAGGCCAAATAGTGTACCAGGGCCCACGCGAGTACGTTCTTGAATTTTTCGAGTTGACAGGATTCAAGTGCCCTGTCAGGAAAGGAGTTGCTGATTTCCTTCAAGAGGTATATATGAATTTGATAAATTTTGTTTTGATATGAGCTGTTCTACTTCCGTCTTCTTAGACTAATCTAAATATTTTCTTCATTTTTTTATTATTAAATTAAATCCAATAAAATAAAGGTGACGTCACTTAAGGATCAACAACAATACTGGATGCGCGATACACCGTACAGATATGTCCCTGTGAATACGTTTGCGGAAGCTTTTCACTCTTTTCATGTAGGCCGAAACCTGGAACAAGAACTTTCTGTAACGTTTGATAAGTCAAAAGGCCACCGTGCTGCACTGAGAACACAAAAATATGGTATTAATAACAAAGAACTCTTCAGAGCTTGTTTCGACAGACAGATTTTACTGATGAAAAGGAACATGCCAATTTACATCTTCAAGATTGTTGAGGTATATATCCCATTATTTTTAATATCTTAATTATATATCAAATTGACACATAAAGGGAGTGGTTGATTAATTAATTAACTTTGCATCTATATATGAATTTCAGCTGGCTTTCCTGACTCTGGTCACGATGACGGTGTTCTTTCACACAAAGTTACACATCAGAGATCTTACAGATGGTTCAATATACATGGGAGCACTCTTCCTTACAATCACCACAATTATGTTTAACGGACTTGCCGAGCTGGGTATGACAATTTTCAATCTCCCTGTTTTCTACAAGCAAAGAGAGAGTAGATTCTATCCTCCATGGGCTTATTGCCTACCGACATGGTTTCTACAAATACCCATTTCGATTTTGGATGCTGCTGTTTGGGTGTTCTTATCATATTATGTGATCAGCTTTGATCCTAATTTCTCCAGGTCAGACAAAAAAATTCTTTTTGTTCTTATCATCATATGTTGCATTACATATTCAGTTTGGAATGCATATTAATATTACAATTCCTTGTACTGTGTAGAATGCTGAAGCAGTTTCTTCTTCTAATTGGGGTCAATCAAATGGCTTCTGGACTATTTCGTTTAGTTGCGGGTATTGGAAGAGATCTTACAATCGCAATGACTTATGGTGCAGGTGGCATCATATTTTTTGTGGTGCTAGGGGGCTTCATTATATCTAGAAGTATGTCGTCCATTTTGTCACACCTCCTTTCAGGACTTAATTTCTCAACAGAAATTTATTGTTTTGCAGAGTACGTAGCAATATTGGCTTAACTAATCACGCAACTTGTCTAATTTTTTTTTTTATGTAATTGTTTCTGTAGATGATATTAAGGGTTTGTGGATATTAGGCTACTGGATGTCACCGCTTGCTTATGCACAGAATGCCCTCTCAGTCAATGAATTTCTTGGCCACAAATGGGACAAGGTTAGTTGTTGCTCAATTTGTGCACTTTTTTAAATATTTCAGTACCAAGTTTTGGGTACCAATATGTTGGTTGAAAGCAGAGAATACCGGGACAGATTTTGGATCCTTGATTCATTTTCTTTTTTGTTTCTTCATCATGAATTTATTGTTCGTGGGATTGCGGCAGAAAGTTACTTTTTTTCTTTTATGGAAATAAGTTAGTAGATCAAGGCACTTGTTTCTTTTATAGAAACACCCATATAAAGTGAATGCAAAAAAAAAAAAAACCCATATAAAGTTAATTTTGTGCAGTATATTATTCTGATATTCATAATTAATTCAAGAAAAAAGCAGTAAATTGTTTTTTTTTTCATATAGCATGTTGCGGGGACAAATGAATCTCTAGGTCATGTTGTGCTCAAGGCTCGTGGGGTGTTTGTCGAGTCAGGCTGGTTCTGGCTTGGTTTTTTCGCTTTACTTGGGTTCACAGTTTTATACAATTTCCTTTTTACCTTGACTCTCACCTATCTTGATGGTTAGCCTCTTCTTTCCTATTTCTGACATATCAAATATATTGCTTCATAGAATCAGTTCATAATCGAGCTTAATTGCTAACTCAAATAATTCTAAAATCTTGTTTAATAATTATAGCTTATGGTAGTGAGCAGCCCGCAAAATCTGACGAAATATTGCGTGCTAAGCACATGTATTTGACTGGTGAAGGCTCGGAAGCACTACATAGAGGTAAGCTTAATTGACATACATGAATGTGCCTATCAATTAACAAAAAACTGAAATATATACAAATTAATTTCATGAATGCAGAGAACAATGTGAAGAGGAATGGCAGTGCAAGAAACAATGTGGCGAGAAACGAAATCCAAAGAGAAAGAGGAATGGTGCTTCCATTCACACCTCTTTGTGTGACCTTTGAGGATGTCAAGTACTCAGTTGATATGCCACAGGTAATTGTTAAAAATTCACCTTCAAGCCTTATAATTTCAACAATTCTATTTGTGTCTACTATTAGATCATTACATGTTTGTATTCACAAAATTGAAAATTGTAGGCCATGAAAGAACAAGGTGAAACTGCTGATAGACTGATGCTCCTTAAAGGGGTAAGTGGGTCCTTCAGGCCTGGTGTGTTAACAGCCTTAATGGGTGTTACTGGAGCGGGTAAGACAACACTAATGGATGTGTTAGCGGGTCGTAAAACAGGAGGATATGTTGAAGGAAGCATCAAGATTTCAGGATACCCGAAAAACCAAGAAACATTTGCACGTGTGTCGGCATATTGTGAACAAGTTGACATACACTCCCCATTTGTGACGGTCCATGAGTCTCTAATCTTTTCTTCTTGGCTTCGACTGCCAGCTGAAGTTGAAGAAGAAACAAAAAAGGTTGGTTTTGGATTAAAATTAGTTTTAACATCTATCTTATTCAGTATGACATAAATAAATAAATTGTTATAACTAATATATATGCTTGCAGATGTTCATAGAAGAGGTGATGGAGCTTGTGGAACTTACATCATTACGAGGTTCAATTGTTGGAACGGCCGGTGTAAATGGGTTGTCAACGGAGCAGAGGAAAAGACTGACAATAGCTGTTGAATTGGTAGCCAACCCGTCAATTATTTTCATGGATGAACCAACTTCTGGTCTTGATGCAAGAGCAGCTGCTATTGTTATGAGAACTGTCAGAAATACTGTCAACACAGGACGAACAGTTGTTTGTACTATCCATCAACCTAGTATTGACATTTTTGAATCTTTTGACGAGGTGAGTTAAAATTTCCTTGATTTATTTAATTTGTGAATAATTATACTTGAAATAACTCTAAAAAAATTATTTCATCGTAGCTCTTCCTACTAAGTAAAGGAGGACAGGAGATTTTCTTCGGTCCTTTGGGGCACAATTCGTGCCACCTTGTTGAGTACCTGGAGGTAAGAAGCTTTAATTTAATTGCTAAACATATGCATATGCATATGTTCTTTTCTTTTCTACTTTTTTTTACTATAACACATTCTTGGCTTTTTTTTTTTTTTTTTTTTGATAAAAACTGAAGGCAATTCAAGGAATAAAGAAAATAAGGGATGGTTATAATCCTGCAACATGGATGATGGAAGTGACATCAAAATCACAGGAGGAGTTGCTTCATCTGGATTTCAACGACATATACAAAAAATCAGAACTATACCAGTGAAAATTCAACCAAGCTATTATTAGTTATTTATATGTTATTATACATATGAACCTCATATGTTATAACAAAATATAACATAAATAATATATATATGGTAATCTTACAGGAATAACTTGGCTACTATAAAGGAATTGAGCGCACCTCCACCAGGCTCAATGGACCTCCATTTCCCGACCCAATATTCGCAACCATTCCTACAACAGTGCCTGGCATGTGTATGGAAACAGAACTTCTCATACTGGAGAAATCCATCATATAACATTATCAGATTTGTTTTCACTTTCATCATGGCCTTGTTCTTTGGGACTGTGTTCTGGAGGAAGGGTAAAAAATGGTATGTAATGTGTCTACATATTCGATTTGTGTTATAATATCAAACTTTTGCAATTGTATAACAAAATGCAAATGTATGCTATGTTTTTACAGGGGAAGGGTCCAGGATCTATTTAATGTCATGGGTTCGATGTATGCTTCTTGTGTTTTCCTTGGAGTGAAGAATTCCTCATCCATTCAACCAGTTGTGGATTTTGAACGTGCCGTCTTTTACAGAGAGAGAGCAGCTGGGATGTACTCTCCTCTACCCTATGCACTTGGATTTGTAATTTTCTTGCTTGGATTAATCCTTTACAGATGCATAATTTACCAATCTACCTTACAGCAAATATATACTTATGAATAATAAGATCTAACTAATTTACATTGCTTCATTAATGTTCCAGGTTGGAATTGAAATCCCATACAATTTCATTCAGTCAGTGATGTACGGCATTATAGTGTACGTGTTGTGCGATTACAAATGGACAGCATATAAGATTTTTTGGTTTTGGTTTGTCATGTTCTTCACATTTTTATACCACACCCTTTTTGGTATGATGTCGGTTGCCATGTCGCCAAACTTCCATATTGCTGCAGTTGTTGCAGCCGGATTTTACAGTTTGTGGAATATTTTCTCTGGATTTATCATCCCACGACCGGTAAGCAACCTATAATGAAGTTGTAATTTAATTTCTTGCTTGCTCGTAGTTTATTTTTCTTTTCTAACATATTAGTGTTTATATTATGTAAAAATAGAGAATCCCTATATGTTGGAGATGGTTCTACTGGACGTGCCCCATCGCATGGACCCTGTACGGTTTATTTGCATCGCAATACGGAGACATAGAGGATGTGCTTGACAACGGCCAGACCGTGAAGCAATTTCTCACGAGCTATTATGGGTTCAAGCGTAGTTTCATGCCTGTTGTGGGAGTTGTCATCATCGGTTTCACCGTCTCCTTTGCACTGCTCTTTGGGTACGCTCTCAAGAAGCTCAACTGGCAGAAGAGATAAATTTAAAATTATGCTTAAGCATTTTTTTTGTTATTCTGAAATTAATGTATTAATTTGATATTAAATCCTGATAAAAGGATGTGACTGAATTCATAGTTGGAAAATGAGGGTGAATAAGTATTTTGTGAATTAAGACATGCTTTATTATTATTATTTTTTTACATCTATTTTTTGTACCGATGACCTCCATTTTTTTTTTTGGCCTAATGCCCCTGGATCCACATACTTTTGAGTTAAGAGGACTAAGTGAGAACAAAAGAATCGGGCACACACCTTCACATCCAGGGTTAAATTGTAACTTGCAAACAAATAAAAACCAACGAAAACCCTAGAAAGTTTGTAAAACAAAAGAAGGGGGCACACACCTTCACATCCAGAACTAAGTACCGATATGCAAATCTTTTTCTTTCAGTTTGCAATCAGTAAACACAGAGATGTTTGCAGGTGCTGTCTTGAGTGAACAAGCAAATTACAGTATAAGTTTGTAGCTGCTGTCTTCACTAAATGGAATAAGAATTGATTGTTTGCATGCAAATATTCTTCTTTTTTGCCTTTTCAATTGACTTAAAATTCGACTTAAACAATTTATTAATTCGGAACTGCACCTCCCTTGCACAGCTCAATTAATTTCCAAGGAATGAGTGTTTCAATTGGCATTTATAAAGTACTGGGGTTTGTAAGTTTACTTTAAAGCTCATATATCGAAAACATTATGTCTTAATATATATACTGATTTTTTTCTAATATTAATTAAAGCTCATATATAGAAAACATTCTTTCTTAATTTTATCAAAATTAAACTCAGTTTGTGTTAAATTCTGTGATGTTGAGGAATTGATGAGGTTCTAATCCATGGGTATGTTTAATTTTGAATAATTATCAAGAATTTGACTAAGAAATTTGAGTTTCTGATTTAACTTGATAAGATCGATTTAATATTTGAGGCAAACTTAATATATTTTAGTAATGGACAAGAGAACACTCCTTACATATTTTATAGACTCAGGAACTTTTAACACACTCTACTATCTTATTTTTCTAAAACCTCAGTAGAGGCTACTGAGATTGTACAAGAATAAATTACATCCATCTTATCAGCCAACCACTTACATCTGTTAAAAATAGTAAACCTCGGATAAATTAAAATCTTTCAAGACTCCCAGCCAAGTCTTCTTAGCAGAACCTTCTCCATAATATTGCTTCCTGTATGATCCAGTCCGTCAAGTGCTCCAGTGGCCAAGTTTTGTTTCTGAAAATTGTTGCATTGCGCTCCTTCCAACAATAACCTTCTCTATTTCCTAAGTACGTTTTTCCAACTTATAATTCCAACATGACTTCCAGATAATTCCAACAATAACTATTACATTCATGAAATTTTTAGAGAGTTCCAACAATTAACTATTACATTTGACCATTAATTAAGTTTATTATTTAATTCTAACATAATCAACTGGCACCATTTGGTAGAGTCCCAAGATGAATCATTCATTGTAAAACAGGCACTTGAGAATAAAATTGACATAATTGCAAAATTAGCAAATTTAATTAATCCTTCATCTTTGTAACGTATGTTGGACTCTCTGGCTAAAGTTTCATGAAATAAATCCATTTGCATGTTTGATATCTTCTTCTAAATAGTTCATTAAATTAAAATTTCCACACCCACTGTACTTGGATCTCCTAAAATATCAGAAAAAAAATAAACAATTCCATCCAATCATACAGGTTCTTTTAATGTCAATTACTAGGGCTGTACAAAATTGCTCGAGCTCGCAACTCGCTCATAACTCGCTCGTTAATGGCTCGCTTTAACTCGCTCATTTACAACTCGAGTTGGCTGACTCGTTTAATAAATGAGCTGAGTTTGAGCATAGCCCAACTCGCTCATTTATAACTTGAGTTACATAACATAAGTTTACTGGTGCTTATGTGCTAAGTTGTTGTATGAAAAATTGTTAGATTCTAAGTTGTTGTTTACTTTGAGTTGACTTATTATCTTTGTGTTAGATTGTTTGTATTTAGATAAACTATTAAATACTAGGCCATTTTAATTATTTGTGTATAGATAAACACATACTAGTGTATAACAATACCTAAGAACTTGACTGATTAAACGAGTTATAAATGACTTGCAAGTCAACTCGAGTTGATAACAAGCTGAATTCGAGTTGGCTCTACAGCTCGTTATTACCATCCCAACTCGAGTTGACTCGCTCGTTTATTAAATTAGCTGAGTACGAGTTGGGGGTAACTCGCTCAAACTCGGCTCATTTACAGCCCTACAATTACGCATTTGTTCGTTCATTAAGCAGAAATCTTGAAAATTCCAGCAATAATGGTGCAGTTGAAGGAATGGATTTTGATCATTTTTACAAACCGCAAGAAAAGGCTTATTAACAGCAAAGAACCGATAAATCCTGTAAATAATAGCATATATAAAAAATGCATACTGAAAAATAAAAAAAGTACATTCATTCAAAAAATTTAATATTTTGCGCGAGAACTTTCAAAATTATGAATAGATTAGCACATGGTATGTTAGCACAAGAACAAAAGGGATAGATTTTAATTGGATATGCTGTTGGTTGTCGCATTTCTTATTACTAACGCAGTGAAGAAAATTTAATTAATGTGTGAATATACTAATTTCCGGTCAATATGAATAGATCTTGGGATAATTGGTGCAGTACATGTAATATCTTTTCAATCAATTTAAAATACTGCCGACATCCATCCAAATGTTCTTTCTATATATCTGTGTTTATTTACGTAGTAGGGCACTGTTTGCCTCAATCCAAGCTGCCGACATCCATTCTGATTGGTGTCAAATGTTTCCTATAATTGGTGTCAATGCTACGAGTAATTAATGCAAATCTTAACTAAAAGTGAAGAAATATATTTGGTGACAGCTCAGCCCATTATCCTGTCTTCATTAATCACATGATCGAGAACTTTTAAATAATAAGTTTGGTTTTGATCTCTAATTTAGGGAAACAACACGTGCTACCATATCTGCCGACTCCTCACTGACCTCAACTTTTGCAGTATTGGTAACACTCTAAACAATCTAAAATATAATCGGAACATGATAATTCATAATAGTTCCTTTATCAAAATCACTTAATCATTTTCCGAAGTCTAACTACCTGAAATTGCACTCTTAACTATCTTATTGAGACCACCTTTAATAAGGTCACCAACGAATTTTCAATTGACAAAATACAAGTGTGTTGATATTTATGCACGCGTAAGTATTGATATTTAACAATTATCAATATTTAAGTATTGATATTTAAAAAATGGACATAGCAACTCTTTCTATTCTTCTCTCATTACACATCCATCTTTTACACAGAGGAGGTTTTGTCCAAACGGCTTTGGACAAAGTCTCATTCAAAGCCGGATCTAAACTGTCCGATTTACATCAAAATTCGTATAGACATTTAGATTTAAGGAGTCATTTAAATTTATTAAATTTTAAATATATTTGCACGAATCTCAATACAAATCGGACGTTTAAACTTAACTTTGGACAAAACCCAATCCTTTTTTTTTTCTATTCAATTTCGCGCATATTTCTGATGCTCTGCTAGATTTTGTAAATCTAAAACTACAAACGTGTTCTATGAATGATAAAGTACTTTCGATTTCTTCGTCAAGCAAGTATTTATAACTCGTCATGCAAGTATTTATATCTCATTAAGCAAGCATAAATAGTTCATGTATCAAGTGATTTTACCGAACATATTATATCATATTTTAATTTTTTTTTTACACATGAACTATTTAATCTTGCATAATAAGTTATAAATACATATACAACAAGTTATAAATACTTACATGACAAAAAAACTCCAAAGTTTTTCATCATGAAACTCATTTGAAAGATAAATCGTGAAGATGTTCGTGATTTTAAATTTACGAAAAATCTTCACAGATTATCATAATATGAGCGAGATTGAATAGAGGAAAAAACTCATATTTTAAAACGTGTAAAAAATGAGTATGTCATAAGAGAGAGAATTAAAAAAAGCTGATATGTCCAATTTTTGTAAACAAACATCTTGCAAAATTGTACATATAAGGAGCACCCTGCTCAACAAACCGCCGCCACCACAATAACCCCACCGAAAAACATCATTGATCAGCACTATAAGTGCACTTTCCCAAGAGAAAATGTGGATTTCTATTTACAACCCTTGGTATATGCAACTCCTCACTAATTATTTCAAAAAAATATTATCAAAGAGATATTTCATCTCCTCATATTTATTAATGAAATATATTTAGATAATTTATCATTTACATTTTTTTAGCTTATAAATAGAGTCTTTATAAATTTGTATTGTACACATTAAAAATATATAAATAAGAAATAATCATTATGTATATATTATTCACTATCTTATTTACTTTTTTTTTTTTAATAATATAGGCCAGCCTGAAGCGGTTAATTTTGGATCAGGATGGGTATAGTGAGAACACGATGTATTGTACTCTTATTTTTATTTTTTGTCTATAATTAATAATTCTTAGATACATTACTATACAAAGAAAATAGAGAGGAAAAAACACTCCAGGTGGCCTTCAAGCCTTTCTTGCACGAACATATATATTATATATGTTTCTTTTTTCTTTCATCTATTCTATATAACTATATTTAACATAAATCTCTATCTAAACAAAACAACAAATAAACTCAAACAACAAAATAAAGATATCAAAGGGGCATCACCTCCTATAATATGCCAGATGTGTTGGCACAGGTCATAGCTAACATATTAAGAATTTCTTAAAAAACTGAGCATGACAACTTTTTTTTTTCTCTCTCACCAGCCATTAATCTTTTACACATATTGTGGTGAGTTTTTTTTTTCCTCCGTTCAATCTCACTCGTATGTCATAATTTGCAATAATTTTTGCGAATTTAAAACTATGAACGTTTTATATGCGATTTTTTCTTTCAAATGAGATTAATGATAAAATACTTTCAGATTTTTCGTTGCAGAAGTTTATGTAACTTATTGTACAAGTATTTATAAATCATTGAGCAATAATATTTATATCTCATTATACAAGTATAAATAGTTCATGTGTCAATTAATTTTTTTTTACACAAAATGTGACCGACGATTTCCGTGATGTGTCGTACGTGTCTTTTTTGTGGAAAACTAGTCACAACACGAGATACATTAATCACGATACGTAACCGACATACATATCATACCGTATCATTCTGTATCGAACCAGGTTCCACGTATCATTTTTCTCACTCTAATGGAAAGTCAGGTAACAGGTTTAATTCAATTTTGGTAAAGCAATCCGTTTAATCCGTTAATCAAACGAATGCGTCCGATACCACCCTCTCCCACATCACACATGATTTCATTAAAAAAATATATCTGAAATACACAAAAGCATTTATGTCAATATAAAGGCGATACCATAATTGGCAAAAACATTGTGGGTCCCACGATATATTTTTCATGGCTAGCAATTTGCCTATCATTTCAAATGATATTATTTGAGGTTAATATCTTTTGACCAACTTTTCCTCAGGGGCCACTTGGAAATTACGTTGTAATCCACCCACTACTAGAATTCACTCTTTTTTCATGCTCCCGAAAATGGCTTTTTCCAAGGGATTACCCTTGAAAAAAGTCCAAAAATCGCCATTTTCAAGCGCTACCCTTGAAAATACTACCGTTGATAATACCCTCCTTGGAAATAGTCAGTATTTTCAAGGAGACCGTTGGAAATACTCTTTTCTAGCTTTTTTCAAGAGACTACCCTTGAAAAAAGAGCCGTTGGAAATACTTTCAAATTTTGCCACTGTCTACATTATTTTCAAGGGGAGCATCATGGAGCCCACCAGATTATTTTCAAGGGAAGCATCGTGGAGCCCACCAGATTATTTTCAAGGGGAGGGAACATGGGTCCCACTTGAACATTTCCAAGGGTGACACCCCTGGGACCCACTTGAGTATTTTCAAGGGTAGTTTATGGGGGACCCACCCCAGCATATCCATGACCAGCGAAAGTGGGCCCCACTTGGTCAGAAATTGGCGCTATTATTTGAATGGGCCCGTGCATTTTTTCCATAGATATACCCCTGGAATTACTAGCCTCCTTATTTTTGGTACCATAATGCTTTCATTGGACAATCCTCCCGGTACCAACCCAGTATTCCTTTACAATCCCCAATTCCCATTCAAACTGAGAACACATCTTACAAATCGATAGAAAACACATTGAGAAAAACATCATAAAGCATTTAATAAGCATAAACCTTTTAATAAGAATAAAGCATTAACATAGCATAATCAACACACATTGTATCAAAAAATGTCGAAAACCCATTACAACACAACACCGTGTACTTGCACATTGCTATACAGCCAAAAATATTATCCCTTGGAAATATTAAAGACAATATTTCCAAAAAAAAAAATTCAACACCTTGCAACACAGTATTTCCAAAAAAATTCTGGCTTTTTTCAGAATTTATAAATATATACTGGTACAATTTTACCAGTGAAAACATTTTGCCCTCACCATTGGATCATTGCGGCTTCACTCCTTGCAACCTCTTATCCAGTTTGAGCTTGATACTCACAAATCTTGTTACTCCACCTGTATCTTTTTAAAAAAAAAGGGTACTTTCATTTAATAATTTTTTTTTAATGAAAAGTTGTATAGCTATGTTATTTTTACAACTCAGTGACTTACTAATCCAAGAAATATTCTAAACCCCTTGAATTTTAAAATAAATCTCTGTTAGTATGCACCAATTATGCTTCAGCCACACACCAACATTTTAGTACCCATTTTGCATCATAAACATTTCCATTTAATAATTATCTACCAATCACTCCAAATACATGAAATGCATGGTTATCAGGAGAGCTTTGTTTTTATGCTCTTCCTTCAAGAATTAATGGAACTCTAAACCATGTGAACTTTTGTGTTGCCTTCCAACTACAAATTAACAAATTATAATGCTGTGTCGTTGGATTAATGAGCAGTAGTCAAGGTTAATAACAATTATGTGCTTGCTTACTCTTGTTGATGGTTGGTGCTATTTTCTAACAGTTGATAGATCTCACTATCTACGTTCCAGCACCTCGTGCAGCTAACCACAATGCAATGCCTATATTCAGATCATGTTTCAAAAATTACATCCAGTAATTCATAGTATATATTTATATTAAGGTTTTTGTACTTTTAGAGAGAAAAAAGTAAAGTAAATACCATGTAGGTAAAGTAGCAAGTTCTGCCTTGCTTTTTTCTTCCAATTGAACTCCCAAAATATCCTATAGAAGCTTAACAAAAATAACGAGTTTAGCTGCACGTACTTATAATAAGGTTATATTATTAGAAAATGTAAACATTGAAGAGTAATAGAACTAAATTGGTACAACAGTAACTATCAAATAGCTCACTAATTAGATATCTCAATTAACAAGGAAACCTAATAAGCCCAATACAACAAAAGAACATGATTTTAAAGGTGTATAGCAGAACTCAAAGAAAAGTTCAATTGTAATGTGCAAGTAGTTAGTAAGACTATGAATTAAGAGTAGAAAGCTCTTTAGAGATTTCAACAGTACCTTACGGCTATATATAGCACATTCTCAAGTGAAGCTTTATTGATGTAATTTATATGCTTTCTCAAGAGATTTCAAATTTGCCTTCAACATCTGAAATTCAAACTAATATGCACTTATGCAACTACAAGCTACAAACTAGAGGATATATTGTATTAATTATAACTAATGTTTAAAATAAATGCAGAGGAAAGCAAACTGATACCTTTGAAAAAAAGGAAGGAGTTAATACCTCTGGAAAAACACTTGCATGGCATCTAAAAGTTTTGCTTTGTTCACTTTTGCCTGAAAACTAAAAAAATGTCAAAATAAAATAAAAAATAAGGGCAGTTTTAGGTATTTGTAACTTATTGTCACGAATACATCAAGAAAACAAGCTTTCATCTGTTGCAAACAAGCCTCAAGAACTTGGGATTTGGTTTTGGTGCCCATGCTAATAGCTCTCATATCAGCTTCCATCATTGACCTCCAGTACGGTTTCCATAGTTCATACCTACAGAAACAAGTACAGAGAGTTTAATTACCATAATGAAAATATGCTATTGAATTTAGTTTTCAGGAACATACCCCATATCATCATAGCCCATAACCAGTGCCTCTCCCTACATGTAATTTGCCAAGTTGACATCTATAAATGAACAGAAATAAGTTAAATATAGATATAGGGAGATCGGCTTCACTTAAAAGAGGCCATGAATAAAAAATCTTACCAGGCCATGAAAAATAGGGGCACCCCATTCAGTTATTAATCAGAACAAACACACCTCCCACACACCTAGGGGCACCCCGTTCAATTAGAAGGGGTTAAATTACTAGATCTGGAAGTGGAATAACAGTCGAACTTTAGCTAATAAAATTTACCTAGTTTAGTTTAGTTTAGACCACAGTAGAAAGAAGAGGCTTGAATTAGAAATGTGGATAAAAGAAAGCAAAATTCGAAATGAATCAGTACTATATAGTCTGATTGGAGCACAAACAAGTCAAAATCTAACCATATTTCTACCAAAATCAGTGAAAAATTCAGATTTAACAGAAAGCATGAAGGTGAGCAATGAATAGGTTCCAAATTTTGAGAAACATAAAGCATATGTAAAAGCTAATTAGATGGCATGAAACGGAATTTGATTGGATTGGATTGGTTTAGTAAAAAAGAGCGGCGAGGTTGAGATTTGAGAGATTTGCTGACCTGAAGGAAGATGCGTAGATCCGATGGGCAGAAAGATTGAAGGGAGAAGCCTTAGATCTGATGAGCGGAGAGGAGGAGATCGAGAACGGCGAAGTCCTGAGGTTGAGAGTCAAAGGATGAGTAACTAGGTGCGGCTGTAAGAGGAAGACTGGTTAAACCCTAGACGAAAGTTCTAATGGACTTGGATAAAGCGAGGAGAGCGGCGGGATAATGAAATTTCGGGAGAGAAGTGAAAATGGGAGAGCGGGATAGTGAAATTTTAGGGAGGGAAGTGAAAAAAACGAGAGGAGAGATTCTCAAAATGAGATTTGAGAAAAGAAACGAATTCATATGCTCTGAGGTAACATAATATTTGCTTTTAGATCGAAACCGTCTGATCATTATTATGCACAAATATTAAAGAAGCATGTGCATCATCTAAGGTTGGATTTAAACAGAAATATTATATTACCTTATAGAATACCCACAGCTATTCAGTGAAATGTATCAGGCATTGGAGGAGGGAAGGAAAAAAAATTCGGATCCGGACAGATCAGTTTTAGCTTCGTGAAGCACAGTAAACATAAGAGCAGTCTTCAATTGATATATTTGGTGCGTTGTTTATAGTCTAAATTACTCTGTTCCTATGAAAGAAAGAATCTCCTCTGGCTTTTTTAAAACATTAGACACCCAATACAAATTTGAGTACATTTTGTATTTTAATTTTAGTTTAATTGATTTATAAATTGAAATGGCTTCAAAATAAATTTTTTGCAAGATATTAAATAAATTTTTTTGCAAGATTTTTTCAATAGTGAAAAAAAATTATGATTTACATGTGTATAACCAACTTTTTAGAAAGATATTATGAAATGAAACAAAATAAATTTAGGTAATGCATACACAATAAATAATATGAAAAAAATATAAAATATATATTTTCAAATTTGTTATGATTTTTATAGTCAAATCATATTTATAATTTCAATTTTATAGAATAGCATCACTATTTTCTCTTTCATCATGTGCTAATATTTGTGGACCATTTATTTTCACGTGAGCGATAAGCGGTTGATTTGAAATGAAATGGATCTAAATTTATTATGAAATGATCAAGGAAAAATATTGAGCATAATCAACGGTTCGGATCGACCAACAAACGATACGTTCCCGTACATCTTCATGAACTCATGAAGCAAGAGTTTATGTTCTATGAAACATAAACTCTTGCTACATGAGTTAATGAAGACTCACGGGATTGTATCGTCCGTTGATCGATCGGAACCGTTGAAATGAAAATGAACTGGATTTATTTTATCTTAGCAAAATTTGATGAAATTTTATTTTCAGTTACACATCCATCAAGTTGACGGAATATTGCAATATCGAATGGCTATAAACACTTCACGTCGGATCGAAGCTCATACGTGATCAAACTTCATAAGTTTTATGTTGGTTATGTTCAATATTTTGTCTTGATCATTTCAAAATAAATTTAAAATCATTTTGTTTCAAATCGACCGTCAATTACTTATGTAAAAATGAACGGTCTATAAATATTGACTCAATTTTAAGAGACAAATAATGATGAAATTCTATAAATTTGACATTTATAAGTATGATTTCGTCATAGAAGCTATAAAAAAATATACATAATATTTTTCAAAATTTTTTCATATTATTTGCTGTACAATTATTATCTAATTTATATATTTGCAAATCAGACCCGTCCGATGGGTGATGAAGAGTCCCGATTTCAAATGATATCTCCATTCTAGAAGCTGTACAAGGGATTCAATATTCTCTACTGTAACATAATATTTCTGTTTAGATCCATTCTAGGTGAAATGCAATGGATCTTTCAATATTTATGCGAAATCTGATCAGACGGCTCCAATCTAAAATGGAAAAATTATGTTACCTCAGGTGATATGAATTCACGAGTAAGAACGCAAATATGCCATGTAGAGAGAGTTGATACACAGAGAGTTTTTCTACCGGAGGACTTAGGCATTTTTTTGCAAAACCAAATTGAAACCTTTCTGCTCTACTCTCTCTCTCTCAACTCTGTAAGCAAACAGATCCGAGCCCCTTCTCCAACGCCAACCCCGATCCCTTCTTCTCCAGTGCTCATTGTCTCGATCCCAACCTACCCTGTCAAGTCCCGCCGCCGCTATTCCTTCTCCATGTCGGCCTCGATTTCTCCATACCCAACTCCAACTCCGCCGTTCCTTCTCCATGGTTAACTCCGCCGTTCCTTCTCCATGTCTACATGTCCGTTTAAATGGGAAATGTGCAGAAATTGGGACAATTGGGTTAACCAAGGATTTGGGGTAATTATTTTTTGTTTTATTTTTTTTAATTATTGTGATATTCTTTGGTAAATTCTTTACAATATCGGATCTGTGTTAATGAAGAACAAGGAATTGATACATTAAAATTGGCAATTAATTGTTGGGCAATTTCATATATTAGTTGCGGCTACTGCGATTGGGGAGAAATTGAAGCGAGATTGAACAATTTCATATTTCTCTCTCAATCAAATACTTGCGTGCAAAAAATGGCACTGGTAGTAAGCATGACTGTACAATTTTTGATCATATCAGTAAGGTGGTAAGCATCACCAAACTTGTGTTTTATTGAACCAGATACATACTCTCATTGTATATAACCAATCTTATTGAACCGATCTGTGCATTGCTAAGTACCACAACCTCACTCTTTCCTGTACACAATTAAAGAGGAGCAATTTGTACTGAAATTATGGATTTGTTTCCATAAGTCAAAATTTGGCTAGATGTAGTGACGTATTTTTTTTGTACAGCAGGCTGGCCCAAGCACATCAATGAAGAGTTGAGCGACAACAGGTACTTCATTATTATATAAAATTTGCATATATTGTTAGAAATAAGAGCCATCTCTATAAGCCAAATCCAAATTTAATTATTCCAGTGATACATGATAAACTTACCGATGTATGAGGTGTCAGAAATAAGAGCCATCTCTATAAGCAAGCATCAAATATTAACTAAAACCTGCATTGTTTACCCTGTCACATCCTGATACATTTATTGTATATTTTAATATGCAAGTTATAATTTTTTATCCGTTTTACTTCAACTTTTTCATAATAACAACTAATGCCAGTGCACTGAAAGTAAGTTGTGAGCTTGTCAGGATTTTTGTTGCAAGTGTTCATGTTTTCATTTATTTAGTTCAATAAAGGTCACGAAAGTTATTTACCCTGATTCATTTCACAATAGATAGAAACAATACTGTTTTTAGGTTGGCCTTGTAATTATGGATTTGGATTAGTTTATAACTTCAAATCACTATCAAATTTTGGTTTATCTTCTACTGGATTTTGGGCAGGTCGATTTTAAGTTTCATTTGGTCTGGATTAGATTGTTTGATCCTTGCCATGTTTTGATTTATCTCAAATTGGGTCAGGTCCAGAATTTATCAATGACTGCCAAGTGAATGCTTTGTATTTGTCATTCTTTTTCAATACTGGGTTTTCTGACATGACACCAAGGAGCAAACAATGAGGCATACTACATAATTTGACCATTTTTTTTCTCTGAAAGGCATACTGTTAGTTGATTATTTTCATGTCCTATTACATAAGCTACAATTAAAAATTAAGTGCCATACTTTCTTACAGTATGGTTTTAGTATTTCTGATACCTGATGATACCAGTAACAATTGATGCAACATGATTTTTTTTATATGGTAGACGTGTTCAAAACACGGCTTCAAATGTAACTTCCTGTTTCAGAGGAGTCAGTTAGTTAGAATGGTAGTAATAATGTGTCTGTATTGTTCCCCTGCACATCAAGAAGTAATGTTTCACCAATGACTTCTTCTATTTATATGTTTCTTATCTATTTAATGCACTTTGTTCTTAATGTTTCCCAAATGCATCACATAGAGACCATTTTCTAGTAATAATGTTTCTTATCTATATGGATGCCTTAGATTGGGAATCTATGAGATTTTGCAAACATGCATGTGACTATGTTATTTGTTTATCGAATTTCACATTTATGTTTGCATCTGGTGCAGTTTCTGGTGCACTTGCCACTGCTCTTACAAACCCAACTAAAGTTTTCAAAGTATGCTAATTATATGCATAAATTTGTAACTTTTAGATGACTTGTATGCAAATTATCTAGAGGCAAACTGAACCAAATAACTTATTGTCACCAACAGTTGATATTAATTTCAGAACTTCTGTGCATATATATAAGGAATGTGAAATGCACATTAATTTCAGAACTTCTGTGCATATTAATTTCATAACTTCTGTCCATTTCAGACGAAGAAATGTGAAATACACTAGCTAGGGCAAAGCTCTCTCTAAGGAAATGGACAAATGATCAGATTACGAAGAAAAATTGTAGGTGGATTTTTTTACACTTTTCTTGTTTTGAGAAATTGTAGGTGAAATTGTGTGTTGAATATGTGAAATTGTAGGTGGACAAATGATCAGATTACTAGATATGTGAAATTGTGTGTTGAATAATGAGATACTTTGATTTTATAAATATGATATTATTATCGTGTTATTTAGTAATCTTTTTATATAATTTAGTATTATTAATTGAAATTGTGGGTGTTTATTGTACTAGTTTTATTGTTGTGATTTATTATTTTCATCATTCAAAGAGGCATCTCAAATAAACAAAAATGTTTCGGTCTCCAGGAGCTAAACATTTTCAAGGGTAGTCCCTTGGAAATATTATGTCTAACTATAAAATAATATAAACTGAATCAATAAAACATTTTCAAGGGTGTGCTCCAGCATTTTCATGGGCCTCAGCATAAAATAATATAAACTGAATCAACAAAGTATTTTCAAGGGTATTGTGCTCCAGTATTTCCATGAGCCTCACTATAAAATAATATAAACAGACTTACCAAAACATTTTCAAGGGTAGTCCCTTGGAAATAATATGGGCTCTCAATAAAATATAGTATTCGTTCTGTTTAGCGGGTCATGGGTCATGCAAAAGTATTTCCAAGAGTGGATAGCAAGCATTTTCAAGGGTTGGCATCAGGGATTTCCATGCGCTACTATTTTCAAGGGACTACCCTTGAAAATGGTTAGGTGTGTCAGCAAACCCGATTTTATTTCCAAGGGCCCTTCTTACCCTTGAAAATACAGATGCTACCCTTGAAAAAAGCGAAAATTCTAGTAGTGACCTGACACTCCTACGGGTTTCAATCAAAAAATAAATCCACCTGTGCATGTGGATCCTTACATAATCGCAAATTATTATTGTTTGTTCCTGCAAGTAGGATGTTGAAACCATCGATTTGGTTAAAACCGAATTAAAATAACAACAACAACAACAACAACAATCAAGTCTTTAGTCCCAAACGAGTTGGGATATGCTAGAAATGAAACCCAATCACAATCAAACAATAAAGATAACACTACAGCAACAAAGACTTTCAGAGACCGGTTTTCCGGTCTCTGATAGTCACGTCGCCGGTCGCTGATAGTCATTCCGGTCTCAGAAAGTCAATTCCGGTCGCTGATACCCCGGTCGCTGAAAGCCTTGTCGCAGATACTCTTCTGCTGACGTCACCGGTCGCTGAATGACGTCGGCCGGTCGCTGATACTTTTTCTGCGACCAATTGTTTTCTGTCGCTGTTAATTTTTGCTGACGTCAGAAAAACATATCTACGACGAAATAAACGGTCGCTGATAGTCAAAAACCGGTTGCTGATAACCTTCTGTCAATTTTTTTGGGTTTTTTTTTTTGTTATTCACTTTCCCCCATTTAATTGGTACCACACATACCAAACATTCACATCGATCAAACATAAATAACAACATCTAAACATACAAAATATAAACAACATTCAAATCAAACAAAATCGATCAAAGCAAGAGTATATTACATCATGCTAAATCAAACATAATATCACATTTTGACAATACTAATTACATGAGCTAATCCACAAACACTAAAATCTTCTTGTGACCTAGAATTAATTGATAACCTGGTCATGAAGGTTCTTGTTGACAAGCTGTAGGTGGTCTGTCTGAAAAAAGATGCAATTATATCTGTTACATCATGCTAAATTCTGTATAATATGTTGTTTTCATATTTTTGAAAAGTCTTAACTTTGAAAATGGTTAGAAAATAGCAGAAAAATCCAAATGGAGAAAACTTTGGCTCTAAACCACTTGTTTTTCTGTCCTCTATCTAACTGTGTAAGTGGATTTTGGATTTAGACTTTTGATCAGCCTGCACTGGCTGATCTGTCACAGGAGGTCAAGAAAAGATCGTAGCCAACTTTAGAAATTCATTCCAAGAGTTTTACTAAGCCAAATTTAATGTTCTTTATATGAAAATTCTCAAGACATGGTGTTATATATGCTGGTAATTTTTCATAAATTTTGGGGCTCCCTAACTATACCAAACAGTAGCCTAAACACAGGGGTAAACTGGGAACAGTGCTGTCATTTTTGCTGTTTTTTCCCATTTCAAAGGCTGAACTTCAAAAATTCATTAAAAATAGCAAAAAAATCCAAATTGATCAAAATTAAAGCCTAAACTGCATGAAATTAAATCCTCTATCTATCTTTCCTATTTATTTTACCAGAATCAGAGTTTATGTTCTCTATCTATCTGTCCTATTTATTTTACAATTTAATAATAAAGGAAGCTCACCTTGTTAAGCATGATTGCTACCTCAGATGAGAAGGTGCCATTTGTCATCTCCTTGAGCACGGCTGATACCACACTGTGATACATTAAAAAGAAAACTCATGACCTTTTGTTTTGTTTCTTTTATTTTTTCCTTGAACTAATAAGCATTGCAATATTAATAATGTTAGTACTGATAATAATAAATTGGTAGAATCAGAGAGAGGAGCTAGAACTCACACATCGACTTCTATTGTTCGCTTCTGGTTCAACTGAGGCTGATTTTGGTGTGCATCCAATCCAAGCTCCTCCATCATTTCCATCTAGAGAGAGAATAAGGGAGAGTTACCTGTATCAATGCATTGAGAATCTTGACTGTCTCCTTCTTCCATGACTACAATTGATGAGATTTGCCAAGTTCTAGATCAGAGGGAAGAGAAGAAGAGAAGAGTTACCTGGTCAAGTCGGAAGTGAACCCGCATGCGAAAACGGCTCGGTCTTGGCTGGTCCGGCGAGAGAGCAAGAGAAAGATGGTGCGTCGAGAGAGGCGAGAGAGCGAGAGAGAGATGCTGAGGGCCATTGGTCTGAGGCGAGAGAGAGGCGATCAATTTTGAAAAAGGGTTTGGGGTTTCGATCAAAATTTGAAGGGTTTCGATTGGGTTCTGGCGCGCGGAGGAGAAGGTTCTGGCGCCCACGCGATTTACTCCCAAAATTTCAGCGAAAAAAAAAAAAAAAAAAACTTTCAGAGACCGGTACTGGCGCCGGTCGCTGATACAGTTGTCGCCGAAATTTGAGTGGAAATTTTTATATTTGATGAAAAATTGAACATCAGCGACCGGCGTCACTACTGGTCGCTGATACCGGTCGCTGAAGCTCCGTTTTGCTGTAGTGTAAGTAATAATAAAGTAGTCATAAAATAAAAGTAATAAAAGTAAAAGTAAAAGTAATAGTAATAATACTAATACTAATATTAATTATATTCTACCTAATCGTAGATGTCAAAGTCCTAAGCTTACATCCTAGACTCCAACTTCCTACTCCTATCCCCTAAGACCTATAATACTATCTCTAAATAATCCCTAACCAGCACTAGGGATTGCTAGCTTCCACGCGCTCCTGTCCGAAGTCGACTCCTTAACTATATTCTACTCCTTCAACTCTCTTTTTACTGCTTCGTCCCATGTCAATCGTGACCGACCTCTGCCTCTCATTGTGTTTTCGATACGCCTTATAATTCCAGTATGCACCAGTGCTTCAGGAGGCCTCCTTTGGAGATGTCCAAACCATCTCAAACGATTTTGGATGATCTTCTCTTCAATCGGTGCTGCCCCAAGTCTGTCATGTATATCATCATTTCTGATGCGGTCCCGTCTTGTATGCCCACAACTCCAACGCAACATACGCATCTCTGCTACACTTATCTTCTGAACATGTTGCCTTTTAGTAGCCCAACATTCTGCACCATATAATATCGCAGGTCTGATAGCCGTCCTGTAGAACTTGCCTTTGAGCTTTTGGGGGACTTTTCTGTCACATAGAATGCCAGATGTCTGTCGCCATTTAACCCACCCCGCTTGAATCCTATGACTAACATCTTCATCAATCTCACCATCACTCTGCAACATCGACCCTAAATATCGAAAGGTGTCCTTCCTAAGCACTACTTGTCCAGCCAAAGTGACATCTCCATCATCTGACCGGACACCGCTGAACTCGCACCTCATATACTCGGTTTTAGTCCTACTAAGTCTAAAACCCTTCGATTCTAGAGTTTGTCTCCACAACTCTAGTTGCCTATCAACTCCTATCCTACTCTCGTCGATTAGCACCACATCATCAGCAAAGAGCATACACCAAGGGATCTCCCCTTGTATGTCCCTTGTAACTTCGTCCATCACCAGGGCATAAATGTAGGGGCTCAAAGCTGACCCTTGATGTAGTCCTATCTTAAGAGGAAAGTCATTGGTTTCGCTATTGCATGCTCTGACACTAGTCACAATGTCATCGTACATATCCTTGATGAGAGTAACGTACTTTGTTGGAACTTTCTTCTTTTCAAGAGCCCACCACATAACATTTCTCGGTACTTTGTCGTACGCTTTCTCCAAGTCGATAAATATCATGTGTAGATCCTTCTTCGGCTCCCTATATCTCTCCATAAGTTGTCTCGTCAAGAAAATTGCCTCCGTGGTCGACCTCCCAGGCATGAAACCAAATTGGTTCTTCGTAACGCTTGTAACTTTTCTTAAGCGATGCTCGATGACTCTCTCCCAATGCTTCATTGTATGACTCATAAGCTTAATTCCTCTGTAATTTGTACAACTTTGAATATCTCCCTTATTCTTGAAGATTGGTACTAATATGCTTCTCCTCCATTCATCAGGCATCTTGTTTAATCTGAAAATTGTATTGAACAACTTAGTTAGCCAAGCTACTCCTACATCTCCAAGGCACCTCCACGCCTCGATAGGGATGTTATCAGGCCCCAACGCCTTGCCTACTTTCATCCTTTTTAACGCCTCCTTCACCTCAGACTCTTGAATTCTCCAAACAAATCTTCTGTTGGTGTCATCAAAAGTGTCATCCAACTCGATCGTGGTGCTATCATCATCTTCATTGAATAGCTTGTCGAAGTATGCTCTCCATCTATTCTTTATCTCGTCATCCTTTACCAGAAGTCCACCATTCTCGTCCTTAATGCATTTAACTTGATTAAAGTCTCTCGTCTTCCTCTCGCGGAGTTTAGCTATCCTATAGACGTCCTTTTCGCCCTCCTTCATACTTAGCTTCTGATATAGATCTTCATATGCACGACCCCTTGCTTCACTCACCGCCTTCTTTGCGTTCTTTTTTGCCGCTTTGTACTTTTGAATGTTGTCCTCACTCATGTGATGATGCAAGCATTTGTAGCATTCCTTTTTCTCCTTGATAGCCTTTTTCACGTCCTCGTTCCACCACCAACTATCTTTAGGTTCTCGTTTATTTTCTCTTGTCACTCCAAACACCTCCATAGTCACCTTTCGAACGCAAGTTGCCATCTCCTCCCACATGCGATTTTCTTCTCCTTCTATGTTCCATGCCCCTTCTCCAATAACCCTATCCTTAAACACCCGTGAGGCGTCCCCGTTGAGTTTCCACCATTTCGTCCTTGTGATTCTGGCGCCTTTGTCCTGCCGAACACGTATCCGAAGACGAAAATCGGATACCAGAAGCTGGTGTTGTGATACAACACATTCTCCAGGTATCACCTTACAATCTATGCAAGCTCGTTTGTCCTCTCTCCTAGTAAGGACAAAATCGATCTGACTAGAGTGTTGGCCACTACTGAAGGTAGCTATATGGGATTGTCTCTTTCTAAAGAAGGTGTTAGCTAAAATGAGGTCATAAGCTACGGCGAAATTCAAGATCTCTTCTCCTTCTTGGTTCCTATCTCCATATCCAAAACCTCCATGCACCCTCTCAAATCCCCCACTAGTTGTACCAACATGGCTGTTAAAATCTCCTCCTATGAAAAGTTTCTCACTACTAGGCACCCCTCTAACCATGCCATCAAGATCTTCCCAAAATTTTCTCTTGGTAGCCTCACTTAAACCTACTTGTGGGGCATACACACTAATGACGTTCAAAACCTTATCCCCAACTACCAACTTAACTAGAATGATCCTATCCTCTTGTCTCCTAACGTCGACAACTCTATTCTTGAGGCGCTTATCAACTAAGATGCCCACCCCATTCTTGTTTCGTTCTTTTCCTGTATACCATAGTTTGAAGCCTATATCCTCCACCTCCTTCGCCTTCTGGCCCATCCATTTAGTCTCTTGAGCACATAAGATATTTACATGTCTCCTAATCGTAGTATCAACTATCTCTCTTAGCTTACCTGTTAAGGTCCCTACATTCCAACTACCTAAACGAATCCTACTTTCCTCGGCTAGCTTCCTTGCCCCCCGCACCCGTCGAGTAAGGTGCGAAGACCCTTGCTCATTTACCACTACATCCGGGTGCCGATGTAGCGCGCCACTAATGAGGTGACGACCCGGCCCTTGCTCATTTAACACCACACCCGGGTTCCGATATGGCGCGTCGCTATGAGGGTTACGCCCCAACGAAATATATATGGGTTTCATTTCATAAGAGAATGGCTGGTTTTTTACCACTGGCTCGCCAAGCCTATCACGAACCCTCATCCTTTATCCTGGTTTGGGACAGATTGTGCAGAAACTACACAGGGGGAGTAAGATTATAGTTAAACTAAAATTTTATTCAGTTTTTAAAAATCTAACCAAAACAAGAAAAATGATAAGAGAGATTAAATATCTGAAGATCAAAACTTAATACATACATAAATACATTTAATAATCATAGAAATAATTATCAAGATATATATTAGTCTAACCGAAATAAGAGTGTAACCCATTAATGAATGTGTTTAAACAATCAAAATTTGATACGGTCTCAACCATCCAATTCGAGATTAGAGTTAAACTATGAAAAAAATGGGTGTATACTCATCAAAACTTCACAATTTGAAATTGTTTCCATCCAAAAATTGCAAATTAGAATATTTACTTGTCAAAAGTTCAACTCATTTGTTAGTTTCCCTCTTTTTTTTTTCTTTTTTTTTTTAGTGTAACCAGGCAGACGCTGCCAGGCTCATTTGTTAGTTTCTCATCAAAGTATTTATTTTTTGTATTGAAATGTTTCATCACATTTGCTGCAGACTTATATTGATGAAAATCGGCTCCAATATTTGTCGTCCATTTCAGATCATACACAAATCTAGGAGATATAAAAACGGTCCAGATCTTCTCCACCTTGAATCCTCAGGGTTTTTTTTTATTTATTTGTAGTAATCTTAAATTTAATTTGTAAATAAAAAAAATCTTACTCAAATTTGTAAATAAAAAATAGAGAATAGACATGAAATTAGGGCCTTTAAAGAACAAAGGAATTAGGCCCAATGACCCAGAACACAACTTGACTTTTTCTGAATCGATTAAACAAGAATTGTTAAGAAACTTCCAGAATTAATACCATCTATCAAATAGTGTATTTCACAGAATAAAAAAAATACAATAATAAATAAGTACGGATTTATGTTCCGAACCTTCGTTAAAAAAGACTTTGTTATATAATATATTCCTTTATAAAATAAAAGGTTTCAATAGAAAAAAAAATGACAATTTAACATACTCACTGACCAGTCCAACCAATGAATTTATAACCCAAATCACAGCAGAGTCAACATTCGTTCCGATTTTGATGAAATTCCTACGTGGACAGGATCAGAAGCTTTGTAATAAGATTTTGAACAAAAATAATATATTTTTTAGAAAGATTGAAGTGCCAGTGCCCCTTTAAACCGAGTTTTACGGACGAATGGTTCAACGGGTTTTTTTTATTATTGGGCCGGCACAGCGGTTTTTTTTAAGGACACGAAATCATAAAATAGGCCGACAAGGCGAGAAGTCCAATCACCTAAAATAACCTTTAATATCAGGACCGTCCAATTAGAATCCGGTCCGAGGTGATATGCACGGAACCCCATTAATATTCGGCCGAAACAGATCGGACGGTCGAAATCCATGCTCAATATTTCAGTTACTTTACTGGATTTGATTGGAAGGGGAGATTATGAGCCCAGAAGAAGGTCGAGCACACAACAGCAAACCCAACCAATAATCTACATACACAGCGCGATTGGAGTAATCAGAAGCACCACACAGAGAAGGTCACACAGGGAAAAGACAACAGGATCCCCCACCTCCCAGGCAAATCCAATGGAGTATATGAATTCGTACAAGCCAAGCATCCAGATCGGACGCACCTGATTAAACCACTTCTCTCTATTTCAAAATTTGGAAGTAGAAAAAGAAGTCGAAATAGAAAAAGGATTTCAAAAGTTCAAGAACTCTCCAAGAGGCGCCTGAAACCCCATTCCAGAGAAGAGAAGAAACGATCGGAGTAGAGATGTCATCAGGAGATATCAAGGGATTCTATCGCCAGAAGAAGAAAGGCGGTGTCGCCAAACCCTCCACCACCTACTCTTCCAAGAAATCAAAGCACTTCACCGGAGGCGCCTCAGTCGGTGCTTCAAATTCTGCTCATACTCCTGCACTCGTCTCTCGCAGCTGTGCTATTGACCTAAAAGGTACACCCTCTTTTTTGAAACCCTAGCTCTCATTGTCTAATTTGTTAGCAATAAACAAATTAAGAATTAATTTGTGAGTGAAGATGAGTATGGGAAAGAAGAGGAAGTGTTGAGGCAATTCGACATGGATATGAAGTATGGGCCTTGCATTGGAGTGGATCGCCTTAATCGCTGGGAGCGTGCAGCAGACACGGGACTCCATCCACCTCCCCGTGTGCGTGATCTCCTTGCAAATCCCACCAGTATGAAGCTCCGGTGCCTCTGGGAAGGCTGTGTCTAGAGTCAATCATCCTTGCAGTATTTAGGTTGTGATGACTGTTTTGATGTATTTAGTTAATTAGTAGTAGTTGTTGGTTGCAAGTGGTAAATTGCATAATCAAGATTAAAATTATGAACTGAAATAGTCAAGTGGTGTTTTACTTCAAATTATGAACTTATATGGTGTTTGACATAAAGTGTTAAATTGTATTTTCAAGCTTCAAATTATGAACTGATATGGTGTTTGACTTGGTCAAATAGTCAAGTGCAAACCGCGTTCTCGAATGGGAGGATAAAAGGGTAACATTTTCATTCATCATGTTATCAATTACTTGCTGTATATAAAATGGAGGATAAAAGGAAAATTTTGTTATCAATTATGTGAAATTTCTGTAGATAAAAGGGAAGATAAGTTGCATGCCTCAGGTTTGAGAAATTGCTTTAGAGATCATTTCACCACCGGATTTTCACCTTATCAGCAATTTTCATTCGTATGGTTGTAGTCCCTAAAGGAGGCAATTTACTCTCTATGTTAATAATCAAGTGCTAGTTAAAATTTACTCTGTATTTTATTGTAGGAATGGAATACAGTTACCAGTATGGTTCAGCAAATGTTGGCTAGAATGAAGCTTAATTACTTTCTACATTAAGGCTATATAGGGCTAAATTTTGACTTCTTTATGAGAGAAACATGTCAATAACTATGCTATATGTCTATAGTCATGTTTTATTTTCATGCATTTTTTGTATTCTCTGTCAAATTGAAGCTTTAAATGCTTTTCTTTTCGACCAAACTGTGCCTATAGCTCTTCTGGGGTTTTATTCTCCATGAAATTTAAGTTTGTGGATTTAATTTGAGTTGGGTTTGTGGGTCTAAAGGTTTGAAACCTAAACCTGAACTGTTATTGGGGTGTACCAGTCAGTACCTGTGTTTTTTACATCTTCAGTCATGATTGCCGCTGCTAATATTGATTGGTACTTAGATTTCCATTTCTTCACATCTAGTTTATTTGGCTGTCTCTTGACAAGAGATTGTTTTGTATTCAGGTTTAATTTATGATATCCTTTAATGACTGATTCAGTCATTATTTAAAGGATATCATAAATGAAACCTGAATCAGTCAAAAACCATCGATCAAAGATTCCATAGATCAAATTATTCAAACCAATTTTGTCTTGAAATCCTGAGACAAACTCAGGGGTTGCAAAAATAAAGTCCAATTGACATTATTGGTGCCAGTATGGTACAGAAAAATCAATGAAACTTGTAATAATTAAAGAAGCTTATGATACTTTTTAACAGTAAAATTAACAAAGGGAAGTAAAAGCCTCCCTCTCTTTCTTTTTCCTTTTGCGCTGGAATTTGTTAGGTTGAATCAAAGGTACATAGTTCTGGTTAGAGGGGATCATAGAATTAAATTTCTATACTGGTACATAGAGGGGTTCAATAGTGTTCTTGGTACCAACAGAGTAGGAGCTGGTTTGTTGTACGAAACAAAATAAAAGTTTAAATTTGTTTTATTTTGAATTTTTACTGGAGTTGTTCTTGAGATGAAGTTTCCAACAGAGGAATGCTTGAAAGGTACTTGCATAGTTACATGTGGGTTTGATACAACACGATGATACCAGGAATAACCCCAGCAATCATTGTTTAAATGAGCTTGTCTATAGAATATATATATATTTTTTGTCATATGAAGTATGGTAAAATTAAGTTGACATCTTTATTCTTGAAGTTACCAGTATGTTTACAAATTTTTTTTTTTTTCAGATTTTTTTGGAAGTTACCAGTATGTTTGTTTTGACTTTTAGATTTTCACATTCAGAGAATGAATGGTGGACATGTGTAAATGTACTAAAAATAAAGAAACAAAATTTAGTTGATAATTTAAAAGGAATGAAAATGTATTTCGATAGCCATTGCAATAGTTATATACGAATCAAACATGATAACATGATAATGATACATTTCTTAAAATGCAAAAATGATAGTTATGCGCAAACTAAATATGATAATAACACATTCCTAAAATGATATTCTTTAGCATTACATATAATTAAGAAGGAATCAACATGTACATATTGCACTAAATTGGTATAGACAATAATTTTAAAGAGTAAGGCTACCGTGCTATGGGAAGCATAGAGGGCTACGGTGATATGGCTCAATATTCGAGTTTTCAAAATTCTAATGATCGATCCGAACCGTTCATCTTGTTCTCCATATTAATATGTGTTTGGAGACCAAATTTTACATTTTTTGAAAAAATTTTACTATTTTTTTAGATAGATAAAAAATCACTTGATCTAAAAATTTCTGCACCATTCAGATATTTGATTTTCTACCTATCTAAAGAAATAGTAAAGAATTTTCAAAAAATGTAAAATTTGGTCTCCAAATACATATTAATATGGAGAACAAGATGAACAGTTCGGATTGACCATTAGGATTTTAAAAACTCGAATATTGAGCCGTACAACCGTAGCCCTCTACGCAACCCATAGCACCGTAGCCTTACTCAATTTTAAAATTGCAGATGATGGAACTGAGAAATCAGTCCTTTTTTTTTAATAAAGGTTGGAATAAAGGTTGAGAAATCAGTCCTTTTTTTTTGAATAAAGGTTGATAAATCAGTCCTTTTTTTAAAATTGCAGATGATGGAACTGAGAAATCATTCAACTATTTTGATATTTAAAAAAAATTGCTTCTTTTGATTTCGCACTAAATTGGTATAGGCAATAATATTGACGGGCCTAACTGCCTAAGAATCGAAATACACAATTTGTATATTAGTAAAGTCTCGCAATTCGTAGGTTCGAAAAAACCCAAAACAAATGGTGTTTCTCCTTGAACAACAGGCTGTCAATACCCCAACAACTGGCTGTCAATATTCCTTGAACAACAGGCTGTCAATACCCCAACAACAGGCTGTCAATATTCCTGCATAAGTATCAATAAAATGTTTTCATTGCCTTAAAATGAAAATGATGTCATGATTACACAGTGAATAAAACAGACAACAGCCAATAGTAGAGTTTGGTTATTTCATTTGGCAAGTTGTTATTTTATTTGGGGTCGGTTTAGTTTCAATTTCAATCAAATCAAATCCATATAACGTAAAAAATGATTCAATCTGAATCTGATATCTGACAATTCAATTTCACCTGCTTTTCTATCTAATCCGCACATTGCCTTGCTGCTGACACACTTGCTCCATGCATTTCAGTTGGCAACAGAGAAAGAAATGGATTTTGAAACAAAATAATATAAAAAAGTTAGAACAGACTTACCTTTTCATATATATATATAGATATAGATGATCAACCGTACCTCAATGTTCACCAAAAAAAAAAACCACACTATCTTACATATACCTTCACACAACTGGAGCTCCTTTCTCTAAAAAAAAAAAAGAAGAGTTAGGAACTAGCAATACCAAGAAAAAAAAAATAACAAAAAACTTAGAGCTAGCTAGATCCATTAAAACACATCAAAAATATGGCTTGCTTCAGAGAAGAATCAAATAAACCTCATTTCATCTTAGTGCCACTACCTGCTCAAGGCCATATTATCCCCATGGTTGACATGGGGTGCACCCTTGCCGAGCGTGGGGTGCGGGTAAGCCTTATCATCACACCAGCAAATGCCGACCGTATCCAACCCATAATCGAGCGCACAAAAGAGGCAAATCTCTCAATAGAATTCGTTGTGCACAGTTTTCCCGGTGTAAAGTTCGGTTTGCTACCGGGGCAGGAAAGTGTTGAATGCTCTAGAGGCAAAAGAGGCAAATCTCTCAGGGCTTTCTATGATGCTACTTACTCCCTCAATGAGCCCTTGGAAGCTTTTCTAGAAAGCCTTGAACAACCGCCAGATTGCATGATCACTGATATTTTCAATGCATGGACGGGTCCTGTTGCACGAAAGTTCAGCATACCTAGGGTAATATTTGAACCATCAAGTTGCATTTATGCATCTACAGTTTTTTTTTTTTTGATGGTAGGTTGGCAATTGCCAGCCTACAATTTTTCATTGATAAAAGAATAATTACAAATGTTCAAACACCTCCTACATATATTACATTACTCAATTAAATGAGATATTCTAGTCTTTGAAAAAAAAAAATTAAGAAATCACAACAAGAATGAGACACCTTTCGCGAGGATAAAAAAGTGACTTTTCGCGACGAACTACTCTCATTCTTCAGCTTTTTCTTTTTGCGACGGTACTTTTCGCGAGGGAGTACCGTCATAAATTTGCTTTTTCTCTCGCAAAAAGTATCTACATTGTTGTAGTGAAAACCGAGGGTTCATGCTCCTCTAAAACCCCTCATCCATTATCTATCCATAGCCTAACATCCCTGATCGTTTCTTCTACGAGTAACCTAACTGTCTTTGTCTTTTGATTGAAAATTCTACTATTCCGTTCTCGCCACAACGACCATAATCCCGCTGCCCAAGCTGTTATCCACACCAGCCTCAGTTCTTCCGTGTGCATAGCTCCTGCTCCTGCCCATAGTCTAACGTGATCGGTAACACTATTATGTATTGTACCCAAACCCAATTTGATAAGCAACTGAATCCAGAATGCTTTAGATACTGAACATTCCCAAAAAAGGTGTTTACTCGTTTCCACCATATGACCAGCACATAATCCGCATCCATTGGTAATCTGGCATCCTCTTCTACGTAGCATGTCTCTAGTTAATAGTTTATTGTGTAACATTACCCATATGAATACCCTTACCTTCGGTGGCGTCCTGGCCTTCCAAACCCTCTTCTGATATGGGCATAGTACTCTTGTGGTGTGCAACATCTTATATGCCGAAGATGTCGAGAAGCACCCCGTAGGCCCCCATCTCCATTTTAGCTCCCCTGAATCTCGCTGTATTGTTGTTGATACCCTATAGAATGGTAATAGGCTGGAAAGATCTTTTACAAAGAAAGATTGATGTTGTTGTTCGCCTATTTGGTCAATTTCTGTGGTCCCATATAACACTCTCAAGGATATCGCCCAGCTGCTCTGTGTGTTCGATTGCATAATCCAAATCCATTTCGTCAATAGTGCCTCGTTTTGTATTTTAAGATTTATGATGCCCAATCCTCCATTCTCCTTCGGGGAGCAAGTTTTTTCCCAATTAACCAAGCAATTGATCGGCTTGCATGGTTGATTCCCCTTCCACAAAAATGCTCGTCTGATCCCATCTATTCGCTTGAAAACCCATTTAGGAATTCTCAGTGCCTGCATGTAATGTAGCGGCAATGCAGACAGTACCGCCTTAATCAATGTTAGTCTACCTCCGAATGACAATAATGCTGATTTCCAGCTAGCAACTCTCGCTTCAACTGCCGCAATTAGTGGCAAGAAATCACATTTTTTTGGTTTCTTTGCCGACAGAGGCAATCCTAAGTATCTGATTGGTAATTTTTCGACCTGACATCCCAGGATACCTTGCAGTGTTCCCCAAAACCTTTCCGAAACTGCCACCGGCACGAAGGCTGATTTATGCTTGTTTATTCTCAGACCCGTCAAGTTCTCATATATGGACAACACCAACGAAATAACCCTCAGAGTACGAGGGTGCGCCTCTGCAATGATTATAGTGTCGTCAGCATATTGGATCAATTGAGGTGTGAAATGAATCGGCCTCTGCATTTCTGAGGCCGCATTGTTAATCAACCACTGCAATGAATCCGCCACCAAAATAAAAAGCATCGGGGACAACGGATCCCCCTGCCGCAGTCCCCTGGCATGTTGAATAGCCTCGGTGTACTTACCATTGTACTTTATTGTCGATGAAGAAGAGTTCAGTAACAATAGAACCGTTGAAACCCATTTCGGTGGGAATCCTTTCTCAATCAATAGATTTGTCAAGTAACACCAGCTCACTGTATCAAATGCCTTCTCGAAATCTACTTTGAACAAAACTGAGGGGATTTTCCTCTTCGTACATGACGAAAGGAATTCCCTTGCCACCAAGAATGATTCCATTATTGACCTCCCCTTTATAAATGCCGTCTGCTTATTAGAAATCAGATCACAAAGCAATGGTTGTAACCTATTTGCCATAATCTTCGTCACTATTTTAATAGAGGTGTTTATCACACTAATCGGTCTGTAGTCTCCTATCATCACCGGCTGATCCTTCTTAGGTATGAGAGTAATCGCCGCTTTATTAATACCATTAATGTTTGCCCTTCCCGTGTGGATTTGAGTCAGCAACCTCATGTAGTCAGTTTTAATGATTTCCCAAAAGGATTGGTAAAATTCCACCGGAAACCCGTCCGGTCCACTTGCTTTATTTTTAGGTAGCATCATTATGGCTTGTCTAGCTTCTGCCTCTGAAATTTCATCATCAAGGTATCTCAGTTGTTCATCCATTCTGCCTCCCACTCTCCCTGTTAGATCAAAACCCGCACTCCTAACAGGTTGGCTCATGATTCCTTTGAAGTGAATCAGTAAGGCCGATTCCAAGTCTGTCTGATCAATTACCGTACCGTCATCTCGAATCAGTGATCCTATGTAGTTCCTGTTCTTACGAGCATTTGACGATGCGTGGAAGTACTTAGTATTTTTATCGCCTAGTTGCAACCATCGGCATCCCGATCTTTGCTTCCATTTTGTTTCCTTAATCAGAGCTAAGGCGAAGATGTGTTCTCGCAATTCAATTCTCAGTGCTCTTTCTATCTGCGTAAGGGTTCTATTTTCTTCCGCCCTATCAAGCTGCCTTACCACCCATTTAGATCTCTCCAAGAACGTATCCTTTTTTTTGAATTTTTCTTGTGCCCAATTTGATAGCTCTCTCGCCACCGCTCTAAGTTTATTTTGGAAATTCTTAGCCGGCTGTGTAACCGACGTCCCCATCTCCCATGCATGTGCTACCAATTGTCTAACTTCACTGTGTCTAAGCCAATAGTTTTCAAATTTAAAAATTCTCTTCTGATTATTTTCATGCGGTTTTATTGTAAGGAAAAGCGGAACATGATCCGAGGCCAATGCCGGAAGGTCTGTAAGAGAGTGTGTAACCCCCATGGCATTCCAATCCTCTGAAGTCAGTATCCTATCCAATCTTGAGAAAGTTGGAATAGGACGTCTACTGGACCATGTGTACTGGCGGCCTTGGATTGGTATATCCAATAAGTTGGCATCGGATATGAATGTGTTAAAGTGTAAGATTGAATTAAGCTCATTACGGTTCCCTGTTGTATCACCAAGTGTTCTTAAAATATTAAAGTCTCCAATTACTAACCACGGCAAATTATTTAATGCTCTTATTGATCTCAACTCAGATAAGAAAGAAATTTTATCCCTGATTTGTTGCGGCCCATACACTCCTGTTAACATGAATTCAAAGTTGTCTCTCTTAAGAATAGTTGTAATAGAATATGCTTTAATATGTTTTTGTAATTTATTATAGGTGTTGCTCCACACAAGCAAAATTCCACCCTTGGAACCCCCTGAATCTAATGCCACATAATAATGAAATCTTTGAGTGCACAATTGTCTAACTCGAAATATAGAATTGTCACTCCATTTAGTTTCCTGTAAACAGAAAATATCACACTGCGAATCCATAATAACATCCTTAATTACGGCACACTTATTAATATCCCCCAAACCTCTAACATTCCAACACAACAATTTAATTTGAAAGCTTAAATTCATTGATAAATTAATTTAGCACCTTACACAAAATCCACCAGGCAAGAATCGCCTCACCTAAATAACTCATGATAAAACCAAAACCTATCTCATTAGCTGACTCAGCAGCTAACAGAGTAGTAGTCAACCCCATGACTCTTAATCCTAACTTAATAAAATAGAAACACAAAAGACTAGAAATTAAATTAAAAACCAGATAAACAACAAAAACACGATTCTCCTGTGGCGTGCTAATCATTAAAACTAATTACTCAGAATCTTCCAGAGGCTCTTCCTCTGGTTCTTCGTCCAGCACTACTTCCTCTTCCGGCTCCTCTTCGTATAGTTCCTCCTCCAGTTCTTCCTCTTCTAGTTGTGTCACCGCTGCCGCAATAATCTGCTCTTCGTCTTCATCAGTTGAGAAAGCATCCTCTTCCGGGTCGTACTCGAGGGACTTGAGAATCGACTCATCCTCCCAATTAATGTCTCCTGCCAATGCCTTTTTTAGAGTTTCATTGTCAGCTGCTCCCTGTAGTGGGATAAGTTGGCCTGTCAAGTGAGTGCCACAATAGCGTCTGACGGATTGAATAGTGCTTTCCTCCAATGGAGCAGCAGCCATGGACTCGGCTTGTAGTGCCTTGTTAATTTCTTCTATTTTTGCAGGGCTATTGGAGGCCGACGGGATGGCCGTGTCTACATTGACCTTTCTCGGACGAGTTTTCTTTGGTGAGTAATTTTTCCTTGGTGGGTTTTTAGCAATACGGGGGGACCTTCTTGGGGTCGGTGCATCACTCTTGAGCACCTTCTTTGCCCTTCTGTCACCATCCGAACCCCCACTGTCCGTGTGCTCTTCCCCTTTGTCAGACTGGTAGTCAGCGGCTGGTTCTTCTTGTTGCTGTTGCTCATAATCCATTTCTTCTTCACCCATATACTTTTCCGTTTGACCTATATTCTGCCTCTCTTCATTAATTTCTGTAGTCTGGTTTGGTTGCGGTGCATCTCCTGACACTCCGATAGTCAGTTGTAGACTCTGATTATAAATCTCAATTTCTTTTGCCGTGTAAAGCCCTGGATGGGAATTAGGAGTCGGTGGGAGGGGGAGATATGGTGTGAGACATCTGATGTGTGGGCCCGTATTTGCAGCAAAATTTGCCGCTATCTCTTTATCCACTGTACTTGGAAGCTCAACTCCCCCAGTTAATTCTTTCGGATATAAGCCCATATTGTAAGTGTCTAAGTTTGTATTAGTGTGAAAAGGACTTGGGCTGCCTCTGTTAGACATAGCATGAGGTGAATTAATTGGGGTATCATTTTCATTCTCTGAATGGGCTTCTTCATTTGGGCCTCGCTGGATAGCTTCCAATATTTTTTCTCCTGCCTCTTTTAGGCCGAGAGAATCTAATTCCTTGAAATAGGGTACAACGGGTCCCACCCTTGTTCCCTCATTTCCCTGTTGCGCCGAATCAACTCCCTCACGCTGTACCACTCTCTGCACTGTATCGGCGATAGGGTTGGTGAAATTCGAGCCTTCATTAATTGCCGATTGAGACTCTACTGGAACCCAATTCTCTCCAGTTGAGTTTTGAATGGTATTCTCCAGTGAATTTTGAAACGGTAAACCTTTCTCTACCACCGCTATTTCCGCCGGCGGTAGGCCGACTAGACTCGTTGCCTGTCTGTTGAGTCGCTCTTTGAAGAGGGGAGAGTTGTTTAGCATCACTTCAATTCGATTTTTTTCATTGCCCGAGTCTAAGGTGCTCCACACTGAGAACAGGGTGTCGAAATCGAGCACGAACTGGTCCGAGGTTTCCAAGTTGGTGGACGAGCCAGCCGCCTGGTTAATGAAGTTACCCCGTGCCTGGTCGAAGAAGCTTGGAGGCGGCGTGGAGTCTTGAGGTGTTGACAGTGGTATTGGTTCCTCTATCCACGCATGGACCACCACTCGCACAATTCTGAGGATGCCTCTAACCCAAACCGCAGTATTAAGCGGAACAAGGGAAAGGTTGGGAACAGCGACCACCGCTCTCATTTTCTCCAGTGATGGCACACTAGCCATCGGGCCGTGTTCGAGCACTATTCCAAATGAGCCTGCCGCATGCAATAGATGCTCAATAGTCCATGAGCAAGGTGACATTCCCCTGAGCTCCACCCAAACCTTGAACTGCAGTTGCAGTGGCTTACCATTAACTGCCTGGTTCCAAGGGAACGCCACATACCCCGTTTCCCTGAGGTGTGTAGCGTGTGCACTAAGAAAAGCGTCACGATCAATTCCCGGAGGGAGAAGAAGGAAGTATTGTTGATCGTTCATCTTGGTGATTGGGAATGGATATGGCGTTGCACATGTCGCCATCAGCACGGACTGTAGAATGTGAATGTTGTGGTTCTCTCTCAATCTTGCATCAATTACCACTGCACCCAGCATTTCGCACGCATTCTGCTGCATTTGATTCCTCTCAGGTATGAAAACTGTGTTCACCTGAGGTCTGTCTTTCGGCATTAAGTCTTCACCAAAGTTCCCTCTTGGCATCAGGGGATCGAAGGGTGGTGGCTTGCTGTTGAGGACAAAGGTGCATGCACGAGCTTCATGGCCGGTGTTCCAACACTTAGCGCATACACGTTCGCGTTTCGTGCATGTGTTTTGATCATGGACCAAGTTCAAACAATTATAACATCTCCCTCTCCAACGATGGTGAGTGGGATCCGGGGGGAGTGGAAGTGGCTCTGGTGTGAGTTGTTGTGGCTCAACGGGAGGGGATGCGAAGGTCCATGGGTTAGAGTCAAGGAAACTCTTCCATATTGGTTCTGGGAATCGGTTTGGATGTTGAATCAAGTGGATGTTATTGTTGTGGGTGTTTGTAACTGGGTGCGAATAAGTTCTGGCAGGAGGGGTCATGGCTGTTGGTGATGGTTGGTTGGCAGCAGGTGTAATGTGGTTGTTGGAATGGTTAATAGTGTTTCTTTTTTTGCGGTTTGTCATAGGCCTTGGGTTGTTCAGATGTAAATTGCTGGAGGTGTTGTTCAGTGGTTTTATGAGGGTAAGGATAGTAGAGCTTGATGAGTAGTTGTAAGGGTTTTTGTATGGTTGAATATTGGAGTGAAATTGTGAGTTTGGATAGGCGTGTGGGTAAGGTACCAGGTTTGAGATTGTACCATGTTGCTCATAGACCTTAGAGGGTACATGTCGTTTGGTATAATCAGACCTTTGGGGGTTGAATTGTTGATGTTTGTGAGTTGACGTTAATTTATTACCCCTATAGCCGTTGTTAAAATGGTACTTACCTGGAGTGAAATGGTTCCCTTGTGTAGAAGGATGATGAGAGCGGTACTGTACTCGTACCTTTTTGGTCCACCCCCCTCCAGTTTGGATAAACTTGAATTTGCCTCCCATGTAACCCAGCTCCCTTTAGTGATCGCCCAAATTCGCCTGAAAATCGCCATTTATCTCTTAGATGCCATCCTTTGATCCGAAAGAAAATCCCATATATGCATTGCATCTACAGTTTATAATATTGTGCATCACAAGGTGTATGATAGTGTCACCGATGAGAATGAATATGTCACCGTGCCGGATTTTCCTATTAAATTAGAAGTCACCAGAGCTCAGACACCAGAATTCCTTAATATCCCAAAGCTTGAGGATATTAATAAGAAGTGTCTCGAAGAACTTTCGACAGCTGATGGGGTGGTAATACATACCTTCCTTGAGTTGGAGCAATTGCTTGTTGAATATTATGAGAAGGTGATAGGGAAAAAGGTTTGGACAATTGGGCCACTTTGCCTTTACAACAAGGATTTTGGAATGAAAGTATGTCGGGGAGATAAAGAGGCAATTGATCATTCACATCGAGTGCTAACCTGGCTCAATGGCAGGGATACCGCATCGGTTTTGTTGATCACATTTGGTAGTATTCCATACACAAACCCTCAGCAACTTATGGAATTTGGGAGCGGCTTAGAGGCGTCAAACCAACCGTTTATATGGGTGATTAAGAAGATAGAAATGAATCCTGAGATTGAAAAATGGCTATGTGAAGGGTTTGAAGAGAGAACAAAGGATAGAGGTCTTATTATTGTCGGATGGGCTCCTCAGATGGTTATTTTGTCACACCCGGCGGTTGGTGGCTTTATAAATCATAGTGGATGGAACTCGATTCTGGAGGCGATTTCTATGGGAGTACCGATGATCACATGGCCACGATTTGGAGACCATTTTTTGTGTGAGCATTTGCTGGTGAATGTTCTCAAAATTGGAGTTAGTCTCGGTGTAAAAGTGCCGAATCGTATTTATGAGAATGATATCATGGTGACGAGCAATGATGTCAGGAAGGCGGTGTCTGCTCTGATGGATGGAATTGAAGCAGATGAAAGAAGACAGAGGATTAAAGATTTATCTGTGAAAGCGAAAAAGGCAATGGAGGAAGGAGGTTCGTCATATATAAATTTCACTGAATTTATTCACCATTTTACAGAGCCAGAAGCAAGATACTAGCAAAGAAATGTGTATTGCTATTACCAGTTTACCACTGTTGTTTGATTTCGCTATTGTTTGACTTCATTATTTTGTCACTGTTGTATGGTTTGAATCTTGTTTAACATCACTATTGTTTGATTCCACTATTTTAAAGGCAGTTCTGACTCGATAAATTAATTAACTGTTTTGATTCCACAGCATGTGCTCCCAATAGATCAGAGGAATATGGCAAGATTCTAAACATTGTTTCCCAGATTTTAAATAGATCACATAAATTTATGAGAAAATTGTGAAAATGCCACTCCAAATCCTTGAATTTGGGAGAATGCCACTCTCAACTTTGAAATTGAGAAAATGCCACTCTAAAGTTGATTAATATGTGAAAATGCCATTTATACTGTATTTTTATACTATCTTGATATACATATTTATGTATTTCCAATTATACCCTTTATACAATTAATTTATTTTGATGCATGCTTCCATTCAAAAACGCCTCTTCTTCTAATCTCCTTTGTGCGATATTGCCAAACTCGGCGATCAGTCCAGGCGCCTCTCCCTTCTCCCTCCTCATCTCTCCTTCCCTCTTCTCTCCTAAGGTGTCTCTCCCTTCTTCCCTCCCCTCTCCACATCTCTCCGCTGGATCACATCTTCATCGCCTCGGCACAGTCGTCGAAGCATCTGATGATGCTCTTGTACCAGGTCGATAGGTTGTTCGAGAAGTCGCCAGGTGAGATGTCAGTGAGGCTTGTGGTGGTGGATTCAATTGCGGCTATTTTTTGGTCCGAATTTGATAATAATTTGGGGGATTTGAAGAGTAGAACAGGGATGTTTTTTAGGGTTGCCGCAAAGTTGAAGGACCAGGCACGTCAATTTGTAGCTGTTTTGGTTGTCACAAACCAGGTTATTTAATTAGACTTTCACATTTTTTATGTTTAAACTCAATTGAGCCTTAACTGAACTCCACTTCTAATATTTGATGAAATTGCAATTTGTTGTTGTGAGGTGTACATTGGCTTTTATCGGTTTGACTGACAATACTGAACCTGACAGTAATAGTTAGCCTCTTTTGGTAAATTAATAGTTAGAAGCTTAATATGATGATCAAAATCAATAAAATATATTCAGAAAAAAAAACTCAAATATCTAAATTTGAGTGTATATATGAATGAAGAATCCAACTTGATCTTGGATTATTTCATCGATTCTATCTGGTACATTACATGTAGTCTTGTGTTATGAACTTCTCATACAGTACAGGAATTGGTATCTGTCCTTGGTTAGCCTGTTTTGTGGTCGTCAGGGCGCATGGTAGCACCAGCGATGGGGCTGTCATGGGCCAACTACTGAAGCCGGTCCTCTTAGAGTTGCTGAAAAGTGAAGGAATTCCAGTGAAGATTTTACAGGGGCAAAAGTGGGAATTCAAGACTTATAATAGCTTTTTAGTGCATTTTTGCTCATAGTGATGCTTTGATGATAAATATGTTGATTTGTTAAGATGTTATGTTAGGGAGGGATACTTTTCTAGAGGATAATTTGGGAATTATTCTTTGTAATATGTATTTGAGAATTATTCTTTGTAATATGTATTTGAGAATTATTCTTGCCTTGAATTGAATTGTTTCTGAAATAATGTATTGTTTATGTAAGTGTGTGTGCAGAAAAAAAATTTCATTTAGATGCTGTGTTTTTTTTTGTTTTTCAAACTTTAACTTAGCGGACTTATATGTAATTAATAGAAGTAATAAAGCATTTGATATGAACTTTATCATGTACATACAACTACACAAAAAATGCACATTATTACAGAAAAAAAAAATTAAGTCATGGTAAGCATGACTTTAATGAATTAAGAAGTAAAATGCTCAAATAAACACTTATCAAATTCACACTTTATTACATTACAAAATTTTATTAAAGAAATAAAGTTTACATATTACAATGAAATTTTCAGCAATTATGAGAAAATACCCATTCTTTCAACTTTTGCTCTTGGAGATACTTCACAACTCCTTGAATTTGCAGCAATTTTGAGAGGATTGTTTCTTCAATAGAAATAATAAAAAAAATGTAATGAAGTAAAAAGTCTCAAACTTACACAAATATGTCAATATATAAACATAATCGGCACAAGTCCATAAAATATGTCATCTAGTTCTTCATTGTAAATGAAGAATTTTTCAAAATGGAATAAAATTAGAATTCTCAAAGTTATATCTGCCTTGCATCGCCTTTGCAGAAGTGGCATCTTCAATGACAATTTCTACAATAGAAGAAGGGAAAATATATAAAAAAAAAAAAAACTAATGAAAAAAATTGATGAGAAGAAGAGAAAACAATCTTAATGATAGGTTGGTTGCAAAAATATGAAATCAAGTGCCTTGAGGACATTGTTTTTACCAGTAATGACTCCTTTTTTCTTACTAGGTCATTCTTTGCAGCAATAGCCTTGAGCAGTTTGTTCCAAATCAAGTGTACATGCATTTGGGTAATACAAAATAATACAATATAATAATCAAGCAATAAACTGTTAGAAAGATGGTACCGGTATAATAATCAAGCACCATTAGTATTAGAGTGCGCTAGAGAGATGGTACCAGTAAACCTAAACATAAAAAGGAGAGGACTATACATCGTGTCTTCCTTGTTATACTTGAGTTAGCAGTGCCACATTTATAGGAAACAAGAAGGTCCAAGTATAAAAAATTAACAATTTAATTTACTAAATTGCCAACAATTCTGGGTTTGTTTAGGAGACATTCACTCAAATTGTAACTAAAAAACTATATTAATGGTATACCTTCCAAACTAAAATCCCTTTACTCTGAAGATACTGACCTCTCAAATCAACTGTATTAACCCACGTGTCACATACCAACTGTACAAAGCTACATAAGAGATGTGTCGTCATTAGTCGATATCTGAATAATCTCTGGTACCAAATTCTGAAGCTGTCTCAACCTTGGGCACTGTTAGGGGTTGTTCAAACAGAGGCAATATTACCCTCATATCATGCAACAGACATAGCAATATGTTTTATGGTGACTTCAAAGAGGCATGAATGTCAATAAAATACTGGAACTGACGGGAATCAACTATCAGTAAATTATCTTAGGGCTTAATCGGGTATGACTAAGGAAGAGGTTTGCAAAACAAATGATGGAATCAACCAATAAACTGAAACCAGTTAATATAATCAAAATCAGTAAACTTTCTACATTTTTCAGTGGAACCGAGCAGCAATGGAGTCAAGTTGAACCGCCCGAGGGCAAAGGGCTAGTAGTACTCTTTTTCTCCTTTTCTTTGAATCTGATTGGAGCTGCTAGGGCGCAAGCTAAGGTCTGATCGGAAGATAGAGGGGTAGAGCGCAGGTGTAGCGCGTGAGAGAGAGAGCAGGCGACGCACGCGAGAGGGAGTCAGGGAGGAGGTGAAGAGTCGGAGTTGAGAAGAGAATTTTATTGGGTTTAATCTTTCAATCGGATCTAAATCTGATAAATCAAGATCAATATTGTAGTGCTCCGTTCATCAAGTTTAATTGATGAAATCCAACAGTCCAGACTAGGTTCATATTTTTTGATGAAGGGTATTTTAGGCAGTACAAAGATTAATACAGTATAAATGGTATTTTCACAAATTAATCAACTTTAGAGTGACATTTTCTCAATTTCAAAGTTTAGAGTGACATTCTCCCAAATTCAAGATTTTGGAGTGGCATTTTCACAATTTTTCCTAAATTTATTTATCTGATAAAAAGATACACTAGACAGTCTTTATATGCTGCAATTGATGACACCCATAACGGCACAAAATACATACTTAATAAATTAAATCCTTTTAGACAAAAAAATCAGTCATATCCAAAACGGTTTGTAATAACAAGAAACTTTTAATGACTGTAGAAATTTTTTTTTTCTTTTTTTGATAAAAGTGGGGAGTGCCCATCTGTTTCATATTAAAACAAATAGTTTATACAAAAGCAATGGCATGATGATCATTGAGAACAAAATACTAAAACAGGAGCTAAAACAAGCTAAACCCGATAAAGATCTAAAGGATCTTTATGATATCTAATCAAACAAGAAGCTAGAAGAGTAGTGTAATAACAAGGCACAAAATAAGCACATCTAAGTAAGAACATTAAAAAGTTATGGGCTACAGATAGTAATGACTGTAGAATTAAGTATAGTTTATGAGAAAAAAGATGCCCACTCTATTGCATACATATAAATTAAACATGAACCGCAGAATTATGCAAACTTTGACAACTCATCGCAGAACACAGCTGAGTGTTCCTCCTTGACATACCGCAAAATCAGCCTAATTCCGTTTTATGCAAAGGCGGATTCACATAGTATGCTGCACCAAAGATGCCGATAGCGCCCTTCAATGGAATAACATGACTTGGTGGGCCCCACCCGTAATTGACCTCATTGAGCCCAATCTTGCTCCAGTCTGACATGATCATTGTTCCATAATCGCACATCCAATCTTTTATGTGGTGGTAAAAGTTGGTGCCCCCATTCATCCAATCTGCAAACTTAGACGAAAGTGTCTCCTTTTCAACTTTTATTAGACTAATGACCTCTACAAGAGAAGCCTTGTTGATCTCATCAGTAGACATTGCACGGGCTGTCATGTACGTGCAATTACCATAATACCCATCCACAGAGCAGTGTTATCAGAACCGGACCGGACCGGTTGGTTGGATCGGAAAAAACCGGAACCGGCCACCTATCCGGTTCGGTTCTTTTAAAATACCGGGTAAGCAATCAGATCGGTTAAAAACGATTTAACCGGACGGTTCTCTTTATTATATCGCTCGACAAACCGCGGTTCAAATCTGATTTCATTATCTTGCTCTGTTGCTCTTCCTGATTTCACGTATTTCCTATTTTTCTTTAGGTAGAATCAATTTCCTGCCTTTTCTCCAGAAGCTAAGATGGAAAGAAATGAGAAATTGGCTCTCTCCTTCAAATTGGCTTTCTCCTTTCATCTTCTTAGATTTATTCTTGTGTTTAACACAGTGACACATTCTCATTCTGAAAGTTAGACTTCAAACGGAATCACCAAAAATCCTTCATCAATTACGGTAAATAATCTCATTTAATTATTAAATGGAATTTTTAATACGGTGCACTTCAAAAGCATGAAGCTTTGAGTTGATTTTATTGAATAGAGAAATGCATTAAAGGTGTTTGATGAAATGCCCAAATCAAAATAAGATTTTAGATGAAAGTACTGGAGTTGTCAATTGTCTGTTAATAAGTCTATATACTTTTCTCTCAACTAAAGTCAAAGTTGAATGACTAATATATATAACTATGAATGATTAGTCTTTATAACTATGAATGTCAGACCTGAATTGGGTAAAAAAAATCAAAGTCAGGTGATATGAAACTCGAATGGTAAATTGAAACTCGAATGGTAACCATATGTTGAATGATTTATGGTGACTATGGTGATTGAGAAATAAGATGTATGGTGCAATGATTTAACTTTAATTAATAAAAATAATGATCTGCTTCTTATTTAGATATTGATAGGATGAAATTACACAAGTTTAGGTTTCAAACTAAAACACGGTTACAAAACATTTAATTAAGAATTCAAGAAGCTTGAGTCTTCAAAAAGAAAGGAAAAATAACAAAAACCAAAGTGAACCGATTACTGGTAAACTGGATATTGGTAACCAGCAACATACAACAAGAAGAAATGAAAAATGACCTTATACTGGTAAAACAAAAATTGAAACTCCTCCAATCCTTATTGATCTTAACAATTCCATATATCACCCTTCATTTTCATTCTCATTATGTAAATACTTTCATTGGTCCTCAGTATTGATTTATGGTATAATCAAAATTTATTTTTCTTTTTTCATTTGAAACTACAATCAAATTGATTCAAGTACAGTCTAGGTTGTAATATACTTTTATTTTATTTGCTAGTAAGTTAGGTTATTATATAGTTTAGTTTTATTTGCTAGTACAAGTTATTGTTGACAAAAAGTTCGGCACACAAGCTTAGTTTGATTCCAGTGCAATACATTTATTCATTTTTGTTTGATTACAGTATAAGATTTGCTCTATAATGGCAAAGAAATTTATCCTTTGACAATATTGTCAATGTTCAAGAACCTCAATTTTTATAGTATAAGTTTAGTTTGATTCCAGTATAAGCTTTTCAGTATACAAGCTCAATTTTGAACAACCTCATTTTTTGCAATATATTTCATAACCTTTTTTGACGACATGCTATTTTTTGTTAAAGTTACATGTTTTATTTAACTAGATACCTACTCTTATTATTCCTTGTCAGAAAATGCAAATAAATAATCAGTTAGGCTTTAAGATAATAAGTTATATGTGTTTTAAAAAACTAGCGATTGAACCGGTTGAACCGAAGCTATGCCGGTTCGATATCCGGTCCGGTTCTGATAACATTGCCACAGAGGGTAACACACCGTGTAGCAAATGTCGTATGCTAGCGGAAAATCCTATCCGAAACTCAGCTTCAGGTGTCAAATCAATAGCACGTGCACGACATTTTACGATCATCACAACCTCAAAGGTGGAGCTCCTCTGGCCTGTCTCGGCCATATAAAGGTCCTTGATTCAATTGATGCTATTAACGGAGATGTCATACTCTAAGGTTGCGAAATTGATGAGTGTGAAAGATGGAGGGGGGCCGGCATGTGGTACCTTGGGTGGGGGGTTTGGTATGTTTTCCCTGGACCACACTGGCTTAACAGTCGGCTCAGGAAGGCCACATGCCATCTCACCGACTGCCTTCAAGAATTGTGCAAGTCCTAGGCCGTCAAATACCACGTGGCTTGAGCAAACACCAACCGTGAAACCACCACAGGTGAATTCAGTGACCTAAAATTTAATAGTTCCTGTCCATTAGTACAAGCCAAAAATATGGGGAAAAAAAGAAGAAGAAAAATTATAAAATCACCTGAACCATAACAATTTCAATTTCATATTGAAGTTTGGTTTCTGGCGGGGCTTGGGGCAGGAGTTGCTCCTTTGGTACCATCAATGGCCTTTCGAGATAATTTACTTCTTCAAGGCTACAATTCGCCTTCACTTCGAAAAACCAGATACCCTCGCCAGTGCATTCCACCTCAAGCTCACCCTGTCGAATTACTCGGTCTATAAACTTACAGCTAATATAGAATGCACATAGGTTACAGCTAATTACATAGAATGCACACAGGTTATAAACTTACAGCTAACATATTGTTCTTCCTATTTATAATTTTATCTCTTCTCTTCCTGCTTTTCTGAGTTGCGTGATTATTAATTATTTACCAACAGCAGCTAGGAGTAAATTTCTAGATGCAGATTAAGTGGACTGAGAAATATGAGGGTGATATTTATAATTAGGATTTATGCGGTCATAATTTAAGTGGTTTTCTTATAGTTACTTCATAATAACTAGGACATTAATTTTGTATTCAAGCAGAATTAAACATTATTAATACATATACAAGGTTCCATGCATGATTCTGAAAATCAGAAGATAAAGCGGAATTGGTCGGTTGACCATGGAATTGGAATCGAATGAATCAGTAGTAATCAGACGAGTTAAACAATCATTCGATGGTCTAAATTCATCTGACGATAGAACTTATTTCAAAATTTTGTCATTGGAAACAGTGAAGGGTAAAATTAATGATTCTACAGGCGATAATTTCAGGGCAATGCAGTAACCGCTGAATTCACATCCTCTCCAATCCCTGATGATAAGGGAATATTTTACAATTACTAGATCTGAACCATTCTTTTTAACTTGGCACGAATCTCAAAGTCCAAAAATACCGCCCCCTATTGTGGCCCAAATATCAAATCGGTTGAAAATTAATCTCAAATCGTAAAGTGAAGGTGATTCTCTGCAATACCGGAGAGGATACAGATTCGTAACCGCTACCCACCCCAGATTGAATTTGAGTAGGGACAATGAGAATTTGGGTGCCGATTTTAACAGCTACAAATTAAATTTGTGCAGATCTATGGTGAGAGAAATCTTTTTATGAACCAAACTGTCCTTTGTTCGGAAAGGAAATATTAAAGTTGGATTTCAAATCTTTTAAATTAAAAAATTATTTTGGTATGGACCCCACCGACATTTATTGGGTGTAGATTTTAACAGTTATCATTTTAATCAATGCAAATCCGAAGTGCGAGAAAAAAACAAAATTGGATCAAACTATTCTTTCTCTGAACAGGAAATAATAACTGGAATCCAAATCTTTTAAATTCAAAAGTCATCTCGTGTACCCACCAGTATTTATTTTTGGGAGAACATTTATGCAACTTATTTGCTTCTATTATTGAGTAAAAAAGTTGAAATTCTCAAGTTCTCAAATTTCAACTCTTAATTAAAAAAGTTTTATTAGTTTTATTTTTCAAACAATTTCAAATTGTTTCTATTTTTCTTTTGCAAATATAGAATTACATGATAAAAATATAATTGCAATAATAAATTTACATATTAGCTTTTGATTAAAACAAAAAAGTTAATTATTTTATATATATTTTAGTTTACTAAATGAATATCGATGAGTCAGTAATTTCATTCGAACACAAGGTCGAAAAATGTGAATTACTCAATTTTAAGTATGGAATCCGTGAAGATTCACTTAAAATTAAAGTTTTAGGAGTAGTGATTTTTATTTTAGATGGTATGCTTTTCATATTATTTTTTATTTTCTACATTTTATGTTATGTTTATGTTGATTTTATAGTTTGAATGCGTATGGTTCTTAATGAATGTCTATTGATCACATATTATGGGTGCTGATTTTAACACAACTATTTTTTTTATTAACACAACAATTTTAAATTTTTTATTTGTATAGACAACTTTGTCCCTCTTTTATTATTGCTATAGCTTTCCTTATTTGATTGTGCAATCAATACTTTCTTTATTTTAATAATTATGATTCATTTTATTTCCAAAATCAAAATATTTGTCTCTAGATGCATTTCTTTCCTAAAGAACGAAAGACAATAATTAAAATTTAAAACTCATAATTAACAAGCTGAAAATTCAATTTACGAATCAACAAAAATAAAACTTATACTTAAATTAACAGATAATAAATTGTAGATTTTATTAATTGAAATGATCAGATGTGAACATAAAATTATCTAAGATTTAATTAAATTATACAATTTACAATTAACAAAAAATATTGTCAACATAATTTTCAATCAATTGATTAACATAATTAAAAGTAGGAAGCAATTACATCTATAGGAGAAAAAAAAAAGTGGTAATTGGGGCATGTTATTTCAAAATTTGATTGGGTAACATGCTAAATTTTTTTTTTCTTCTTTTCATCATATAGTATACAATTAGAAGATAACATAAATGAAGGATATCAAATTTAGAAGTTGATATTTAAAAAACTTGTCAATTAAAAGAAAAAATAAATGACTTATTGATTGAGAAACAAATTCAGGGGTAAAATTGTCTATTTATTAAAATATTTAAAGATTATTGTGTTAATAATATTTTTTGTGGTGTGAATATCAGCACCCACATATTATAGCTGAATGGATCTTCTATGCTATATGTGAATATTAATTTTTTTTTACTTAATTAGAATACAACTTTTAATGTTAGCAGAATAACTTCCTAATTTCAAAGATTAGGAATCTTAATTTTATTATTTCCTTTTCGATGGGATATTTTGGTCAAATTTGTTTTTTTCCTGTCATGTCATATATGTTAAAATCGGGAGAATTGACAAAATGACCTATTTTCATAAAAAATCGGACAAAACACTCTATGTATAAATTATTTGACAAAATACTACACATGTAAAATTTTATCCTTCTCTCAATTTACTTCCATTTTTTTTTTTTTTAAATCTTTCCTTGTCTCTTGACCTTTCTAGAAAATTTTGATCTGTCTATGTTAAAGAACACCACCTCTTGACTTTCCTCCATTCTCTATTCCCCTAGCTCGACTCTGCCCACTGTCTCTTCTCCGAACATCTCTCTCCGCCTCATCAAGTTCGCTTCTCTGATTCAACTCTGCCCTCGACAGAGGTACTCCGTCCCCCCTCTTTGGATCAATATTATTTCATTGCATGTTAGATGATTAAATAGATGTTGCAGTCCAATTCCATTTAGTTCTCGTACTTGATTTGCTAGAAATTTCTTAACTACAAAATTTTTCTAAAGAATGGACTCCTCATGATAAAATTACCTAACCCCTGCCCCAAAAGAAAAAATAAAAAAAGGCAAGTTTTGCCCTGCGAAACGAAAGGGAGATAAAAAGTCATTAGTTAACTTGTTCACTACATTAGTCTGTCTCGTAATGTGTATTTTTTTTACTTTTTCACTACATTAGTTAACTTGTTCTTATATGTTATTTATTTGTTCTTATAAAAAGTCAGACAATGAGACAATCCACTCAAATTCAAGCATGAGTTTTTTTTTTTTTTTTTAATCAATTTTGGGAGCCTATATGTAGCAATTCAGAGAATTTCAAATTAATTTAGAAAACTTGATAAAAATACATAATGATAAATTGGTGTTCAAATGGTCCAGTGAATGATGAAATATTTATAAATATATTTTTTGTCGAGTCTGAGATTAATATTTTGAGATTTTTTTTATTAAGAATGGTTGGAGATTTGTTATCATGGTTAACTAACTCATTTTAATAATTTATTCGGCTTTTAATCATAGTTTTTATTTTCCACCACCAAAAGTTAATAAATACAAAAATTCATATGAAGTATTTCTAATTGTTTCTTTTTTTTGTTTGCATATAGAACCATGGATGATTCGCTTGACCAATTCAAAAATTTACTACAGAGTAACATTCTGTTGGATGATATAAATGTTACTCTCACAAATTAGTTAAATAATTGCATATGAATTTATTTGTTCTTTCTTTAAATAAAAATTATATATGGTAATATTAAACTATATGGGGGAGGAATATTTTATTTCTCAAAATCATATATTCGGAGATGAGGTTTATGATATGGAATATATTATTCGGAGATGAGGTTTATGATATGGAATATATTATATAGATAGTAATAAATATGTTTAGGAGTTGAATAAAAATTAGAGTAAATGGGAGAGAAGTAGAGGAGAGGGAGAGGAAAGGAAAATATGAGACCCACAAAGTTATTTTGTCAAAAGATTTATAGGAAAGGTATTTTATTTGAACTTTTTCAAATGTAGGTTAATTTGTCAAATTTACCGTTAAAATCGGTACCCGAAAAGTAATAGAAAGGCACAACTACAAGGACCTTACAGCGCACACATTGTGTTGTATCCTCTGAGATATCTCATATTTTGCGTTACCGACGTATTCGGTGCCTATTCTGGGATAGCGCAGGGGACAATATTATTTAAGCTTTGAGATTCGTGCATAACGTCTTTGAACGGTCGTAATTTTCCAAAATGTCTCGCAGAATATGAGATATCACAGAGGATGCGAATTCCAGCGCATACAAGGCACAGCCGCTGTCAGCCGCACGAACGCATATCCTTTGCATTAACTCAAATGAGAATCTTTTGAGTTTAATGCATGTAGGCCGTTTGATCATGATCTTTGCCAATCCTTCCCCGTTAATATTAGTGCGGATCTCAATCACACGGTCCAGATCTATTAACGTAGATCCCACGAAGAATCTGAAACACACAACAGCAAACCCAACCATTCAAATTGATAAACGGTGAGAAAAGGTTTAACCAACAGTTCCACACAGAGAAGGGGTGCGTATCCTCTGAGATATCTCAACTTTTGCGTGACCGACGTGTCCGGTGCCTATTCGGGGTGATGTAGGGGGTCAGAAATTATGTATGCTTTGAGATTCGTGCAGAACGTATTTAAACGGTTGGGATTTACTATAAAGTCACGCAAAGTTTGAGATATCTCAGAGGATATGAATTCCACAGAGAAGGTCACACAGGGAAAAGAGAACAGGATCCCTCAACCAGATACGCAACCTCCCAGGCAAATCCAACGGAGTTTATGAATTCGTACAAGCGAAACATCGAGATCGGACGCACCGGATTAAACTACTTCTCATGATTTGAAAAGGCAAAAGTTAAATTAAAAAAAAAAAAAAACAATTTCAAAAGTTCAGTAGAGGCCGGAAACGCGATTTCCGAGAGGAGAAGACTAGGAGAGAAGAAACGATCGAGGAGATAGAGATGTCATCGGGAGATATCAAGGGTTTCTATCGCCAGAAGAAGAAAGGCGGTGTCGCCAAACCCTCTACCACCTCCTCTTCCAAGAAATCAAAGCACTACACCGGAGGCGCCTCAGTCGGAGCTTCCGATTCTGCTCAGACTCCCGCACTTGTCTCTCGCAGCGGTGCTATCGACCTCAAAGGTAACCCCACCACCCTTTTGAAACCCTGGCTTTCGTTGTCTACTTTATTAGGAACAAATTAATAATTAATTTTGTGATTGAAGATGAGTTTGGGGAAGAAGAGGAAGTATTGAGGCAATTTGACATGGATATGAAGTATGGGCCTTGCATTGGAGTAGATCGCCTCGATCGCTGGGAGCGTGCAGCAGCCATGGGACTCCATCCACCTCCTCATGTGCGGGATCTCCTTGCAGCACCAGCTGCTATGTCAGTGACACCTGGCACAAAGCTCCGGTGCCTCTGGGAAGGCCGTGTCTAGAGTTGATTATCCTTGCAGCATTTAGGATTACGAGTGGTTGTGATGACTGTTTTGATGTATTTAGTTAGTTAGTAGTAGTTGTTGCAAGTGTTAAATTGCATTATCAAGCTTCAAATTATGAATTGATATGGTGGTGTTTGTCTTGCTCAAATAGTCAAGTGATATTTGACTTCAAATTATGACGTGATATGGTGTTTGACTTTAAAGTGTTAAATTGAATTATGAAGCTTCAAATTATGAACTGATATGGTGTTAGACATGCTCAAATAGTCGAGTGGTTTTTTTTTTTTTTTTTTTTTTCTTTCTCTTTCTTTTGTTAACATATTACTTATTAATCATGTTATCAGTTATTGTTAACCTCTATTCTGAGAAATTGCTGTAGATAAAAGGGAGGATAAGCTACATGCCTCAGACCTGAGAAATTGCTTTAGAGATCATTTCTCCACCTGAGTTTGACCTTAGCAGCCATGTTCACTCTTACTGGAAATAGTGGGAGGCAATTTACTCTCTATTTTAATAATTAAGTATGCATCATTGAACATCAGTTTCATTTAGGATTAGCAAATATCGGCCATAATGAAGCTTACTTTCTCGAATAAGGGTATATATGACTAAATTTGACTTCATTATGAGAGAAACATATCAATAAGTATTCTATATGTCTATAGCCATGTTTTATATGTATGCATGTTTTGCATTATTATAATTTTTTTTCTCTTTATTTTGCTATTTGTTTTGTCTGTGAATTCATTTGGTTTAATTGATAGCCAAAAAGTGTAGCACGTCTAGAAGTGAAAGCTTTAAATTTTTTCTTTTTGATTAAACTGTACCTATAGTTCTTCTGGGGTTTTATTGTTTGTCAAATTGAGGTATGTCAATTAATTTGAGTTATGGTTTAAAGGCTTCAAACCTAAACCTGAGCTGAAATTATGCTGTATCAGTCGGTACTTATTTTTTGCCACCTTCAGTCATTATTGCTGCTGCTGGTATTAGATTGGTACTTAATTTTCCTTTCCTTCACATCTAATTTATTTGGCTATATCACTTGACTTCTTTTAGTATTTGACATTTTGACAGGATCACTTCTCGAAGATACTATTGAGGGGTAACAATCTGAAGGCTTCTGTTGGAAAGTGAAAATTTATTTAATTGAATGAATTTGTCATAGTCACAAACTCACAATCTACGGATTACAAGCATATATATTTTCCTAAAAGGCATTGGAGCTAGGGGTGCAAACGGATCGGATACGGATCAGATAGTGATCCATTTTTATTTTTCAGATATGGATATGGATCAGATATTATACAGATGCGGATACGGATCGGATATTAACCGGATACAGATATGGATATCCGCTTGTTATAATAGTAAATAACATAATTTTTTTCATAATATATATTAAACTATATAGTATATATCTACTATTTTGATATGGATAATTAAAATTTAAAACCATATCCGTATCTGTATCTGCATGGATATTCGGATATCAGATATCTGTATCAAATTTTCGGATACGGATTCGGATACAGTCGGATAATATCCGATCTGTTTGCACCCCTAATTGGAGCTGTACAAATGTTTTTAAGAAAAGCAAATAAAGCTGTTACTTCTTTTCTGTTTTTGGTATCTAGTGGGATGACCAAGACATATGGGATGTGTATGTCACACTTGCAAGAGAAATTGAGTGAGTTTGATGCAGGTAATATTGGTGTATCTTAACTCAAGTCTTGTCAGATGCAAAATTAGTTTAAGCAGCAGATTGGTACCGTGTTCTGCTTGGTACCTGTCAATTTGCCAGTTAGTTAGCTGAGCTCACTTGTTCATGTCAGTACCCAATGTCTTGTACCTTGGCAAAGCTGTTATAATATGGTTTTGTTTTGGATGTGAAATTTTGCATGTATACTCGCATCTCTTTGTTCACTGGTTAAGATGATGGTGATAAATTTTTGGATTTGATGTAAATTTTTTAAATTTCTTTCCAGTGTTTATGCTTTGTGTCAGACTTGGTTTGAGATGAGTTTCGTTTGCTCAATTTCGTCTATTACTTTGGAATTGGCCAGTACCGTTAACTGTTGTTGGTACTAACTGTTTGTTCCAATTTAACCAGCATATCAAGTCAATTAAAAAAAAAAAGAAAAGTTTTTAAACATATACAAAACATAAAAAATATAACCTTCTTCAAACATCAACTCATCCATCAAATAACGAGCCAGAAGTCCCATAAGTTTTATTTTGCAAGTAGAAGCAACCTTTATTCGCCATGGCACAGAGCAAATAATTGCTGCCACTTCTCAGCCTTTTATTTTTTACTTGTAAAAAAGATGCTAATGATACAATTTAATGGTGAAATTAACAAAGACAAGTCAAGGCTACTTACAATGTAGCCTCTCTTGTTTTCTCAAGAGATGTTTGCTTGACTGACGTCTCCATTTCCACAAGAGCATATAAATTGCAAATGAAGTCAATAGTTATAGGAGTTTTTACAGTTAGAAGAATATTACACATATATAGTCACATACTTATTTCTTTTATTTCCAGTTTTCAAAAGAAAAAAAAAATTGCTGGTCAGTGGAATTGTATTTTGCCAGATACCAATCATCAGACCTTATGCAATATCATGTATACAATTAAAAAATTGCTGGTCAGTTTTCGGGAAGTCCTGCTGCAACTGTGACATCCCAGCTTCAAAAGAAAATTATGATTAAGAATTGAAATAGCCTATATATTATTCAAAATAAATCAAAATATAAGTTACAACCGTAGACACTTACTGTTCGACAGCGTTAGTAAAGACCTCAAGTTCATCCAATGACCCATAAACATCATAGATATCATCAATTGTTGTAATTAGGCAGATTGCCTGTGTGTTTGCTATTCTATAACTTGAATTCTCTGGTAGATCATAAGCATAGCCTTCACTCCACATGTAGTTCTCAACGAGCCTGTCGCGAATAAATGGTAGTTTTTCATAAAGCCGCAAATCAGTCCACCATCTGGACAAGGGATAAGTGAAAAGAAATTTAAAAAGATACGTACAAATAAAGCTTTTCTCAAAGTAAAACACGTGAATACTTCACCTTTTTTATATAGCCGTAGAATAAAACAGGGATCAATTTGAATCATTGAAAATTTGAAATATCATTTCCTTATTTATTGAATTATTTTATTTATATTATTATTGATATTTACCTTGATACTTGCTTCAGTTCTTTCTTGTACAAGTTCTGCATTAAATTAAAATTCAAAACAGCCAGTTCCCACAGTGCAGGTCTGATATGCTTGTCTATCTTGTATTGCTCGATAAACCACCGATTGTGCATTCTTTGCATCCTCCAATGCAGAGGGAGCTCCAGTGCATGGGTAACTTCTTCTTTAAGCCTTGAATTATCATACTTAGAGCTCTCCAAAAAATTTGTTAGGTGTTTGGTTGTGTAGTGCCTGGCCTTCTCCAATGCCTCTTCTCCTTCTTTCGCGAGAAAAGAAGCCTGGTACAAACTGATCATCTCTTTAATGTCTGAATATGGCTTTACTTTGCAGTTTCCTTTGTCGTCGAAGTAACTATGGAATATATCTGCTCAAAGTTTGTGTGTACGTATGACATCAGCCACATATTTTCAAAGTTAAGTAAATATTAAAAGTTGAGGATGAGCATTTAGTCTATTGACTAAGGCAACAGTACATTTCGTATAGTATATTCAAGTCTGGAAACCCGACTGAAATTTCTTGTGAATATTCGAAATTAATAGGCTTGACTTTCATCTTTAACTTAAAATAAATTATTTAAAAACACCAAAATTATGTAAAACTGATCACCTATATATCGTCTAGTATAAATCCAATTTCAATCTTTAATGTGAAAATTTTATATGCGAGATTAAAAAAAACATTATTTTATTCGGAACCCAACTCAAACACGGCTTTCTCAAAGAATTCTAATACATAATTTTGCTAAACCAGAGGCCCATGGTTTAGCAAAAATATATAACGCCACATTTTTTTTTCCCTTTATCTATTTTTTTTTGGTTGTGTGTGTGTGTCCGTGTATGTATGTAGGAATATATAAATATACAAAAATATATACCTTCCTGTACACTAAATCCATGCATCCTCAACAGTCTGAAAAGAAGTGATACTTCATAGAGATCACCAAGCATTACAGATGGAGAATTATGATCCATTGATGCATGGATGTTTGTAATCACGCAGTTTATCTCATCCTCGAAATGATATGCAACTCCAAGCTGTTGCAAGGCATCAACAAACTCTAACTTATCCCTGAGCAACTCTTCCTTGCATATCATTTGACTCACCTCTTTCTTGAGCTTGCATAATCTTTCCATGATTTTACCCTCCTTCATGTTCATAAACAAAAACAAAGAATTAACAGAATGTGTCTGTCATTAATCAAGCTGATTAATGATTGTACGTATGTGTGTGTGTGTGTGTGTGTGTGTATTGGGCTTAAGAAGTTTTCTTTAGATACAACTAAACTTCATGAACGGTTTCTTACAGATTTGTTAATTTGCTTACATGTTCGTCTTCAATATTTAACGACTGTATGAAGTTATCATTCCATATTGTCGGTGGATAGTTTCCCGACCGTCGCTCAAACCTTGGAGACTGTAAATTTGCGTAAATACGGAATCGACATGAAAGCACTCTCATTTGTGTCCGGCGAACCGGGATGAAAGATGGCAGTGCAAAGCATAGAGCCATTTATACAATGAATTGTAATTAAATTATAGGAGTACACTTGTAGCTGTGCATATGTTCATTTAAGATTGCTACACTCTTCCATTTATAGATACAGAGTCTGATTACCGAACAACTAGTACTCTCCTACACATGGCCCACCAGGATCATGCTGTATTTGGAACAAGAGATCTGATAATGAGTTAATGACTGAGGCCATGCACCAAAATTTTGGCGAGATGCCATCACAGTAGTTGTGGTTTTTGTAAAAACCAAATCACTCAAGTTGGTTTGGTAATTTTTTTATTTTTCGTTTATAAAAGAAATTCTGTAATTTTGATGTTTTAGGGGGGTATACGTTAAATATACGTTAAATTCCCCCTTAATTTTGAAATGATTTTTCTCGTCCCAGTTAACATGGCCACGTGGGACAATACTAAAATCACATGGTTGACTGTACGGTACTTTTTGCACGTGCAATCTGATTACATAAAAATGGAGATGGACTAATGAGTAATGACCATGCACCTACATGTAAATGACCGATTTTTTTAAAAATACCCAAAATAAAAAATATTTTATTTAAAATGATCAAGTTTTGAGGGAAATTTTAAAAATGTCCAGGCCGCAGATTTTTTCTGCGCTCCGGAATTTTTATTCCGGAGCGCAGAAAATATTTGCGCCCCGAAATTTTTTTTTTTTTTTTAGAATTTTTTATCCCGAGTGCAGATTTTTTCTGCGGCCCGGAATTTATTATTATTTTTTATTTATTTATTTATTATTATTTTTTTTTTTTAGAGTTTGGAGAAAAAAATCCATGGTTTGGTATATGTATAATATGTATAATATATATATCTATAATATAATATATGTAGAGGTAGGCTAATATACAATCGATTGTTCCTAGCCTCCCGTGCAACCAAGTCATTTTTCAATTTTTCAAGTCCAAATGATCGATCCAAACCGTTAGATGTGATCTCCATATTAAAATGTGCTAGGAGACCAAATTTTACATTTTTTGGAATTTTTTTACTATTTATTAAGCCACTTTGAAAATCGCTGATCCAACGGTAGCTTCTGATTTTACTGTTTGGTTAAGCTACCGTTGGATCAGCGATTTTCAAAGTGGCTTAATAAATAGTAAAAAAATTCCAAAAAATATAAAATTTGGTCTCCTAGCACATTTTAATATGAAGATCACATCTAACGGTTTGGATTGATCATTTGGACTTCAAAAATCAGAAAACGACTTGGTTGCACGGGAGACTAGGAACAATCGATTGTATATTAGCCTACCTCAATATATGTATATGTATATGTATAATATATGTAGAGTGTGGCTAATTTGCTATCGGAAGCACTTTGACCGAGGTGTTTCCGGGGCTATATTAGCATATGTGATGTTCAAACAACAAATCCAAACCGTTAGATATTTAATCTATATTAAAATCTACTTGGGGACTAAATTTTACATTTTTTGAAATTTGTTTACTATTTATTAAGATGGTTTGAAAATCGCTGTTTTTATTAAAATTCTGCACCATAAAAAACAGTGATTTTCAAACCATTTTAATAAATAGTAAAAAAATTCCAAAAAATGTAAAATTTAGTCCCCAAGTAGATTTTAATATAGATTAAACATCTAACGGTTTGGATTTGTTGTTTGAACATCACATATGCTAATATAACTCCGGAAGCACCTCGGTCGAAGTGCTTCCGGTAGCAAATTAGCCACACTCAATATATGTATATGTATATGTATATGTATATATATATATGGAGTACGGCTAACGCGCTTCCTCTAGCATATGGGCCGAAATGCTTCCGGTGGAAAGTTGAAATTTCAAAATCCAAAAAGTCAATATGAACCGTTCATCTTCTTCTCCATATTAATATCTGCTTGGAGACCAAATTTTACATTTTTCTGAAATTTTTTACTATTTATTAAGCCATTTTTAAAATCACTGATCCAACGGTGGCTTACCAAACAGTAAAAATCAGAAGCTACCGTTGGATCAGCGATTTTCAAAATGGCTTAATAAATAGTAAACAATTTCAGAAAAATGTAAAATTTGGTCTCCAAGCAGATATTAATATGGAGAAGAAGATGAACGGTTCAGATCGACTTTTTGGATTTTGAAATTTCAACTTTCCACCGGAAGCATTTCGGCCCATATGCTAGAGGAAGCGCGTTAGCCGTACTCTATATATATGTATATGTATATATAATGAGGAGGGATCAAGTTACAACACTTGAAAGTTACAACAAAGTTACAACATCATTTTTTTTCATTTTCAAAGTCCAAATCGTCGATCCAAACCGTTAGATATTCAATCTATATTAAAATGTGCTTGCAGACCAAATTTTATATTTTTTGAAATTTTTTTGCTATTTATTAAGATGGGTACAAAATCGCTGTTTTTATTAAAATTCTGCACCATTAAAAACAGCAATTTTGTACCCATCTTAATAAATAGCAAAAAAATTTCAAAAAATGTAAAATTTGGTCTGTAAGCACATTTTAATATAGATTGAATATCTAACGGTTTGGATCGACGATTTGGACTTTGTAAATGAAAAAAAATGATGTTGTAACTTTGTTGTAACTTTCAAGTGTTGTAACTTGATCCCTCCTCATATATAATATATGTATAATATATATTACATATATTATATATGAGGAGGGATCAAGTTACAACACTTGAAAGTTACAACAAAGTTACAACATCATTTTTTTTCATTTTCAAAGTCCAAATCGTCGATCCAAACCGTTAGATATTCAATCTATATTAAAATGTGCTTGCAGACGAAATTTTACATTTTTTGAAATTTTTTTGCTATTTATTAAGATGGGTACAAAATCGCTGTTTTTATTAAAATTCTGCACCATTAAAAACAACAATTTTGTACCCATCTTAATAAATAGCAAAAAAATTTCAAAAAATATAAAATTTGGTCTGTAAGCACATTTTAATATAGATTGAATATCTAACGGTTTGGATCGACGATTTGGACTTTGAAAATAAAAAAAAATGATGTTGTAACTTTGTTGTAACTTTCAAGTGTTGTAACTTGATCCCTCCTCATTATATATACATATACATATAATGTATATATAATATATGTATAATATATAGAGGAGGGTTAAAATGCACCCTCCCTTTTGTGCTCCTAACGTGCACCCTTCCCTTATATTTTCATTTTCAAAGTTCAAATAGTCGATTCGAACCTTCCAACGTGTTCTTTATATTAAAATGTGCTTGGAGACCAAATTTTACATTTTTTAGAAATTTTTTACTATTTTTTCAGAATTTTTGATTAAACTCAACAATAATAAAAAATTCAGCAAAGTGATAATTTTCAAAAATTCTAAAAAAATAGTAAAAAATTTCCAAAAAATGTAAAACTTGGTCTCCAAGCACATTTTAATATGAAGAATACGTTGGAAGGTTCAAATCGACTATTTGAACTTTGAAAATGAAAATATGAGGGGAGGGTGCATTTTAACCCTCCTCTAATATATATTACATATATTATATATACATATACATATATTATACATATATTATATTATATTATATACACATATATTGTATTATACATATATTATATTATATTATATATACATATACATATACATATACATATATTATATTATATTATATATAGATATACATATATTATATCATATATACATATACATATATTATATTAAAGATATATATATATTATACATATACATATACATATACATATACATATACATATACATATACATATACATATACATATACATAAACATATACATATATTATATTATAGATATATATATTATACATATTATACATATACCAAACCATGGATTTTTTTCTCCAAACTCTAAAAAAAAAAAAAAAAAAAAAAAAAAAAAAAAAAAAAAATCCGGGCCGCAGAAAAAATCTGCGCTCGGGATAAAAATTCTAAAAAAAAAAAAAAAAAAAAAATTTCGGGGCGCAAATATTTTCTGCGCTCCGGAATAAAAATTCCGGAGCGCAGAAAAAATCTGCGGCCTGGGCATTTTTAAAATTTCCCTCAAAACTTGGTCATTTTAAATAAAATATTTATTATTTTGGGTATTTTTAAAAAAATCGGTGTAAATGATGAACAGACTATATTTAGAATTAAAAAGCATCAAATTGTCAACAAGTCCTAGTTGTTCATGTTTTGTTAAAAAAAAACTGTCATTTGATTTGTACGAATTCTGTAAATTAAATTTTATATTCAATGCTATAAACTTATGTTTCTAATCTTATAGAAAACACACTTTAAAATTCTAACATCCAGCGGGACCATTTTGGGCACTTTCAACTTGCACAACTTGTCAAACTAACTATATTTGATACAGAACCACTTGATGTACTTCTCTAACTTACAGTTAATGACTGTTTTAAAACCTTCTATAATATTTTAAAATTGAACCACTTCTCAAACTTGCAATATTTTCAAAATAATCCCGAAAATTATACAAAATTATTTTTTTTGCATCAAAATTAATATTTTTGAATCAAATTTTCTTTTTCAAAATTAAAATTAATTTTAATTTTTTTGAAAAAAAATTAATAATTTATTTTCTTCAATTATTAATATTTATATATGCATCTGTATCCTATAAATTAACACTACACATACTGTAAAATATATAGATGCAAACTATAGAAATCCAATAATGTAAAATTTTCAAATGTAAACTATAAAACTAGCAATTCCAAACAATAAAAGTGTAAATCTGAAACCTAAAATACTATAAAATTGAGATAAACACGTTGCAAAATTAAATACTATAAATTTAAAAGATGTAAACAGTAAAACTAACATATGTAAACTATAAATCATCAATACATCAAATATTTACAACCATATTGTTAAACATTAGTAACTATTCACAAGATGAATCCTGTAAAATCACAAGATGAATCATGTAAAATCACAAGATGAATACTATAAAATTAATAGGGTGAATACTCCATATCGCCTCTCTATCATCTCTGTGAAGAAATGTCTGAGCCGGATAACATTCCCTATTTACTCTTCTCTTTTTCTTTTATTTTTCTGATTTTAATGTAATCAAATATGACTTGTGTTTGTGTTGAAATTATGCTTGGCTAAACATTTTATCTAGGGATATGGGAGTAACTTGATACTTTTGTTATGCTAATTTAATTGTTTGAATTTTATTTGTGGTTGTGATGTTGATTTGTTTATGAATGCTTGCTTGGTTTGTTTAGTTATTTCTTATTTTATTAAGGGATCCGCTAATAATAAATTGAGACCGAAAGGAGAAATTTATATTAGAAGTACTTTTTAAAATAATGATCATTATGCAAATAATATTAGGTGAATTTGGTGATCGACCGAAAGGAGAAATTGAATTGCTAGAACAACATAAACAAACTTAAGTACTCGGAGCTACGGAAGTAGTCCAAAAGGCTTTTGGGAAAAAACACGGGTTATCAAATAGCTTAATGGGTTTAGATTAAAACTGGTAAGCCACGAACATAGGAGACCTATTTAATCTAGATATGGTGTGAAACCACGAAAGTGAATAAACATCTACCTTAGGATAACACCCTCTCAATAATTGCAACCCAAATATTATAAAAACAATTAGAAATACATAATTAAAAGTATCATAGTGAAACCATAATCCTAGATATTTATTCCCTCTGATATTTCTCATCATTTTCTGTTTCTGGAATTTATTCTGCATTTTGTTAATTCAAGTTGCATTTAGATAATTCAATCTGCATTCTGTCTGGAATTCAGGCTGAGGTTCTAGAATTTAGTCTGCATTAGTTTATAATTCATTATGCACTTAGTTAATTCATCCAGCATTTTTATAATTTAGTTTAAAAGAAAACCACTCAATATTTGCTTGTCTAGATTACTGAAAACCGGTAAGCCAGTACTTAAAATACCTCCTTGTGGTTCGATACCCAAATTACTAAGCAATAAGGTCATGCGCTTGTGACCGAATTATATTGAGATTAGGGATTAAATTGATAAGCTACCAAAATCACATCACATTATTCTTTTGGTGGCATGTAATTATCAATATTAGCTAGAGCGAAACAACATATAATTACCTTTTTTTTCTTTTGAAAACACGTGTCAAGATAATTATCATGTTCAACGGATTGAATAGCCCAGTTCGGGTTTGGTTCGGTACAAATTCAAACTGATTCGGTTTGGTTTGAAAATGGTTCAAAACATAACCCACTTATATGCGGATTTATAGTTTTAGTGTTAACCAAAACCATAACCCACTTACAATATTTAATAAATTAAAACGGATCTAATATGAGTTTTCAGTAGGAACCAAAACCGCAACCCAATAAAAATATTCTATTTAAAAAAACGGATCAGATATTTGATAACAACAAAACCTAATCGATATTGTCTATTGCAGTAAAACCGCAACCCAATAAAAATATTCTATTTAAAAAAACGGATCAGATATTTGATAACAACAAAACCTAATCGATATTGTCTATTGCAGCTTAGTTGTTTCTCAAGTTGATCTCAACTGCTTTTATAGGCAGTAAAGAGATGCCTTTTTTGTTTTCAAAAGATGTGGGACTAATCAGAATGGTTATAAACCGGATGGAAGCGCACTTTTTTTCTTTGCTTTTTGCTTGTGGGGCCAAGGGAATCACGTGGCAGTGCATTTCCTCTTCTTTATTTTTGCTTATGGGCTAACTGGGCTTTTGCTTATTTCTCTTTTCTTCTCTTGCATTACACATAATTAATTTCTATGCTTTGAATGTAATTAATTTCTTATGGGCTAACTGGGCCAAGGGAATGACGTGGCTTTGAATGTAATTAATTTCTATGTTTAATCGTAACTCTTATATGAATCCAATTTGTCTTTTCGATTTGATCGGATAAAATGAATGACCAGTGGTTTTATGAGATTCGAACCATAAAAATGATCGAACCCATTTCGATCGAACCAGGCTAGGTTTGGATTTGGTTCGTTTCAATTCGAATTGAATTAAACTCGAATCAAACTCGAATCAAACTCGAATCGAATCACGAATCTCGAATTTTTTTGCCAGCCCTATCGTGAAGTATACTAATTAATGTCTAATATCATATCGCCATAATTAAATATGTTATTTGTGCAAGTTTTTGTCATATGAAAGTTATGTTCATGCATCTTACCTCATTTACATATATGACTGGCCTTTTGTGTATATAGAAAATAAGAATCCAAGAATTAGACAATATCTATTATATTTTTCATGGACATATATATATGAATGCCAATGAGATGTTTTGTTATTAAATTTCTTCAATTTCTCAGAATAAATTGTGTAAATATTTTTTTTGAGTTGGATAAATTAATTTGTAATACAATAGCATTTGTTCATATATAGTATTTGATTGATGTGCAAAATGCATGAACCAACTAACACTAGTGGAGAATGTACTTTTAGTATCGGCACATCATCAGACAAAGCAAAAACACGATACTGGTATATATCAAGAATGGGCAAACTTAAAAGCCGACCCTAAAACTAGGTATCAGGAACGGTCATTTATAAAAAAACATTCCTAATAGGTCAAAACAAATCAAGAACGGTTGTTTATAAATGACTGTTCCTTATTTGTTCTGACGTATCAGAAACGGTTTTTTATAAACAACCATTCTTGATTGTGTACTCTCAGGAACGGTCGTTTTTAAACGACCATTGCTGATTTTTTTTTCTTAATTAGCCGCTCCTCTCCTTTTTTCGTCTCCTCCAAATTTTCCAACTCTCGCTTCCCCTCTTTTAGTGCCACTGTGATTTCTTTCTTTCTCCGATATCCGTTTCTTTAACCCTAGCCACTTCTCTTTAGACCCTAAATGCACAAGCCAAAACTCGTCAAATCCTTTAGATCCTTCATCGCCATGAGACCACTTGACGAGAACAAGACGACACTGGTGTTCAAAAAGCTGTTCAAGTTTGTCAAATCGATAGATCTCGTCAAAACTCGTCAAGTTTGTCGCCATGAGACCACTTGACAAGAATGAGAAGAAAAATAAACTGTATGATCTTTTAGGTGATTTTCAGGTTCTAATGATTGTTTTTTTCTTGTTTAATCTGTATGATTATGTTTCTTTCAATTGATAATTTGTAACTAATCTGTTTCCTGTTGAGGGGACTCGAGAAATCCAAAGAAAAGGGTGAGACGGATGGCGATTCAGAATTAAATGAATTTCTTGCTTCTCAAGTAATATTTATTTTTTCAGATAGATTTCTCATAGAATAAGTGGTCTTGTTAGTTCTATCTTTAATTGCTTTATTATTCCTAAAGTTCTACTATTTTTGTTAGTTTACGCTTATGAGTTGATTGTATAGACCTTAAATTAATTGGTTTGTATTGAATTGATCAAGCACCAAGTTTATAAGATAACCTTCTTGTATGGTAAATTTTCAAAATCAGTGGGTTCAAATTTGCAGGCTGCTGATTATAAAATTGTTAAGTGAATTTGCGAAAATTCACGAGATACACGTGAAATACGTGAAAAATCATCATTATAACAATATACATTAATTATCATTGTTTTTCTGTGGACCCCTCTGTTGTTAAAGTTTTTCTTTGACCACTTGACCGTGTAGCAAATAAACTCGAAACTTTCAAAATTTTGCATATATATGCATCACTCATGAAGTACATGGATTTCAACGGTTTGGATTTGACATTTGACGTCGATCCGATATACTTTTGGAGTTATGCTCACCAAACTTTCTTGGTGAGCATGTCACACGCTAGCTTTACTCCTGTGTTATTGTCCTTTGTTGTGTTGTCTATTATATTCCGTTTTGCACGTGGTATGTAGCAAACATGCGCACATATAGTTTATTTATTTTATTTTTTTCTTATTTGCAAGATTATATTCATCATTGTACATTTGTACTCAATATAAAACAACAATATATTTAGAATGAGTCTATGGTACTATGCATATTACGATTTGGCACTGTGCTACGGCTCTATATTCGAGTATTCAAATTTTAATGGTCGATCCGAACTGTTCATCTTGTTCTCCATATTAATATGTGTTTGGAGACCAAATTTTATATTTTTTGAAAATTTTTTACTATTTTTTGAAATTTATTGAAAATCATTGTTTTTGGATGGTTCAGAATTTTCAGATCAAGTGATTTTCTAAATATCTAAAAAAATAGTAAAAAAGTTTTAAAAAATGTAAAATTTGGTCTCCAAACACATATTAATATGCAGAACAAGATGAACGGTTCGGATTGACCGTTAGGATTTAAAAACTCGAATATATAGCCGTAGCACAGTTCCAAATCGTAATATGCATAGTACCATAGACTCACTCATATTTTTATAGGGGTGAAAACGGAGCAGATAATACTGATACCATATCCGCATCCGTCGGATAATGAGCGAATACGAATACGAATACGGATAGTAAACAAATATCAAAATTCAAAATCAAATCCGCCTTAAACGGATACGGATACAGAACGGATAGTTCACGGATACGGATTCAAATACGGATATAAAACAAATAATAGTTGGATAATTTAACTTTAAGATACAAATACTAATTAACAAAATTTTAATATGAAAATAAATAATGAATATTAATTTATTTAAGTTTATAATTTAAATCTATGAAAAAAAAAACTAAAACAAAAATTATAATTGTTTTAAAGTAGATTAGAATAGATGTAAAGTTTCAGTTTATTTTTGGAGAACATTTATTTTCAGCCTTCTAACTCGGCACGGGTCTCAAAACACAAATAATATTGGTCTCCTGTGCTATCTCGAATAGCCGACATTTTTATTTTTACCCCATTAAAAAATTATTTTAATAATAATAACCAAAGTTTAGCAAATGTTTTAAAAATACCCCACCAGCGGAAATTTTCCACGGGCTGGAGTTGAAATTCCCATTTTTTATTTTTTTATAAAACAGAAATTTTTTTTTTGTATTGAAATATTAGAAATGTTGGATATATTTCTTTGAAAATAGATGGAATACAATATAATTTGATTTATTAGAAAGACTGTAACAAATAACCCGGATCAATATTTTTCAGGTCGGATTTTTCGCGACTGTAAGAAAAATTAATATATTTCTGTGTGTGTTATTGGAAAAAAACAAATGCTTAAATTCTGAGTTATTGATCCCGGTTCAAAAGTCACTTCTATGTAATCTAGAAAATATTGTGATCCTTCTAGGACATTTAATTTATAAAAAAATGTATCTATTTTGAGAATTCTTTTTGAATAATAATTATTAAATAACTTAAAGTTTTTGTTTTTTTTTCAAAAATAGATATAACTTTCCATAAATTAAATGTCCTAAAAGGATCACAATATTTTCTAGATTACATAGAAGTGATTTTTGAACCGGGATCAATACCTCAGAATCTAAGTATTTTTATTTTTTTCCAATAACACATACAGAAATATATTAATTTTTCTTACAGCCGCGAAAAATCCGACCTGAAAAATATTGATCCGGGTTATTTGTTACAGTCTTTCTAGTAAATCAAATTATATTGTATTCCATCTATTTTTAAAGAAATATATCCAACATTTCTAATATTTCAATATAAAAAAAAATTCTGTTTTATTAAAAAAAAAAAAAAAAATGGGAATTTCAATTCCAGCCCGTGAAAAATTTTCACGGGTGGAGTATTTTTAAAACTTTTGCTAAACTTTGGTTATTATTATTAAAATAATTTTTTAATGGGGTAAAAATAAAAATGTCGGCTCGAATAGGCACCAACAGAGAGTAATGGGCCATAGGCCATAATAGCCCATAATAGCATGTAAGTGCTAGAGCTATTCACGTGAAGTTTAATAATAAACTAATATAAAAGTTAGCTGCAATCACGTGAATCCCTTGGAGTCCGTCCGGTTCTGTGCTTCTCTTTAGTCCCAACACTTAAAATCAAAAGAAAGAATGTTTTTTGGAGCCTATAAAAGAAGTCGCATGGTGTAGAAAAAATTTCACTTGACTGGATGTATATACGGATGAGTGTATTGGGTTTCCAATTTAAAAAAAACTGATTCGGATACATGCGAATATCCGATCCGTTTATATATTTTTATCCGAATCCGTATTCGGATACTGTTGCAACCTTTTAAAAATTATCTGAATCCGTATCCGGAATTATCCGGATCTGTTTAATCCGGATTCGAATAATTTCCGAATTCGAAGCGGATATCCGTTGGATAATCCGACTCCATTTTCAGCCTTATATTTTTAACATGTTTAACAACTTTTGTGCGTAGCATAGAGTAATAAATTATTTTATTTTGAAAACACGTGTCAAGATAATTAACAAATGCATGATTTGTATTGCATTATTCTTTTGAATACACGTGTCAAGATAATTATCATGTTCAACGGACTGTATGGCATTATTCTTTTGGTGGCATGTAATTATCAATATTAGCTAGAGCGAAACAACATATAATTACCTTTTTTTCTTTTGAAAACACGTGTCAAGATAATTATCATGTTCAACGGACTGTATTGCATTATTCTTTTGGTGGCATGTAATTATCAATATTATAGTCGATTTTTTTTCCCCAAATTCAAGCATAACATCGTATTGTCAAAATCTCAGAAAATGGTATTACTACTGACTATACTAGGCCAGCGGTAAGTTTGCGTTATGCAAGACCCGGTTATAATTGTAAACCGCTATATGTTAATTAGTGCATATCAATGTAACAAAAAATCAAAATTAATTTTGGTTTGTTTGGCTTGGTTGTCAATATTTTATTAGGCCGACTCTTGTAATTTTATAAATGAAATTAATTTCGGTTTGACTATATTTTTTTTCGGTTTGAGCCGAACTAACAACTCAATGAATCGTATGGTATCCAATCTGAAATTTATCTATGATATTACTTAATTATATGAGAAATGTTATGGTTCCCAAGCCATTATACCCGAGCGCATCTCTCAACTAGTTTAACAAAAAAAAAAAATTCAATTTTGTTTAACTTCCATTTTCAGCGCCCATATTAAATTTTTATTAATAACATTTTAAAATACTATTCACAAGTATTTAAACCTCTATATACAAGCAATAAAATTCCAAAATTGTGTAATTTTAATTCCTAACTACTTTTATCTTCAAGCCAAATTGTGTAAAAAAATTGATCACATTTCGTGTAAAAAATGTTTGTATTTTTAGATTTATAAAATTGATCACAGATTATCGGTAAAATGAATGAAAATGATCAAAGGAAAAGAAAAACTATGGGTGAAAATAATATTTTCTTTTTGGCTTGAATACAAAAGTAATTAGAAGTTATAATTACACAGATTCAGAATTTAGTTCCTTGCAAATAGAGGTTTAAATGCTTGCGAGTAGCATTTTACACTAGTACAAAAAACTCCTTCACCGACTGTTCAAATACCTCTACACCGACTGTTATAGCGGCGTCAGTAAAGCCGGTGCCAGTGAAGGTTATCTTTTACTGACGCTTTAAAAACAGTCAGTGTTGAACACCAACACTGACTGTTTTTAGGGCGTCAGTGTTAGCGTTCAACACTGACTGTTTTTAAAGCGTCAGTGTTGGTGTTCAACACTGACTGTTTTTAACCAACACTGACGCTTTAAAAACAATCAGTGTTGCAGTTAGTGTTGGCATGGTTCTGTTTGATTCTGGGCTAGCCTCCATATTTTTGCTAGCCATATATTACCATTCAACATTTATTGACGTTAAAAAATTAATATGCCACAATCACAAACAAGTTAATTGCCATTCAAAATTATCCAAATTACATGTTATCCAAATTACATGCCATATATCCACAAAACACACAAAAGACACCAAATTATCCAAGTTAATTGCCATCAAAAATCTATTTACTTGACTTAAATAAAAAATGCTTCTCTTTCTTGCAACCTATAACTAATATAAAAGAAAGTACCGCCAGAGAAGAAATGACATTCAATTGACGAGGCCTATTCAACGTAATCAACCTCACATTGCCACTTCACCTAGTACAACCTATGGATAGCAATTAGTGAAAATTAGAATCTGTGCCATTAACATCTACATGTTAGAAAGACTTTCGTAACTAATTACATCTACATGTTGGATAGTTAATAATAGTTTAAGATATTTGCAGGGATATCTAACCAACCTTAGACACATGAAACAATAGATAATCTCTCGGCGTATAGCTTAAACAATCTACATCCGGTGTTTATCTACCACAACTTCTGGAGTCTTCAGCATCTGCAATTTCTACAGCATAAATTATAAAACCAAAAATGAGTTTACCAGCTGTAAGTGATGCAATATGCGCATGCTTCACGAAAAGGGGCGTAACTTTTGACCCGTCCGTCGGATCGGGCTGAAATTTTGACAGGAACTCCACAACTCTATAGATTTGTTTCACCCATTTTCGGGCTCAGATTCGCGATCCGAGCCTTCCTTCATGGGCTTTTGGACCTTTCTTTATAATTTTACTGTTTTTAGGGTCTTTTATGTATCTTTTATGAATTTTCTGTTTTTAGGGTTTGTATTTAAACATACGTGATGTCTCTTGGCAGAAGTTAGTTTTTATGTATAAGTTTTATCAAAGAATTGAGAATCTGTGTGATCTCAGAACCAAATCTATCTTTCCATTACTTGTTCCAATTTCTTGATCGTTCGTGCATCAGTAAGGAATGACAACAGCTAGTGAGAACAATCAAGAACAAACTAATAGAAACAATATTTCATCGGCTTACTGTAATAAACATAGGCAGAAAGACCAGACTACTGGCCCCAAGTATGACTTCTCTTTGAAGTTTTGAGGTTAATTTGTGAGCCACACGCAATTGAGCAAAGAATATGGTAGTGTTTGAACAAAGGGAATTATATAAAATATTAAAATTTCATTTCGTCAAAACCATTATAAATATGTAAGGAATAGGTACCTCAGATCGAGTGGCCCCACCAATCATAAATACAATTATTCTCTTACCTATCCTCCTCAAGCTGAATTCACTCGAGGCATGCCTCAGAACTGAATCACTGCATAAATACAAAAATTATTTGTTCTCTCAATAATATACAAAATTCTATTTGGAGTTTTATTCTATCATAGAAGTCATTTAAAAGTAACATATGAAAATAGATGCAGAGGACTCATTTCTCAGGTACTGACATAGTAAGATTATAACCAATAGATCATGAATTCAAGTCTACATTAGTGCAATTATCGATGTGCCAGTTTGAGCGTCTGTAATCACCATTTCGACAGTAATAGCATGAAGGGATTTTATAACTAGATAACCTGCATCAATTTTTCCCCTTTGTCACCTTCAATTATAGAGTATATACTAATAGCATATGTTAAATCCTCATAACCTTTTCTGGTTCACTTCGATAAATCTCTTTTAGCAGAGATGCTTCGTTTGGCCCATCCATGTAACGGGGTCGTCTTGAAAATCAAGTCAAAGGAAGTCCAAACACTGTGCTGCTGGTACTGTCTGCAAATCAGGCCTCAAAACACATCAAGACCCAAAAATAAACCAATTCTTTTTACAACCAAAAACTAGACATTATAATGGATATTTAGAAACAAACCTCATGTCATTTGGATTTTTCTGAAATTTATTACAACATTTCAAAGTTCTAACTCTAAAAGGTAAAAAATACTGGTAAATAACCTTGCTGTCCCAGAATATGCCCTTTATAAAATTACAAATTAAAAATAGATTTAGGTCTTCTAATTTCTTGAAAATTTTCGAGGATATAGATTGTGCTTTCCTGAAACTTTTGGTACTGAGAACACCCAAATCAGAATTGTAGTCTGCCCTGTAAAAATTTTACAAAAAAGGTCGTCAGCAAATAAAAACTGGTACTGGGCTGAAACTCTCCTCTTATAAAAGTTATTAGAAAGCATGGCTCAAAAATACAGAAAAACATGAAATGAATCAAGGGTATAGGTTGCATCCTCCTGAGAATTTTAGTATAAAGAACAAGAAATTTGGACTTATGGGCTGTCCTGTGCAAAAATCACAAGACAGGCAAGTTAAAAGACCAAAAATACCCTTCAGTTGTCTATTTCAGCAAAATGAAAGGAACAAGCACTGTAAAGGTCATGAGATAAATTGTATAAATCTTCATAAGAACAATATACACTAATGTAGAAGAGAAATCTAAATAAAAAAATGTCGAGCATAAAATAGATATATATATATATAGATAGGCTAATGTGCTTTCGGTAGCATATGGGCTGAAATACACACGGTCTAAATTTGAAATTTCAAAATCCAAAAAGTCGATCTGAACCGTTCATCTTGTTCTCCATATTAATATGTGCTTGGAGACCAAATCAGTTTGGGGAGTGCTATAATTAAATGCTTGATGTGATCGGACGTACAGTTTTTGATGTGTGTACAACTTCAACAGATCTTACACTCAAACTGTGTTTACATTCAACCCCCCTTTTTTTTTTATCAAAAATACTAATTTTGAAGTTTTTGATTGGTAAATACCTACATCATGAAGTTATTATAAATATCTCAATCGGCAATGAGGTTTTACTGTAGAAACAACAGTGACACCCCTTCTATTTGCCATCTGATCAGAGATGAAAAGTCCCTAATAAATTGATTTGACGGTCAGCTGACATCATCTCCAATTTTACACCATTGGCCTCTTCAATTCGCCCCAAAATGAAAACAACGTTGGCATCGCTCTCGCTCACCACCTGTCCTCTCTTGCTCTTCCTCTCAGACATCTAAATTCTTCTCTCCAAATGTGTTCATATGACATTTGCTGATGTCGCTTCAATTGAATTTACTCTTCGCTTCTCAAATTCATTCGAAATTTTGCAAGCTGTCATCTCCTTCTTCCACGGTCGCCACGTGCTACCCCTCCACTACGTGCACTAGTACAAAAAACTTATTTACTGACTGTTAAAAAACCCCTTTATTGACTATTATTGAGGCGTCAGTGATGGCTCCACCAGTATAGATACTCAACACTAACGGATAAAAAACAGTCAGTGTAGATAGTCTACACTGACGGTTTAAAAAACAGTCACTGTAGGCACCCTACATTGACTGTTTTTTAAAAACAGTTACTGTAGATACCCTACACTGATGGTTAAAAAACAGTCAATGTTAGTGTAAAAATTTTGGCATGATTCTGCTTGTATCGGGGCTAGCCTCCATATTTTTGCTAGCCATATACAATATAAACAAAAGACAACACAATTTAATAACATAACATATTCATTCACAAAAAAACCACACTATTGTAAAATTTCCATAACACATAGTAACAAAATATGAATTTGAAATTAACAACATGTTATAACTAATTTAGAAGTTGTCCAAGAAAAATGTACACCATTGTCGTGTTATTGCATGAAGTTGCGTCAATGTTTATTTTTCTGTCGAAAAGTCACACTGCATGAATACAAATTAAGAAGTTAATTTTATCCAAGTTATATGAAAAATGAATCAATTTCAATCATAAAATACATACATTAGGAAAAATATCAAATTGCGTAGTGACTAGGTTTTGCATGTGTTTCATGACATAAAATCCACACACCTAGCCACCTTTTTGCGTAGGGCTTTGAAATATTCAATGTAAGTAAAATAATTGTCCGAGAGAGCTCAATCGCAAAGAAGGCAAAAAGTTAAGCATTAAATTAAAACTCAAGTGTACAAGTTCATACCTTAATGAATTGCCACATACATTGCGTTGATCCCTCCTTGTGCACTCCTCCGGACTTCACATAAGATTCAAAAATGCTGAAATTTTATTAAATATCAATGAATTAATTAGTATTACCAACAAATAGTACGATGATTGTAAGTAAATGAAATTAGACTAAATGTTATATTTATTGCTCACTCTATATATAAATGGCACCATGATTTCATAATCTGGTTCCCTTGGCGCTAGAGAATCAATAACATACACCATACACTAATAATTTCAACTTATAATTTTATATGAAACCCTAAACCCGATACACTAAATTAATTTCACAAAAAAATAGAAAACATATATAGTTTGGTACCACTATGATTTTGAGGGCTGCTGCCTTCTCCAACCACACCTTCATCTTCAGTCGACATTTCAATTCTTCTCTTCTTCATTGAATCAGGAATGCCAAGTTGTTTCATATACCATAAAAAATCACATGAATTTAGATAAACCCAGAATAAACAAGTTGAGCTGCATAAACCCTAAACCTCACTTGAATTTACGTTCCTCACTTTAATTTTATTCCCACTCAAGGTTACTATCTTAGGATTTATTTTGATTCAAATTAATATTCTAATATGTTAAAATTTGATATCTTGTAATCATTCACCATGTTGTGTATTTATTATCATTTTATATATCTAAAGTATGACCTGGATATGTTGTATGAATATGTAGTATGTGGCAGTAATTACTATTATGTTGTTGTTGTGTATATAATTATTTGCATGCCAAGCACGAATATTTTGGGAATATATATACAAACATCAAAAACTTGTGGTTGTAAAATTCAAGTTCTATACAATTTCGTAGCCCCAAAGTCTTAGTAAAATGAATCGGTTTTATACTAAATTATATGTTAAACAAAAGAATTGTGAATAGTTAAATGGAGTTTCTAATGGCTACTGGTACCGTATACCAAAAACAAGTATCAGGTCTCTCTCCTCTCTCTAAAAAAACCAACGAAATGCAATTTTGACTCTAAATACCAGAAAATCTCATACCAGAAATGCAATTTTGGCTCTAAAACCTAAAAGATTGGAATTAAGAAATTGAAGGGAATATTAACCTGAAATTGAAGGGATATTAGGAGGAGACAGGGAGACGGCGGAGCAAAGCGGAGGTGTGCTCGGTTCTTAGAGGATTAGGCAGAGGGGTGCTCGGTTCGCAGTTCGCCGAGAGAGATAGGCGGCGGAGCTGTGCTCTGATGAGACGGCAGAGGTGTGCTCGGTTCTCAGAGGAAGACGGCGGAAGTGTGCTTGGTTCACAGTTCGTCGAGAGAGCAACGTGATGCTGATCGACAATAGTTCGCCGAGAGAGAGGGAGAAGAGCAGTTTTGGTCGAAGGAATTTGAAGTGGGAAATGAAAATTTTGGCTAGAGAATTTGAAGGGGGATATTAATCTTCTGTTGTTTTGGCGAGGGAATTTGAACGGGAAATGAAAATTTTGGCGGCTGATCGTCTTCTATTTCGGGACCTACACCGACGGTTTTTCCCTAAAAACAGTCAGTGTATGCTACAGACCTATACCGATGGTTTTGTATATTAAACCGTCATTGTATGTAGGGACCTACACCGACGGTTATTAAAGGTGAGCCGTCAATGTTGTTTTATTTTTTTCCTTAGTTCTATATAATAAGATGCACATGATCAGTTGAATAAACCTCATAAATTCTAATGATCATGTCGTAAATATGGATTTGTGAAAATATTTAATTCTTTCTGTACTAACTCAAAATTTCAAAATTTTATTTGTGCATATATGCATTCATTAATAAAAAAGATGTGTAGTTCGTATATTATCTATGGTACCTAAAATTGGTAACTTTTAAATCCAGACTATTCAATTGAAGTTTGAACTAATTTAGTCCAATTTTAAAATTTTCAAGTTTATTTAATATTTATGTCAATACAAATTGAACGATATGAATTTTTTATGTAGTAATACAAATTTTGAATTACTATAATATTTGTGCCAATACAAAGAAACACTGACCCTTTTATTTAAAAAACAGTCACTATAGAGTATACTATCAACACTGATCCTTTTATTAAAAAAACAGTCACTGTAGGGTGAGGCAACACTGACCCTTCCTTTAACACAACAGTCAGTGTTGGTATACCGCTCAACACTAACGATTTTTTTTAAAAACAGTCACTGTAGGGTGAGGCAACACTGACTGTTTTTTTAATAAAATGGTCGGTGTTGGTGTACAGCTCAACATTGACTGTTTTTTTAATAAAAGGGTCGGTTTAGGTTGTGATCAATACTGACGGTTTTAAAAAAAAAACAATCAGTGTTGATTCACTGATGGTTGTTTACAATTGAACAGTTAGTGTTGAAATTCTTCTTATTTACGATTTTGCCATGCAGTCTCTACACTGACTGTGACACGTTAAAACCGTCGGTGATTGGGGATCAGTGAAAGGGTTTTTTGTACTAGTGATAATAGGTTCAAGGTTTGAGAAATTTAAATCTATAAATGCCAAGTCAAAAATTTTGTTGATATAAATTTTTGATAGCATCTATAATCATTCATAAGATATTTGGTGTATGATATATTCGGTCATCATCACATGATATAGTTTGAATAACAATGGTGCAATATTTATTTCTATGTTATACTTGTTGGGAATCATAAAAGTCAAACAATTACGCCTTATCTAGAGATCAAACACTTACATCTCATCTAGGGGTCAAACCTATGTTATCCGGATACTCCAATATAGGGTCCGTATCGGACACGTATCAGATATCGATACGTGCCCCATACGGCCACGATACGTATCAGATACTCTAGCTGGCGTATCGACTGACGTGGCGTATCCTTAACGCACTGATACGGTCGCGCAATAGGGTTGCACATGAGCCGAGTTGAGGACAACTTGGATTCAACTCGCGAACTCATGAGCCGAGTTGAGTCTGAGTCGCTAATCCAGTTCCGAGTCAAAAACTCTGATTTGGAATCAACTCGCGAGCAACTCGAATCGAAGCGAGTCGACTCATGACTAATAATGTAGTACATAGTGAGGCGGTCTAATTTAATTCTAACAAAATAAATATTACATAGGTTACTAAAATAATACACAATTAAAGGCAATACATAATGAGATAATGGCTAACACATTATTAAAATTACGAAGATACCAAAATAGTATATAATTAAAAATTACCAAACTGATAAAGTCTAACAAAACAGTACATAGTCTAATAAATTAACAAAATAAAAGAAATCGTACATAGTTCATCAAATTATCAAATATTACGATGTTTAACAAAACATTACATAATTATCAAATTACCAAAAAAAAAAGTCTAATAAAGAAGGTATAAGGTTTAGGGGGCACTCAAAAATTGGAAATATATGAATTAGGGTTTGGTGTGATGAGTCCAACAGAGTTGATTCCGAACTAAGTTGGGACTAACTTGGAATCGACTCATAAATCAACCGAGTCAGTAAACTCGAGTCAATTTCGACTCGAGTTACAGTGAGTTGAATCCGAACTGAGTTTCGAGTCATGAGTTTTTTGTGCACCCCTAGTCGCCGATACTCGTTGAAATGAACTGATACGGCTCTCTCTGTCTGGACACGGATCTAATACGCGCCTATGCACCACGCTAAAGTTGTGCGACACGCATCCCGGATGCTCGTGCACCGCGACTACTCCATTCTCCTGCGACTTCATGTACCGCGTAAGAACCGAAATTTAAAATCTATAATTTGGCCGCTGCAGGAATCAAACTGTACTTATGAAGTTCAGCGCCATACCATCTTTCCACTACGCCAACCAGTGTTTTAAAATGCGGTTTTGTTCATGCATGCGGAAGGCCATTGCATACCGCATATGCGGTATGCGGACACATATGCGGATTTTAAAATAAAAATTCACGTATATATATATATTCATATTCATATATTTGAATTCATTTTTACATAATAACATAACCAACAATAATTTTTTGATTTTTTTAATATAAAATTTAATTAAAATACAATCAAATTATCAAAACCGCATGGAAGACTGCATAGCTGCATATTTCAGTCTGCATGGCCGCATATTCAGACCGCATGGCCGCATATTCGGACCGCATGGCTGCATTTTTAATCCGCATGACCGCATATTCGGACCGCATATGCGGCTGCATGGAAAAACCGCATGGGCATTCTGAGCACGGCTGCCGACCGCATATGCATATGCCGCCCATGCGGCCGCATTTTAAAACACTGACGCCAATTCATTCTTTTTGTGTGAATATAGTATCTTTTCATATATGATATATACTTCACTTATTGTACACATATTTAATATTTATAAAATTAAATTAATAAAATATATATAATAGATGTATTGTATCCAGATTTTTTTTTAAATTATCATATCGCCGTATCCGTATCGTATTCGATACGATACCCGTATCCGTATCGTATTCGATACGATACCCGTATCCGTATCGTATTCGATACGATACCCGTATCCGTATCGTATTCGATACGATACCCGTATCCGTATCGTATTCGATACGATACCCGTATCCGTATCCATGCAACATCCCGGGGAAGAAAAAACAGTCCCCATCTTAACCTAAGAACTGTTGTATATATGCCAAAGAGACTCAAAACATAATCTTTAGTGCGGAATACAATACCTGATTCCATGCCGTTTTTCATGAAATATCCAAAGCCTATGGTGGAGCAACAACCATCTCCGTGAGCATGAGATAAGACTCTTGATGCCAAGATTTTCCTCTCCCCCTTTTGATTGAATCGTGGATTAAGTCTTCCAAAGCAACAAGATTCGCTCTTGAGAAATCATCTCCAATTTTCTAATGGATTTCTCTTCTCAATTATTTGATGGTGGAAGAAGGAAGAAGACTCTCAAAATTATGTATAAAAATAATATCTTTTAGAATTATGAGTTGAGTTTGTTATCTTGTGCCTTGGGGACCCATCCTTATATAGGATTACAGATCTGGTAGCGTGAGTTCATTTGCATTGGGCCGCACTAGGACTTAGTACGTCCGCACTGGGTTGAGACACATCCAAATAACTGCTTTTGTTTCAGCCCTGAATTTTACCTAAGTCCTGAGTGCGTCCGCACTGGACTCTAGTGCTTCTGCATTAGGCTCAGACTTTTCTGCATTGAACTTCAGAAAATCGCCCAATTCCTGAGTGTGTCCGCACTAGGTTTGGACTTTTTCCTGTGTTGTTCTGAAGTTTCAAAAAATTGGCTAAGTACTGAGTGTGTCCGCACTGGGGCTCAGTGCATCCGCACTCAGGGTTCTGAAATCAGTTTTCTGTATTTGCAAATCTCAGAATCAGTCCATCAATGATTTGATCTTTGCCTAAATTGTTTCTACACATTTATAAACCACATCCTATTTAATATATAGATTGTCTAATGTCTTAATTCCATATTATATCACTTTAATTATGACAAACATATATGACAGTAAATAATTCATAATTATATTACATATATGCTCAACGTTGGATTAAGATCCAAATGAAATCCACCACATGACATATTTTGAACTTATTCATTAATTCCATTGTTTACACTTTGTTCAAACTGCCTTCTTATTTTTGTACAGAGCAACCGCCTGGTCCTCCATAAAAAAAGTGGGGCCCTGCCTCTTGCTTACTCTCATACCATTCAGAGACATCATAACAATCTGGTCTGTCTATATAGTACTTCACAGGATCATATTTTTCCTCATAAACTTCACCAAATTGATCGAACCCAATGCAATCATTGAAAGAAGCTGCTTTACCCTCTAGCTCTCTGGAGAAATGCCCACTGCCCATGGAAGGACTAGTCTCATTGGAGTAGTGGCTAGCAAATCCTGTCCATTGAATTATCTCAGCTTTTTCCGACAAATACTTGAAGAGTTTCCCTGGCCACCACCCAAGCAATACCACCTTGCCACTAAGATCTTCTGTGTACAATGACCAGTCTCCTGTATGTTCATCCTACACATGATGAAGTTCATAGTTCATACAGATTATTGTACTTTACTAAAGTTCTATGAAATTTCTATTTCCAGTGATATTACTCATGCAATTACTTTCCTTGAATCAAGGGAAGAATAGTTTTTAAACTATATAATTAAAATGAATTACAGGAATTATCCTAAATCACTGCAATGCAAACTATGCAAGGTATGAGTTGAAACAATCTTAATATATAGTGCTATTGAAACTTTCTGTTAATTATAGATAGTATACATGGCAGATAGTGACATAGCCGATTATGCAAAAATGCATGTGTTTAAATATTTGTTTTGTTTAAGAAATAGCACTAAGAACCTTTTTTATCCTAATTATAATTGCTCTCTGTTCCCCATCATAAGTTGATAATGGAGGTTTAAAGGGTTCTCCCGGATAAAGATCGGAACCATCCGCTTGTACGAAACCTGGGCAAGCTTTATTGTAGCATCCTGTCGAGTAGTCACGTGTAGTCTGCAATAGAGATTGGTTATGTATTCCATATTAAATTGAGAACTAGACTTAATAAAGTACCAATGCGATCCCATGGGAAATTGATTCACATTAAATTGAGAGCCCATCGCTTGACCTATTACAAAACAATTAATTTGCCTAATAGTCTCTTTTTTCCAGAGTTTTAACTGGTTGAAAGATGAGATGAGTACATCCAATAAATTTTAAATAAAGAGAAGAACTTTTGGAATACTTACAGTCCAGTATGTGAAGAAATGCACCTTATTATCATTATAAAGACTAGGATTTACCTGCCAAATTTTTTATTCAAAGTTAATATGCAGTAACAAATCAAATGAAGATTATTACTTCTTAGCCATTGGTTTTGCTAAATTTCAGAACTAGGATATCATACTTGTATATTAATTGGTTTGAATTCTTTTAGCTTTTCTTCTTGTTTTGTTTAAATTTGTTGAGTGTTACAAATTTAGTTTTTAATTAAATTTCTGTTTGTGTTATATCTTAATAAACATGTATATTTGATTTATAAATATGGTTTTTATATATGATAAACTCATGTCTGTTTGTTGCAGAGAAAGGTAGTATAATACTTATTGACCTTCATATTTTTATAGGATGACAATACCATGTTAAAATACAACTACCTTATTGCTATAATTTGCATACACTGTCTGAAGTCTTTTTCTTTTTTTTTGAAGGTTGATGGATGGTAATCTAAATAAAGACGTAGAATATATGCAATGTCGACATACATGAAATCCAGCTGCGATAAGTTCTTTCCCTGCTGCTTTGTTAATTGCTGCTATGTAAGCCCCGCTGCTTGAAAGAGGTTGCACATTTGATATGTTCCATACAGTAATCAGTGCTCTTACTCCATGCCATAGTGTACCATCATGGCTCTGGTAACCTGCATTCTAACAAGTCCAAGAAACATTAAATCAGAATCAGTATATATCTATATATTATTACCTGAACAATATTTCATTGATAAGTCTGAAATGAAGATTGAATACATGGACTATTTGGAAGTCAGTCTGTTGTTCTTCTTTACTTGAACCGCCACTGGATGAATTTCCTTCTGATTTGATTGCTTGTGGGCCTCTGGCAAAACCAATCTGTAGGATAAGGAGCTTTCCTTTTAAGTTTTTGTTATAAAAATTCAAGATTAGAAACATAATAATTCCATGAATACTGCAATAAATCCACAAGATCCTATATATTAGTAAACCTGACGGAGGGGACCTGTAACAAACCATAATTAATTAAGACCAAATTACTAAAATCGGGTCTGGAACTTCTTCGTTTTTTTCTTTGTTTCGTGAAGATGATGCATACCTACACCCGAGAAAATTAGTAGAGGAGACTTTTGACCAAACTTTTATTGGGTATTAAGCATACGCGTACTATACAAAACTTGCAAACTTCATTGAATACTTTGACTTTTTCACTTTTCTTTTCAAACAAATATTGTTAGGGTGATAAATTTAATTATTAGGAGGACGAAAATGGGTTCATTTGGCAAACCAAATTTGGTCGGTTACCCAGTAGAAACTCTTCAATTCACATTAAGAGTCATGCGTGCTTGATGAGCACCAATATTTAAGCGGTTGTCACGAATCTTAAAGTGGATTGAACAACTCCAATTGGACGTCGGACCAAATTTGGTCCGATACCTATCAGATGCCCCCGTCTTCGGATCTCAAAATAAAATAAAATATATATATTCAGGTTACCTTAGAGTCATTTTCAACAACGAGATGCTTTGATAGATCTTGTCCTCTGATTGACATACAACACGATAGACATAAAAGCATGGTGAAAAAAAACTAACGTCGTCATTGAAACCAAGGATAAGGATAATATTTGCCGATATATCGACATCTTCAATGTGTGTGTGTATATATGCTAATAGTTTTTTTTCATTTTAGAAGGTTTTTAAATTTTACGATATTCTGAATCTTGGTTAGATTGAATCAATGCAACAATTTTTATTCTCATAAATATTTATATTGACAGAGGAGATGAATATTTGCTAGACACAGGTGTCAAAAAAATCATTTGGTTGGCATTATCTGGGGCAAATTAATGACCTGCGTTTTGATCAGGATTTCAAATCTTATAATAAATTGACAGAAAATATTTTAAAAGCTAGCCATGGCCCCTTTTCCACAAACTTTTATGGAAACTATTTAGAGAGCAATGATTTCATTACTGGGAAGAGAGAAAAACTTTCTTATATTAATTCCAATTTACCCATCTCTCTTAATATCCCATTTCATATGAAATAGAGATAAATAAGCCCCAACATTCATACATAATTAATTAAAACTAGTATCATATCCGTGCGTTACAACGGAGATATATTATAAGAAAAAAAATATCAATGAAAATAATAATTATCCAAAAATTAAGACACATGTTAATAGAAAATTTATATAATTATGTATTCTTAATTAACTTTAATCGTGATCTCTGATAACAATTTGATGATGTGATGATTCTTTATTTTTAAGTCGATTCGAATCTAATATCAAATATCGTACAACTATTCAATATTGACATATAATATGATATCAAAAAACATAAATAAAAAGTGTTATCGTGCGTATGTATATGATATATATCTATATATACACACACATATTATAAGAGAATATATATTCACACACACGTTCCAATATATTCTTCTTCTTCTTCTTCTTTGTTTCCAATTCAGAATATATATACACACACACATTGATATATTCTATATTGGAAACATATTCTAAATTGCCCACAACATGTATAGAAACAAAGAAATAAAAATAAGGAAATAAAAAAAAATTGATTTACATTGTGATCCATATAGAAACAAAGAAGAAGTAAGGAAACAAAAAAAAAATAAGAAAATGGAATGTGAAGTCTTCTCAATTGAAGATGAGAAATATGAAAATAAAGAAATAAGAAAACAAATAAATATATCGCTAACACCCTGTTTGGATGGAGAGTAGAGGAAGGAATGGGAGGTAAAGAATAGAAGAGAATGAAATGGAATATGAAGGAAAATTAACATATTTAACCTTTTCGTGTTTGGATGATTAATGAAAGAAAATAAATTTAACTTTCCTTTCCGCCTTATTTCTTGTTTGGTTGATTAAAATTTAGGAGGTCAATGAGAAATTCGGTGACTGTTGTAGTTTTGAGGAAAAAATCTTGTATGAGAATTACATATGTAAGATATAGAGTTGGGCATTTGTATCATTTTTTCTAAAATATTTGTAACAAAATTTCTTTCCATCCGTTACACTCCAATTTGAGAGGGAAACCAATTCTATTAGTTATAACGATAGAAGGTTAAACCTTTCACCTCCTGTACCCTTCACCTCCGATATAATTTTATCAATCAAACACGATTCAACGGAAAGTTTTTGTTCCTTTCCATTCCCTCCATTCCTGTACTCTCTATCCAAACAAGGTGTAAATTTTAGAGTTTGTTCAATTTTAATTGTAACGTATCGTGTGGCAGCACGTGTGGTAAGTATGTTTTTAACTAAATTTAGACTTATATACATAAAACATATGCATTTAATCAAAATAAAAGAAATTATGTAATTAGAGGGCTGAGATCAAATTCGAAGTTTCATCTTTCAATCGTAGCCGTTGGCGGATCGGACACCCAACGTGTTTAATAATAGAATGAAGATATAATTGTCTATAAATGTGCTCCAACATTCATATATGACTCTTTATTAAGCAACCATGTATGAATAGAAACAATTGTATCCGGTTGTGATTAACTTAATCGTATATAAATGACCTCCAACAATTGTACACAATTTCTTTATCTGAAACAATCAAATCAACTGTGTTTGAATGTAATCATACCCGATTTTCTTTCTACCAACTGTGTTTGAATGTTCGGCAGTATTTATCGGACAAAATCTAGTAAATGTATTTCTCTATAATAGTTCAGCCAGATTTTTTGGAAAATATATTGCTTGTAATTATGTACGATACCATCTGTGTGATGAAGAAAAAGAAAAAATTTCTAGTGTATCCATCAAAACTTTTATAATAGCCAATTTACCCATCAAAACATTGAAATGTATCTTATTTCTCCATTCAAAGTTGAAATCATTTCTTATTTCCCCATATTTTGATTAAATTTGAAAATTTAAGCTGAATTTATATTATAATTTTATTTGAAAGTTCAAATATCTATTTTGCCCCTCTCCTTTCTCTCTCTTTACCCCATCTTTTATAATGTTTCTCTTAGCTAAAAATGGTGGTTTAAAAGAGAAAGGAAGAGAACTTCGAATTTATAACTAAATAAACTAACGCATGCTTTTTCTAAATAAATTAACTTCTGATTAGCTGGTGATATGATCCAAACATACAACGACCAGTCAAATCTACAAGTATTAAAAAAACGATACAACCAAAGTAAAAGAGTAATATTCGAGGCACACCTAATTAAAAGAGTAGTATTTTGGAAAATAAATTAACAATCATGTAAAGAATTATCTAATATGAGAATATATATATATTCAATTTGGGGCATTGAATTCGAAGTGGGAGAGAAATAAAAAAAAAATTAACATGATTGATTTGGAGTTCAAAGTATGAAATGGGAGTTAACAGAGAGAGGGAAGAAGCTCTGGGGTCAATTGAGTGCCCTTTAGGGTATTAAACTTGATTTCCTAGAGAGCAAGGAAGTAAGTTTACAAAGTTGGGAATAAAAGTCTCTTTATTTAATTTCAAAGTCAGTCTTTCTCTTCGTTCAAACAGCCAGCTATTTCTGGATTGGAATCGGATTCGAGACTTTCTTCAGAGATGGTCATTATTAAGGCTCTGACAATTTGTTAATTTGTTTAGAAAAAAATATGTTTTAGTTTATTTAGTTATAAATTTGAAGTTCTCTTCGTTTTTTCTCCACTATTTTCAGCTTAAGAGCAATATTATGAAAGATGGGTTGAAGAAGAAGAAGAAATGAGGGGTAGAATAGACATTTTACCTTTAAAATAAAATTATAGACATTTTTACGAGCAAATGATGCAATATTTATTTCTTTGTTTTACCAATTCAAATAAAATCCACCACACGATATATTTTGTGTTGAAATTAAACAGCACCGAAGGCCCAGCCCGTTAATTTCTTTTGGAAGATTCAAGAGCCTTTTTGATAATTCACAATCTAGAAAGATCGACTAATTAATGTTTTGTATCTACTGATTTCTGGACATTTGTAATGTATAATAGAAGAAGTCCTAACCGACATTACCAAAGTCGGTACTAGAACAAAATATGAAGTATCTAGAAAGAAGTACTACCGACTTTAGGATAGTATAAATATATGTTAGGACCTTTGGCGTAGTGTGAAATGAGTGAAATCATAGAATCAGAGAATCAATATAGTGAGGCGTAGTGATAGTCAGAATATATCAAAGATCTTGTGCTCTTGAGTAGAAAAGAAATTATATTATAAACTCCTTTTTATATCCAATACCACAATCCGAATTATATTTCCTACATTTGGTATCAGAGCTTCAGGTTCGAGTATCAAGTTAGCGAAGTAGACAAGGGCGTTCCTGAATAAGAAGCATCCTAAGCCGATATCTTCAGGAGGTGCGACTATGGCGCAATCGACAATTCCCATTTTTGCCGAAGAAAAATACGACATGTGGAAGATCAAGATGCGAACGCTGCTGCTTTCGCAAGGATTGTGGGATATAGTCGCTAAAGGTTCTACCGTGCCAACGACGGGAGAATTGACGCCGGAGCAGAAACAAGAACAAATGAACGATGCCAAGGCCCTATTTCTAATCCAACAGGGTGTTGCCAATAGCTTATTTCCACGAATAAGTGAAGCAACTACATCCAAGAAGGCATGGGAGACTTTGAGAGATGAGTTTGAAGGCTCTGAGAAAGTGAAAGCGGTGAAGCTGCAAACGCTAAGAAGACAATTTCAAAATCTCCAAATGAAGGAGTCAGAAAAGATCAAGGAGTACTTCTCGCGAGTCGTCGAAATTGTCAACCAGATGCGGACATATAGAGAAGACATATCCGATAAGAAAATAGTCGAGAAAATTTTAATTAGCCTCACTGACAAGTATGACTACATCGTTACAGCAATTGAAGAATCAAAAGATATATCAACGCTTTCTATTCAACAACTGATGAGCTCCTTGGAGTCACATGAAGAAAGAAAGCTCCAACGCGAATGAAATTTGGTGGAAGATGCATTCCACTCCAAGCTGAGCTTTAGACCTCGATATAACCCCACGAGTCAACGAAATAACCAAGAAGGCGGCGGTCTGCGACAAGATACAAAAAAGCAGTCGATGCAAAAGGAGAAAGCACCAGGTTCGAATTATTCAAATTTATGGTGCGATATACACAAGAGGTCGAACCACAGTACATCTGAATGTTGGTCGACAAAGAGATGCAAAAAATGCAAGAAGATCGGCCACATAGCACGAATGTGCAGATCAAGAATTAACAATCGAGCAAACTTCCTAGAAGAAAGTGAGAGTCATGAAAGCATTTTCTATGCTTGCCACTCAGCCAAAGAAGAGAAAGGCGATATCTGGTTCCTTGACAGTGGTTGCACAAATCACATGACAGGAAATCGTGAATTATTTCATGACATCGACGCTTTGTATGAGACAAAGGTACGTATGGGAAATGGCTCCATTGTTCAAGCAAAAGGCAAAGGAAGTATTGTCGTGCAAACCAAGATGGGTCCAAAATTTATCCAAAATGTATTGTTGGTTCCGGACCTAAAACAAAATCTGTTGAGTGTGGGGCAACTAGTTAAAAATGGATACGCAGTTTATTTTGAAGATGGAGGCTGCAAAATTTTCGACCGGAGAAATAAAAATCAAGTACTAGCAGGAATATAAATGGAGAAGTCTAGAAGCTTCCCACTCCACATAAGCTACGCTCCGCATTTGTCACTAAGAAATGAAATAATTAAACCAAAAGTGCAATGTGGTACACATCATCAAGTTGGATCGAGTTCAAACACTACTTCAAGTTCAGGATCAAACCTGAGTGCTACTCGAAGAGCTAAAGAAGGGTCTACGATATCAGAGTCATTCAACAAGCAAGTAAGATTTTTACCCGAAATTTATGAGTCATCTAATTTTTCAATAGTTGAATCTCAAAGTCTTGAAGAGGTCGAGAAGCACGAAAATTGGATAAAGGCCATGAAGAACAAAATGCAAATAATTAAGAAGAACAACACTCGGAAGCTTGTAGATCAATCAAAATATCGTGAAGTCATTGGTGATAAATACATCTACAAGACAAGGTTAAATCCTGGCGGTGAAGTCAAAAACTACAAAACAAGGTTGATGACAAAACGCTTCAAACAAGAATCCGGCATCAACTATTGGAAGACATATGCTCCGATGAGAAGGCTAAAAAAGTGGCGATACGTTAATTCAGAATTTCAAAATAACTACCTTGATAAAGAAATTTACGTGAAGCCACACAGAATTTTAAATCAAGGGGGAGTGAATGGAGGATACAGAAAATCGATCGGCAAATTTAAATTTAAAGAGAATCAAATCGGTGCTGAGGGGGAGTGTTGAAATTAAACAGCACCGAAGGTCCAGCCCGTTAATTTCTTTTGGAAGATTCAAGAGCCTTTTTGATCATTCACAATCTAGAAAGATCGACTAATTAATGTTTTGTATCTAGTGATTTATGGACATTTGTAATGTATAATAGAAGTCCTAACCGACATTACCAAAGTCGGTACTAGAAAAAAATATGAAGTATCTCGAAAGAAGTACCACCGACTTTAGGATAGTATAAATATATGTTAGGACCTTTGGCGTAGTGTGAAATGAGTGAAATCATAGAATCAGAGAATCAATATAGTGAGGCGTAGTGATAGTCAGAATATATCAAAGATCTTGTGCTCTTGAGTAGAAAAGAAATTATATTATAAACTCCTTTCTATATCCAATACCACAATCCGAATTATATTTCCTACATTTTGAACTTATTGATTCTATTGTTTACAGTTTATGCAAACTGCCTCCTCATTTTTTCTTTGAGCAACCGGCTGGTCCACCATAAAAAAAGTGGCGTCGTGCGGCATGCTTAGTCATGTACCATTCAGAGACGCCATAACAATCTGGTCTGGCCACATAGGTATCAGGGTCATAAGATTCCTCATAAACATAACCATTTTCATCGAATCCGAAACAATCATTGAAAGAAGCTGCTCTACTGTCTAGCTCTCTGGAGTAATGCCCACTGCCCATGGAAGGACTAGTCTCATTGTAGTTATGGCTAACAAATCCTGTCCATTGAATTATCTCGGCATGTTCTGACAAATACTTGAAGAGTGTTGCTGGCCACCATCCTAGCAATGTCATGCCATTAGTAGGGCCACCTAGATCTTCTCTGTACAATGACCAGTCTCCAGTGTGTTCATCCTACACATGAGATGAAGTTCATAATTATTAGTGTACGTACTTTACTAAAATTTTACGATACTTGTGATCCCAGTGATATTGTTCATGAAATTAGTTTCGTTGAATCAAGGGCAGAATTGTTATTAATTAAGCTATATAACTGAATATAAATCCAGGAATTAATACTAAATCATTGTAATGCAGAATTGCAGACTATGCCTGATATGAGTTGAAACAATCTTACTATATAGTGCTATTGAACTTTTATGTTATCTATACATAGTATGCATGGCAGATAAAGACATAAATGATTATGCAATAATGCATGTTCTTGTTAGGTTTAAGAGAGCTCAGAAAACCTTTTTTATCCTAATTGTAATCCCTCTTTGTTCCCCCTCGTAAGTTGAAAATGGAGGATGAAAGGGTTCTCCAGGGTAAAGATTCGAACCATCTGCTGGTACGAAACCTGGGCAATCTTTATTGTAGCAGCCTGTCGAGTAGTCACTTGTACTCTGCAACAGAGATTAATTATGTATTCAACATTAAATGTAGAGCTTGACCTAGTAAATTACTAATGCGATCCCATGTGATATTGATCCACAACCTGTGTTGAGCTATTTCTAAACCATTTGCATACTTGGTATCTTTTTCCAGTTGTGTTTTAACTGGTTAAAAGATGAGACCGTTCAATAAATTTTAAATGTAGAGAATAACTTATTGAATACTTACTGTCCAGTATGTGAAGAAATGCACCTTATTATCATTATAAAGACTAGGATTTACCTGCCAAAAAAATTGTATTCAACAGAACGGAGTTGCACTGGTTAGAAACCGAAGAATTAATCAAAGTTATTACGAACTAACAAAGCAAATGAAGATTGTTACTTCCTAGTCATTGCTTTTGATAAATTTCTGGACTAGGATATCATACTTAGTCATTTCTTTAGCAAAATTTTGGTCTTGTTTTGTGTAAATTTTTTTAGAGTGTCACAAATTTAATTTTCAACTAAATTTTGTGTTACAACCTAATAAACATGTATATGTTGATTTGTAAATATAGCTTTTATATATGATGTAAACTCATGTATGTTTGTTGGAGAGAAAGTGTAACACTCATTGCGCTTTATATTTTTATTAGATACCAATATAATATCAGAATACAAATACCTTATTACTATAATTTGAATGTACTGTCTTACGTTTATTTCTTGATGAATGGTAATCTAAAAAAAGATAAAGAGAAAATGCTATCATCTACATGAATTCCAGCTGCGATAAATTCTAGCCCTGCTCCTTTGTTGATTACTGCTATGTAAGCCCCGCTACTTGAAAGAGGTTGCACATCTAGTATGTTCCATACGGTAATCTCAGCTCTTACTCCATGCCACAGTGTACCACCATGGCGACCTTTACTTCGGTAACCTGAATTCTGACAAGTCCAAGAAACATTATATCAGAAGCTGTATATATGGATATATTATCACCTGAACAATGTTCCATTGATAAGTTAGAAATGGAGATTTAATACATAGACAATATGGCTGTCTTCTGTTGAACCGCCACCGGATGAATTTTCTGCTAATTTGATTGCTAGTGGGCCTCCGGTAAATCCTAGCTGTAAGATCAAGAGTTTGTATATTATTTGGTTATGAAATTTAAAGATTAGAAACATAATAATTCCTTGAATTCTGCAATAACTCCTCAAGATCGTATATATTAGTAAACTGCAGAGGAATTTTATTTCTATCCTTGTTGTATTTATTGTTTTTTTTTTTTTTTTTAATGGGTACTCAAATAAACCATGATTAATTATGACCCAATTAGTAAAATCAGGAAGGGACCTTCTTTCTTTTTTTCTTTGTTTTGCGAAGATGACGCCTTCTTGCAGCCTAGAAAACTGGTATATTTCGAAATTAAATGGATAAAATCAAATGTCAATGGAGAAACATTGTGTTTCTCTTTTCCATTTATGAATACTTTGAATTTTGGACTTATATTTTAAAGTAAATACTATTAGGGGGACAGATTAATTAGGAGGACGAAAATGCATTCATTTAGCATACCCAATTCGGTCCGATCGATACCCAGTTAAGAATCGCCCGTGCTTGATTTGCACCAGTTATTATGTGGTTTGCACGACTTGAAGTGGATCAAACTTTTAGATTTGTTCCGAGTGCGTATCGGATTCATGGGATGCCCCCATCTTCCGACCTCAAAAACAAATGTAAATATTCAAATTACCTTAGAGCCATTTTCAATAACGAGATGCTTTGATAGATCTTGTCCTCTGATTAACATAGAACACGATAGACATAGAAGCATGGCGACAAAACCTAACTTTCTCCAGCTTGAAGCCATGGATAAGGATAATAGTTGCTGATCGACATCTAGGATGTGTGTGTGTGTATATAAGCAAATAGTTTTTGTCTTTTAAGAAGGTTATTAATTTTTACGATATTCTGAATCTTGTTTAGATTGAATCAATTCATCAATTTTTATAATCATAAATATTTGCATATTTATATTCTTTATATTTTAACTATAACTACCAATTCTAACTTCATTTCTTTCTTTCATCTTTCTCCCTTCCTCTCCCACCTCCATCTCTTTCTCCCACCTCCGCCTCCTTTTTTCCATCGATAAGCTCCCTCATTCTCCCACCTCTGCCTCTGCTACTGCTTTTCCGTCTATGCCTGCTGCTTCCACTCCAGCGGACGTTCTACCGAAGATCATCAGTCACTCCATTCCAATCAAGCACGCCTCCGCTGGGTATAAATATTTCCACTTGTATGAATGAATACTTGGTATACTCCATCCCAATCAAGCACGCCTCCACCAGGTCAGATCCATCATTGTCAACTGTCTCAAATTGAGTGCTAAATGGATCGAGTTCAACTAATTTTGTCTCTGTGGATGCAATTAATCCATTTCATGTTTATGTTCCTCTTTCTTATGAAGTAGCTAGTTATTTGCAAAGAACAAAACTTCATTAATGATAAATTAGGCCAGTGCGTACTAAGTACTAGAAATGACATAAAAACAAATTTTGAAAAAAAATAGAGGTATATGAATGAATACTTGCTATCTTAGATATGAATACTTCAACGTGTATGAATGAATACTTGATATCTTAGGTATGACTACTTGTGTGACAAGCTATGAATACTTGTGCAACGGACAACTCAAAAGTATGTCATTATGGATCTCATTTGAAAGATAAAATTGTGCAGAAAATATTCGTGATTTTAGATTTGCAAAATTTCTTACATATCGTCGGAAATGTTGGTTAGACTGAATGGAAAAAAAAATCACCTCTAAAAAACGTGTAAAAGATGGATGAGTGATGTGTCCAGTTTTTATATTTACACTTGCACGACGAGGATAAATATTTTCTCGCTGAGGTATCAATACTTGCGTGACGAGAGATGAATAATTGTGTAACGGACAACTAGAAAGTATATCATCATGGATATATCTCATTCATTGTTTTAGATTTACAAAATCCTCACAGATCGTCAGAAATATTGGTTATATTGAACGGAGAAAAAAAATCACATCTAAACATGTATAAATGGATAAGTGATGTGTCCAGTTTTTATATTTACACTTGCACAACGAGGATGAATACTTTTTCGATGAGAAATGAATACTTGCGTGATAAGATATGAATACTTGTGCAATGGACAACTCGAAAGTATGTCCTTATGGATCTCATTTGAAAGATAAAATTGTGTATAAAACATTTGTGGTTTTAGATTTGCAAAATTCCTCATAGATCGTCAGAAATATTGGTTAGATTGAACGGAGAAAAAAAATCACCTCTAAAAACATGTAAAAGATGGATGAGTGATGTGTCCAGTTTTTATATTTACACTTGCATGACGAGGATAAATACTTTCTCGATGAGGGATGAATACTCCCGTGACGAGATATGAATACTTGTGCAACGGACAACTCGAAAGTATGTCATCATGAATCTCATTTGAAAGAGAAATTTTTTTTTAAATACTTGATATCTTAGATATGAATATTTGATGTGTTATATATGAATATTTGATGTATTATATATGAATACTTGCGCGCGCCAATTGTGAAATAATCTTTCAAATATTAGGTGGTCCTCAAATTGTAAAATCTTTCAAATATTTCAATGGATTCATGTACCTGGTATAGTTTCTCCGTTGAATGGTGTGGCGATCACTGCTATATGTAGTTGGGCATGAATCACAAGGTTACAAATGGCATCATAACATTTTGTAGAGTTGCTTGACAAAAAAAATTTCGATACGGATTTTGTCACAAAAAATAATAACTATATTATAATGGTAATAATATGGTACCCTGTTATTTGTTTTAATTAGAACCAATTATTTGTTATTATTAGCGAGAATATGTTATATTTTTTATTTGTATTTTGTCAACTTAATTTATTTGCTACTTGTGTTTTTATATTTTTTTTATTGATGAAACCCGTGACGTCAAATCTGCAAAATCCGACTGTTTATAGTAGCATTCGGATTGGGTAATTTCATCTAATGATCGGTTACTTATGGTTTAAAAATTTTAGTAATCAGGCCATATAATAGTGATTCGCAATGACAGACTAGATGTCCGAGTCATAATGTTCACTGTGCATAGATGTCCGAGTGTGTATAATAACATTGGGATTGCATAATATTTTGTATATATTTTAGAAATTCTTTTTCTCAGAGGGGGGACGTGGTAGATGGGGTCATTTCAATTTTCTGATACATCTTTACTATTGATTACTTATATATTACTTTGTAATGTCACATGGGATCTTAAGGAATTCCGTCAAAACATGATTATATATACTATGGTTATCATAAATACATAGTTTACATTAACATGCCAATTATTTTGCATCAATTTGTTAACTACACCTTTTATGCCCAAATAATTATATGACCATGATGTCTATTTCTTTTTTGTAACTTTTTAAATATGGAAAATAATGTGCGTATAGATTTCTATTATCTTTGATTTACAGATAGGTATCTTGTGCTATGTTGGTCTTTCAGGGCATGCATAATATTTCAATTTTTCAGGGTGAAAACGATAATTTAAGGTTTTAAAAAGGGTGCACTAGATGTTTTCACATAGTTCTGTTATATCTAATTGCAAATGCAAAATGCTTGCGATTTACTCAATAGTTATTTTGCCGCATATAACAAATTTCAGAGAAATATCGATTTTGAGAGATACCAACAAAATACTTATTGCATGATAAAACGCTCGAAATGGCCACAAATAAGTTGTTTTTTACCAACAAAGTATTTGGCAGCCAGGCAAAAGGCATTTTCTCTTTGCTTAAAATAATATTATAATGCATCTATATATATATATATATATATATATATATGGAGGGTAAGGACTAAGGGAACAAATTTATCTTAGAGCAAGTGGCATGAATGCTAGTTATCTTAACAGGTCAATCAATTATACCTTACAAATGTATTGCACTATCAGCACGATACAGAAGCGCTAGTAACTTCATAAGTTATTGGAAGAGACCAAAATTAAAATGTACTTTTTGTATCCAAGCTAGCTGTAAATTAGTCTCTACTAATATCTAATTTCATATATTTACTTTCTTTGAAAAAATTTCAGATTGTGCTTATGTTTGTTGTCTCATCAATTCCAATAATATCAGCTGTACAAGCTCAGATATTCCTAACACTCAATTTCACCATTATAACGTGGAGTTTGGCTTCTACATAATCAACATCAGTTATTCTATCAATTCCACTACATTCAATGATGTTATTATTAACTGCTTCACTCAAGTTGGCCTTTTGCTTGGTCTTGCCCAAATGAAACCGCCTTTGGTTTAGTACTTTTGCCACAGCCATACAAGTTGCGCAAGCCTATGATGATGCTGCCAGAGCGATGTTGAATATGATGGAAGAGGATGTTGAAGATCATGACGTGAGTTCCATGCATGGCATGCATGAAGATTTATTTCTATACATCTCCAGTAGTTCCTTTTGCACTAAATGAAGAAGAATGGCGAGCAGAAGAAACTAGCTGCGGAAACCTGTCATTATTGTTAATTTCTCTAATAATTTTTCAATTAGTCAATTAATTATTGTAATGAGCACATTATTATGAAAATTTCAATAAACTGTAACAGGTTTTGTTGAATGAAATAAAGTCTCTCTTGATGAATTACTTGTTTGTTTCTCTTTATTCTTTAGTCTTTACCAAACCATAGAGAGTAATTAGTTCTACAGTCCATGCACGTATAAAGGCAATCTTTGTATGAGATTTCTTTTTGATATTTTAACAAATTTCTCATAAATATCTGCGTGTGGATATACAAAAGTTATGGTATAATACAAATCAAATACTTATTCACCATATTTTTTTGCAGGTAGTCAATGCTTGAGTATAAATAGCTAGCTAACTAAACTGATGAATATCCTTTTATTGTTTTTTTTAATTAGTCATCTCTATTAATTTGGAAACATGTCAAAATTGATGAGATTTTTTTTTCAAAGTTCAATTCGTTCAAATATATTTTTCAGATTACTTTTCAATTTTAATTAACTGTTTGCTCACAGTTATTGTGCTGCATATGACAGTTTCAGCAGAGCTTTAGGTGTTTCTTACCTACTATGAATTAATTATACGTATGTATTACATGACAAAACAACGCCCCAAATCAGCACCCCAATCTGATATTTCTTACCGACTAAATATTTAATGGCCATGCAAAAAACATTTTTTTATTGATTAAAGCTGGTACTAAAATGCATCCATATTGGTTAAAATATTTTTTCATTGATTAAAAGGTTTGTTGGAGACGTAGATCGACGGACCAAGGAAAATTGTAATGATGATGTTATAATCACGCTCCGGATGGTCAAAAATCTGGAATGTGAAATTTTTAAAGAATTATTTGAATATCAAACTGATTTTGAAGGTTAACTGGCAATGTGTTCATTTTTGTGTATATATTATAGATTTATCGAAATATTTTATTCTCCTTTTTGGATGTAATCTTCTTGAATTATAAGGAGTTTTACGGTTAAGTATCTAAAAGAGTATGTGATTCCTTAGAATTTAACTACTTTAATGGATTAAGATATACAAATATTGATTTAATCAACATAATAAATTTGTTATTAAGGCTTTTGAAGGTCATTGTAAGGCTATAAGAGAAGTCATACTTATTTTGTAAAACAACTAATGAATATATATGAATTTTATTGTTTGTTGAGTTTATCTCCTCTTATGCACTGTCGGGTTGAGCTTTGCTCAATAGTTGAACTAGCTTGTGTTCTTATGAATCTCTGTGGCCGGACTGTGTCAGTTATATATATATGAATTCAATTTATAATACTAAGTACACAATTTTAAATCATATTTTCCGACAACTAATTATATGTTTCCAATATAATTAACATACATTGACTTGCTACATAGACATTTGTAGAGTATGAGCACAAAATAATCTTAAATGTTTATTAGATAAGAGTGAAACATAGAAGTATGGCAATGACATTTCATGTCACTATTTTGTAAGGCGTAGTCAAATTTTCTTAATATGGTAGTGAATTTTTTTTAAATGTGACATAAAATTGAAGCATCTTGTTAAAAACCAATTGACATGTCGCCTCTAGCTCTATATGGGTCCTCCACTCCAGTGTTCACTAGTAGTTTTATTTAGATTACACCATAATTTTATGACAACTTGATTCTACTCAAATAATAGTCCATATACATATAGCTGCTTACAGTTCAAGTACCAGGCTGCATATATACCAATACCTGTTTTGGAGCAACAGGAATTAATTTATATTTTCTGGACTTATCCGTACAGTCACAGAAACCTCAACGAAGTGGGAATCTAATTAATAACAACAAGCACATATCATACATTATCCAATAACTCTTCATGTGAGCACAAACTTAGTGTGTCTTACTGTTTAATTAGTTGCAATGCAACTTGTATTTTACTAATTCCCAAAAATGATGTTGAATTGATCATCTATATATATAGCTGCGATGAAATATAGAAAAAAAAATGGCCTCCACATGCATGCTACTCTTCATGATTTACCAACCAAATATCTTACAACATCCATTTCATATGCTTTTTTGGATAAAAATACAGTTTGGTTACAATAAGACACTGGAGGACACCAAGAAAGAAAGAACATATTGGAACATCGATTTTCTAATGTTAAATCAATGACTTTGCATAGGTGAAATCATTTTTTCCGCTCTAACGGATGAAATCAATTCTGCCGCTAGCATTGTAGTAAACAATATTGCTTTCTTATAATAAGAGACACATCATGTCAATTAAAGACTAGTTTTCAAAACTCTAATTAGTTATAATAATAAATTAGTGCATTTTTCTAGTTTGACAGAAATTCTCATCTAGGTTTTATGCTTAGAAACTTTTTCAAATGCATGTTTGTATATTGTTATATATCTGGTGATACGCATGCATATGTACAAGTAACATTTTGAAAATATTGCTCTTAACATGATAACAAATTGATAATATTATTTATTAGAATGGCCTCTATTTACTTTTTTTAATCAAATCATTCAATCATACCAGGACCTAACCTACAACAATACATAAATACAGAGAAGGAAATAATATTCCTAATAAAGAGAGTTAGTTATGCCCCTAAATAAGGAAATAAACAAAAAAAATAATGAACAATAGATAAATTCTGGTTTAGTAAACTACTTTAATCAATTATATATCCAACGGGTAACTATTGCAACTATATATCAAATTTAGATTATTAGTTTTGTAGTCTTTTCAAATAATGTTGTATCAGTACAGACTATTATGTAACTCTTTCAGTACTTTTATTTGCATATTGCAACTTCTTATACTATTAAAGTGCATAATCTGAGTAATCACTATGTAACAGATTTGAGACAACAGCTACTGCAATAGCTGCCAGTTTAATAGGGCAGGAATTTTCATATTTCAAAAGAAAACACCATGTGAAGATCACATTGCGGGATGCAAAATTATCAGTCGTGTGTGTCAATGATGATGATGTCGAAGTGGTGGTTTGGAGGATGAACAACTACTTCGAGGAGGAATGGGGCTACAACAAGTAGTCAGTTTTAAAATGTCATAAATAGACGACAATGATTAGTTGCCCTTATAGATGGATCTAATTTACTCCAGTTTTTGTCTCAGTAATTGTCTAATAGGAAATGGTAAGGCTCTATCTTTAATTTCTGTTTTATTTTGGTGCATGGTTATGTTTGAATTTTCTAGTCTCATAATATTTGTGTAACATTAATAAATACAGCTCCCACCAAGTAATTAATAAGAAAGAATCAATCTTAACTGAATGTGTAACTCTTGAGTGTTTGAGTCCTTTGATCTTTAATTTCTTCCTTTTAGTTATGCAGGGATGGAGTTTGGAAGGTTAAATTGGATGCACTAGATGCAAATGAATCTTTCCTTTGAGGAGATGTCTTTAGATTTGAATCCAACTCAACTCCTTCTAAGCCATTGCAGCAATTTGCATGAGAACTTGAGAAATTTAATTTAGAGATTACAAAAATATTCACTTTCCTAATTTTAGTAGTCTATATAGAACATCTGCTCACTTTCTTATTCTATTATTGACATAATTAATCACTTAATTATAATGGTTCCATCTTTCTGTGCAAAGTTTTGCTTGCATTTAATTTCTATCATAAGTTACTTGAATTTTATCTTCTCATGTTCAATTTTGTGATATGTATGAGTCCAATCTCTCTTGATTCCACCATCATGCGCCTTCTATATATCCAATCCCTCCTTTCCATCTCACGTCCTATCAATCCTGACCTCTTGGCCGAACGCTTTCACCTTCTCCCTGTCACCAATCTATCCTGTCGTGCTCGGGTACAATTGCATCCTAGCTCTCCTCTGCCTCCACTCCCAACTTCGTCAATTTGTTGGCTTTCTTGTACAATATTGTGATTCTTTAATCCTCATAACTAATTAATTTATTTATTTTTAGATTTTAATTTTAGTTGACTCTATTGGATAAATATATTTATATATATAGAACACGAGTATATTTAACCTTGTTTGATTTGCTCGTAGTTAACCTTTTTTTTATAAGACAGGTTTAGGAAAAGCTAGCTGTCATGCACGATTCTCTTACCTATTATTAATTGGCATGCACTACATGCATTATAAATCCACCCTCCAAATGAGCACAAACTATGTGTTTTTTACCTAATTTCGTATAGCCACACGCAAAGTTCATTTTGTCACTCTTAAAAAGGGTGTTCAGAATTAAGAATAAGTCAAACCAGTTTAGAATTAAAATAACTTTTTCACCTTTGTAGATACCATAGGTACCCGTTAGAATTAATAGACAGCTGTTATTTTCCCAACAGCTATTTTTTTTCTCCTTTAACCTATAAAAGGTCCAACTGTACAATAAAATCTTTAGAATGAAATTATAATTTTCTCTCATTCAAACATTTATGTCTCAAACTCAAAAACTCAACATGGTATCAGAGCTGTAGTTTAGATCTCAGCTCAAAGACAGAAAAATTTGCATCAACACCAGCAGCTGTAAAATTGGAGAAAAAAGACAGTACCAGTAGCTGTCAAAAAGGGAAAATAGCAACAGCACTAGCAGCTGAAAATCAAAGAAAAATTACCAATAGCTGACCAAAACAGCCATCCATAATTCGCAAATCAAGTGCCTTAAAGGCCACCAAGAGCAAGCAAGAATCTGTTCTTATCAAATTCGTACCAAGAGAAAATAGCAAAGAACACAATCTGCTCGTATCATATCAGAATTACCAAACAAAAAAAAACCAAGAAAAATCACCATGTCCCAACCAACAACAAAACTCTTAGAAATCTTGAGTTACATCCATAAATTTCTTAGTGTATATTACCTCTTCACAACTGATACCTTTTCCGTTACAAAATCAAACCATAGCGCGAGCTACCGGTCTCAAAACCCAAGCAGCGAAGTGGAGAAATGCACGATTTGCAAGAAAAAAGGCCATGGTAAGGATCGATGTTGGTGTCTATACCCTCATATGCGACCAGCCCGGTGAGGCGATCGAGCAGACAGAGACCGAAAGGGAGAGGGCAACCCAAGCGGTGAAGAAGAGGGCAACCCAAGTGGCGCTGGGAGAAAGAGGAATAAAAACGTTCCAATCAGTTTCATCTGGATCCAACTCAAGCGCCACATTCGATCCGAGCCGAGATCAAACACAACCTCTGCTCCAATTGCTCTCCATGTTGCTTCAGCAAAATAATCAAAAGACCTCTGGTATAGCAGCCTATTTAACTCATAAATTTCAAAGTACAAAATGGATTCTAGATTCCGATGCTACAAACCATATGACAGGAAATAAAAATTTATTGGATAACTTTGAAAAATACGAAACCAAACAATTTGTTATGGATGCAATTAAATTGTGACAAAATGAAAATTCTTGGAGAGGGTTCAATAACTATTTTTTCAAAAATAATGTCAAATGTATTGTTTATAAAGGATTGTGCATCTAATTTATTATCCATTGGTAAAATCACAAAAGAATTAAATTGTGAGCTTATTTTTTCATCAAAAAATGTGATTTTTCAAGAATAGTTAACCAAAAATATGATTGGTGAAGGATATTTGGAAAATGGACTCTATTTTTTGAATGAAGAAAATTTCAATTTCAATGCAAAAAAGGAAGAAATGAGCACTCTTTGGCATAGAAGAATTAGACATTCTTCCGACAAAATTTTAAAAAACCTTTTTAATTTTTCAAGTTTAGATAATAGTGATTGTGAAGTATGCAAACTAGGAAAACACACTAGATTACATTTTAATTTATCAAGTAGTAAAAGTGAAAACTCTTTGATTTAGTGCATTCGGATGTATGGGGCCCCGCCCCAATTAATTCTTTTAATGGATACAAATATTTTGTTATATTTATAGATAATTTTTCTAAAACAACTTGGTTATATTTATTAAAAAGTTAAAGTGAAGTGTTTTCACAATTTTTAGATTTTTATAACTTCATAGAAAACCAATATGAAGCTAAAATTAAAACTTTTAGATCCGATAATAGCACGGAATTTATAAACCAAAATTTCTCAAACTTTTTCAAATCAAAGGGAATTTTGTATCAAACAACATGTGTCTATACACCCGACCAAAATGGTGTTTCCAAAATGAAAAATAGACATTTGCTTAAAATGACTCGGGTATTTTTATTTCAAAACAATGTACCCAAATCTTATTGGTCAGATGTCGTTCTCACTGCAACATATTTGATAAATAGATTGTCAAGTGCCAATTTAAATTATAAGAGTCCATTAGAAATTCTTTACAAAAGAAAACTCAACATTGAGAATAAACGAATTTTTGGTTGCACATGCTATGTACACAAAAACAAACAAGATAAGTTCGATTATATCTCAATTAAAGCGATCTTTTTAGGTTACTCATCACAAAAAAGGGATACAAATGTTATGACCCAATAAATAAAAAATTGTACATCTCTAGAGATGTAATTTTTTTGAAATTGAGCCCTATTACAAAGAAAAAAAATAATGAGGAAAATATTGTAGAACCTCTTAAAGAATTTGCATGGCCTCATCTTAACTCACCAAGAGAAGAGGTCAGGCCAATAGAAAATGAGGTTGCACCCAAAAATGAAAATGAAAGTGAAAATGAAGAAGAAATAGAGAAAATTTCTTCAAGTGAGAAAAATGGAACTGTTGAAGAAGCACCTTTGAGAATGTCAATTCGAACAACACAACCCTCAACGAGGCTAAGGGATTTTATAACCTACAAGGTACAATATCCTATACAAAATTTTATTACATATGGTGATGTCTCTTCCAACCATAAAACTTTTTTGACCTCAATTGCAAAAGAACAAAAGCCAAACAATTATGAGGAAGCCATAAAAAATTCTACATGGCCAAAGCCATGAAAGAAGAGTTAAAGGCTCTTGAAAAAAATGAAACTTGGGTCATTGTGTAATTTCCAAAAGGTAAAAAACCCGTAGGTTGTAAATGGGTATATAAAATTAAGTATAATTCTGATGGTACCATAGAACGGTACAAAGCTCGCTTAGTTGCGAAAGGGTATACTCAAACTTATGGTATAGACTATCATGAAACCTTTGCACCCGTGACCAAAATGAATACGGTGAGAATACTATTTTCTATTACAGTTAACCAAAATTGGAAACTATACCAAATGGAAGTCAAAAATGTCTTTCTTCAAGGAACACAAGAGTATATATGACTTTACCACCCGGTCATGAAAAAGAAAGAAACAATGAATTAGTTTGCAAATTGAAGAAAGCAATCTATGGATTGAAGCAATCTATGAATTGAAGCAATCTCCAAGGGCATGGTATGGCAAACTAAACTCTTATTTAAAATTTTGCAATTTTAAGATTGGTAGTGCCGATCATTCCTTATTTACTAAAATTGAAGGAAATAACACTGCCATTATCTTAGTATATGTAGATGACATTATAATCACCGGAAATAACCAAGAAGAAATCAATAAAATAAAATTTCACTTGAAGGAAAAATTTGACATCAAAGACTTGGTTATTTAAAATACTTTCTAGGAATAGAAATAGCACATTCGAAAAATGGTCTCTTAATTTCTCAAAGAAAATATACCCTAGATTTGTTAAAAGAAACTGGTAAATTAGGTTGTAAACCGGCATCAACACCAATAGACGGTAGATATAAATTGAATAGTGAAGAAGGTGAACCATTAGATGATATAAATCAATTTTAAAGACTTGTTGGAAAATTAATATATCTAACGGTAACTTGGCCGGATATATCATTTTCTGTAAGTCAAATTAGTCAATTTATGCATGCTCCAAGAACACCCCATTTGGAGTCAATAAATAGGATTTTAAAATATTTAAAAAAAACACCAAGAAAAGGAATTTTTATGAAAAATAACAATTCTAATAACATGTGTGGCTATTCCGATGCAGATTGGGCCAGATGTTTTGATAGAAAATCGACAACTAGTTTTTATACATTTGTAGGCGGAAATTTAGTCACATTCAAAAGCAAGAAACAAAATGTCGTGGCAAGATCAAGAGTTGAGGCGGAATATTGAGCCATGGAATCCACTGCAAGTGAGCTAACTTGGATCAAACAACTTCTTGCGGATTGGAATCAAAATACAAGAACCAATAAAAATATTTTGTGATAACCAAGCAGCACGACACATAGCAACCAATCCGGTGTTTCACGAAAGAACAAAACGTATCGAAGTGGATTGTCACTTCATTTGAGAAAAAATTCAAGCAAAAGAAATTGAAACTCTATTTGTGAAAGGTGAAGAGCAATTGGCGGACATCTTTACAAAGGGTCTAGATCAGAAACAATTTGAGAAAATCTAAGCAAGTTAGGGTTGATCGATATCTACACGCCTAACTTGAGGGGGAGTGTTGAGAATTAAGAATAAGTCAGACTCGTTTAGAATTAAAATAGCTTTTTCACCTTTGTAGATACCATAGGTACCCGTTAGAATTAATAGACAGTTGTTATTTTCCCAACAATTATTTTTTTCTCCTTTAGCCTATAAAAGACCCAACTGTACAATAAAATCTTTAGAATGAAATTATAATTTTTTCTCATTCAAACATTTTTGTCTCAAACTCAAAAACTCAACAAAGGGGTTAAATTAAATGCATCGATGGCATGCCATACAATATGGAACAAATATATCCCAAAGTTTGTTGCATTATAGTTTCTTGAGATATGATATATCAATCAAATACATTACAAGCCTAGCTATTGCATATGTTTGTACTGTATAACATGAACTTTTAATTGTTAAGTCATTGGAGCGAACAAAAAATAAATGTTGTTCAAATTAGGCAAGTTAATAATAAAATTAAATTCTACTTCCTGCTCAAATCTATGCTTAATTAAGGTAATGACTTGTGCTAAATTCAATAATGCCTTATTTGCACATGTTATACAAGTTTGGTTGGACTGAGTCCAACTTGAGCTAGGCAATATGTCATTTAAAGACTGCGAATGAACACCCCCATACAATCTTGTGGGAGAAGGTTGTTAGTTTTTGTTGCACTACAATTGGATGTGTCATCTTAGGATTGTTGATAAACTTATGTCGGAATCGAAGAAAACCGTGGCTACAATTTTTAGTATTTGATATCGATACCCCGTGTCTCCTTTCAATGGTGTTGCATAACTTGCAGGTGCTGTAGGCAATCTTATCATCTTTTAGCTTGACAAGTTGAATTTTTATGGTTCGTCAAAAACTAATGTTACAATCGTGGTGCTTGATCTTCATATATTTTAATGGATTCATGTACCTGGTCTAGTGTCTCCATTGAACGGTGTGGCGATCACTGCTACATGTAGTTGGGCATGAATCTCAACCAAGGTTAAAAATGGCATTATAACATTTTGTAGAGTTTCTTGACAAAAATATTTTTGATTCGGATTTTGTCACAATAGAAAATACAAAAAACACGACTCTTTTCAATTGGAGTGTTGTCTAAAGGTTGCAAGCATCCTCTTTTCTCGCCATATGGGGACAATACTAGTGTGCTGAAAAGACCTTCAATTGAAGTGTTGTATTAGGGTTGCAACTACTCTCTTCTCTTGCAATATGGAGACACTCTTAGAGTACTGCAAAGACCATCAATTGAAGTGTTGTATTAGGGCTACAACTACCCTCCTATCTTGCCATATATAGACACTATTAGTGTGCTGCAAAGACCTTCAATTTGAGTGTTGTATTATTGCAACTACCCTCTTCTCTTACCATATGGCACTCCTAGAGTGCTGCAAAAACCATCATTTGGTGTGTTGTATTAGGGTTGCAATTACCCTCCTGTCTTACCATATGGAGACACTATTAAAGTGCTACAAACAACTTCAATTAGAGTGTTGTATTTGGGTTGCAACTACTATCTTATCTAGCCATATGAAAGCACTACTAGAGTGCTCCAAAGACCTTCAGTTGTACTGTTGTATTTGGGTTGCAACCACCCTCAACTTTTGTTATCAGCTGCAAAGACCTTCAATTGGAGTGTTGTATTGGGGTTACAACTACCCATTTCTCTTTCCATATGGAGTCACTACTAAAGGCTACAAAGACCTTCAATTCGAGTGTTGTATTGGGATTGCAAGCACCCTCTTCTCTTGCCATCAGGAGACACTACTGGTGTGCTGCTAAGGCCTTCAATTGGAGTGTTGTATTAGGGTTACCACTATCCTTTTCTCTTGCCATCTAGGGACATTATTAGTGTATTGTAAAGACTTTTAATTGGAGTGTTGTGTTAAGGTTGGAAGCACCTTCTTATCTTTCCATCAAGGGACACTACTAGTGTGTTGCATGGACCTTTTATTGGAGTGTTGTATTAGGGTTGCAACTACCATCTTTTCTTGCCATATGGAGACACCCCTAAAGTGCTACAAAGATATTCAATTGGAGTGTTGTATTAGGATTGCAACTATCCTCCTCTCTTGCCATATCGAGACACTACTAGTGTGCTGAAAAGACCTTCAATTGGAGTGTTGTATTAGGGTTGCAACTACCCTCTTCTCTTGTCATATGGAAACACTCCTAGAGTGCTGCAAAGACCTTCAATTGGTGTGTTGTATTAGGATTGAAACTATCCTCCTCTGTTGTCATATGGAGACACTACTAGAGTGTTGCGAACACCTTCAATTGTATTGTTGTATTTGGGTTGCAACAACCCTCTTCTCTTGCCATATGGAGGCACTACTAGAGTGCTCCAAAGACCTTTAGTTGTACAGTTGTATTAGGATTGCAACTACCCACTTCTCTTTCCATATCGAGTCACTACTAGAGTGCTACAAACACCATCAATTGGAGTGTTGTATTGAGATTGCAATCACCTTTCACTTGCTATGTAGAGACACTACTAGTGTGCTGGTAAGACCTTCAATTGGAGTGTTGTATTAGAGTTACAACTACTCTCTTGTCTTGTCATCTGAGAACACAACTAGTGTGCTGCAAAGACCATCAATTGGAGTGTTGTGTTAAGGTTGCAAGCTCCCTCTTTTCTTGCCACCTGAAGACACTAGTATTGTGCTACGAATACCTTCAATTGGAGTGTTGTATTAGGGTTGCAACTACCCTCTTCTCTTGCCATATGGAGACACTCCTAGAGTGCTGCAAAGACCTTCAATTGGAACGTTGTATTAAGGTTGCAACTACTCTCCTCTCTTGCTATATGGTGACATTACTAGGGCGTTCCAAACAACTTCAATTGGAGTATTGTATTTGGGTTGTAACTACTCTCTTCGCTTACAAGGGTCCTACAAACTCATTCAATTGGAATGTTGTATTAGGGTTGTAAATGCCATATTATCTTGGCATCTAGAGACAAAATAGAGTGATCCAAACACCTTCAGTTGGAGTGTTATATAAGGGCTGTAAATGCCCTATTATCTTGCTATAGAGAGTCACTACTAGAGTGCTTCAAACACTTTCAATTGGTGTGTTGTATTAGGGTTCTAAAAGCCCTATTATCTCGCCATCTGGATACACTACTCGAGTGCTCCAAACACCTTTAATTGGAGTGTTGTATTACGGTTGTCAATGCCCTATTATCTTATCATTTACAGACACTACTAGAGTGCTCTAACACCTTCAATTGAAGTGTTGTATTAGGGTTGTAAATGTCGTATTATTTTGCAATATAGAGTCCCTAGTAGAGTGCTACAAACACCATTAATTAGAGAGTTGTATTGGGGTTGTAAATGCCCTATTATCTCTCTATATAGAGTCACTACTAGAGTGCTCCAAACACTATTAATTAGAGTGTTGTATTGGGGTTGTAAATGCCCTATTATTTTGCTATATAGAATCACTACTAGAGTGCTCCAAACACCTTCAATTGGAGTGTTGTATTAGGGTTGTAAATGCCCCATTGTCTAGCTATATCGAGTCACTCCTAGGGTGCTACAAACACCATCAAGTGGAGTGTTGTATTAGGATTATAAAGGTCATATTATCTTGTTATATGAGACAATACTAGATTGCTCCAAAGACCTTCAATTGGAGTGTTGATTGAGGGTTGTAAATGCCATATTATCTTGCTATATAGAGTTACTACTAGAGTGCTTCAAACACCATCAATTGGCGTCTTGTATTAGGGTTGTCAATGCCTTATTATCGTGCCATATAGAGACAGTACTAGAGTGCTCCAAACATCTGCAATTAGAGTGCTGTATTAGGGTTGGAAATGCCCTATTATCTTGCTATTTGGAGGCACTACTAGAGTGCTCCAAACAGTTCTAATTGGAGTATTGTATTAGGGTTGTAAAGGTCATATTATCTTGCCATCTAGAGACACCAATAGAGTGCTCCAAACAAATTTCAATTGGAATGTTTAATTAGGTTCGTAAATACCCTACTATCTTGCTATATAGAGTCACTACTAGGGTGCTCCAAACACCTTCAATTGGAGTTCTATATTAGGGTTGTAAATTCCCTATTATCTTGCTATATATAGTGACTGCTAGGGTGCTTCAAACACCATCAATTAGAGTGTTGTATTAGGGTTGTAAATGTCCTATTATCTTGCTATAGAGAGTCACTATTAGAGTGCTACAAACAGTATCAATTGGAGTGTTGTATTAGAGTTCTAAATGTCCTATTATCTTGCTATATAAAGTCGCTATTAGAGTGCTACAAACACCTCCAATTGGAGTGTTTTATTAGGGTTGCAAATGTCATATTATCTTGCCATCTAGAGACACAAATAGAGTGCTCCAAACACATTCAATTGGAGTGTTTTATTAGGGTTGTAAATCACCTATTATCTTGCTATAGAGAGTCACTACTAGAGTGGTTCAAACACTTTCTATTGTAGTGTTGTATTAGGGTTGTAAATGCCCTATTATCTCGACATCTGGATAAACTACTCGAGTGCTCCAAACACCTTTAATTGGAATGTTGTATTACGGTTGTAAATGCCCTATTATCCTACCTTTTATGGATACTACTAGAGTGCTCCAAACACCTTCAATTGGAGTGTTGCATTAGGGTTGTAAATGCCTTATTATCTAGCTATATAGAGCCACTCCTAGGGTGCTACCAACACCATCAAGTGGAGTATTGTATTAGGGTTGTAAATGTCATATTATCTTGCTATATAGAGACACGACTAAAGTGCTCGAAAGACATTCAGTTGGAGTGCTGTATGTGGGTTCTAAATGCCATATTATCTTGCTATATAGAGTTACTACTAGAGTGCTCCAAACACCTTCAATTGGCGTCTTGTATTAAGGTTGTCAATGCCTTACTATCGTGCCATATAGAGACAGTACTAGAGTGCTCCAAACACATGCAATTGGAGTGCTATATTAGGGTTGCAAATGCCCTATTATCCTGCCATTTGGAGACACTACTAGATTGCATCAAACAGCTCTAATTGGAGTATTGTATTAAGGTTGTAAATGCCATATTATCTTGCCATCTAGAGACACCAATAAAGTGCTCCAAACAACTTCAATTGGTGTGTTGTATTAGGGTTGTAAATACCGCATTATCTAGCTATATAGAATCCCTACTATAGTGCTTCCAACAACTTCAATGGAAGTGTTTTAGTAGGGTTGTAAATGTCCTATTAACATGCCATCTGGAGCCATTACGAATCAGCTCCAAAGACATTCAATTGGAGTGTTGTATTAGGCGGTTATAAATGCCCTATTATCTTGGTATATAGAGTCACTACTATAGTGCCCCAAACAAATTTCAATTGGAATGTTTAATTAGGTTCGTAAATACCCTACTATCTTGCTATATAGAGTCACTACTAGGGTGCTCCAAACACCTTCAATTGCAGTTCTATATTAGGGTTGTAAATTCTCTATTATCTTGCTATATATAGTGACTGCTAGGGTGCTTCAAACACCATCAATTAGAGTGTTGTATTAGGGTTGTAAATGTCCTATTATCTTGCTATAGAGAGTCACTATTAGAGTGCTACAAACAGTATCAATTGGAGTGTTGTATTAGAGTTCTAAATGTCCTATTATCTTGCTATATAAAGTCGCTATTAGAGTGCTACAAACACCTCCAATTGGAGTGTTTTATTAGGGTTGCAAATGTCATATTATCTTGCCATCTAGAGACACAAATAGAGTGCTCCAAACACATTCAATTGGAGTGTTTTATTGGGGTTGTAAATCACCTATTATCTTGCTATAGAGAGTCACTACTAGAGTGGTTCAAACACTTTCTATTGTAGTGTTGTATTAGGGTTGTAAATGCCCTATTATCTCGACATCTGGATAAACTACTCGAGTGCTCCAAACACCTTTAATTGGAATGTTGTATTACGGTTGTAAATGCCTATTATCCTACCTTTTATGGACACTACTAGAGTGCTCCAAACACCTTCAATTGGAGTGTTGCATTAGGGTTGTAAATGCCTTATTATCTAGCTATATAGAGCCACTCCTAGGGTGCTACCAACACCATCAAGTGGAGTATTGTATTAGGGTTGTAAATGTCATATTATCTTGCTATATAGAGACACGACTAGAGTGCTCGAAAGACATTCAGTTGGAGTGCTGTATGAGGGTTCTAAATGCCATATTATCTTGCTATATAGAGTTACTACTAGATTGCTCCAAACACCTTCAATTGGCGTCTTGTATTAGGGTTGTCAATGCCTTATTATCGTGCCATATAGAGACAGTACTAGAGTGCTCCAAACACCTGCAATTGGAGTGCTATATTAGGGTTGCAAATGCCCTATTATCCTGCCATTTGGAGACACTACTAGATTGCATCAAACAGCTCTAATTGGAGTATTGTATTAAGGTTGTAAATGCCATATTATCTTGCCATCTAGAGACACCAATGAAGTGCTCCAAACAACTTCAATTGGAGTGTTGTATTAGGGTTGTAAATGCCGCATTATCTAGCTATATAGAATCCCTACTATAGTGCTTCCAACAACTTCAATGGAAGTGTTTTAGTAGGGTTGTAAATGTCCTATTAACTTGCCATCTGGAGGCATTACTAATGAGCGCCAACAAACTTCAATTGGAGTGTTTTATTAGGTTCATAAATACCCTATTATCTTGCTATATAGTCACTACTAGGGTGCTCGAAACACCTTCAATTGGAGTTCTATAATAGGGTTGTAAATGCCCTATTGTCTTGTTATATAGAGTGACTGCTACGGTGCTTCAAACACCACCAATTGAAGTGTTGTATTAGGGTTGTAAATGTTATATTATCTTGCTATAGAGAGTTACTATTAGAGTGCTACAAGCAGCATCAATTGGAGTGTTGCATTAAGGTAGTAAATGCCCTATTATCTTATTATATGCGACCATTACTAGAGTGCTCCGAACACCTTTAATTGGACTGTTGTATTAGGGTTGTAAATGCCCTAATATATTATCATATGGTGAAACTACTAGAGTGCTCCTAACACCTTAAATTGGAGTGTTTTATTAGGGTTGTAACTGCCCTCTTATCTTGTATAAAGTCACTACTAGCGTGCTACAAACACCATCACTTGGAGTTTTTTATTAGGGTTGTAAATGCCCTATTATCTTGCTATATATAGTCACTACTAAAGTGCTACAAACACTATCAACTGGAGTGTTGTATTAAGGTAGTAAATGCGCTATAATCTTGCTATATGGAGTCACTACAAAGAGTGCTCCAAACACCTTCAATTGTAGTGTTCTATTACGGTTGTAAATGCCCTATAATCTTGCCATCTGGAGACACTACTAGAGTGCTCCAGAAGCCATCAAATGGAGGACTCCATTAGGGTTGTAAATTTCCTATTATCTTACCTTATAAAGTCACAACTAGAGTGCTCCAAACACTTTCAATTGTAATGTTGTATTAGGGTTGTAAATGCCCTATTATCTTGCCATCTTGAGACACTACTAGTGTGTTCCATGCACCTTTAATTGGAGTGTTGTATTAGGACTGTAAATGCCATCTAATATTGCCATCTAGAGACACAACTAGATTGCTCCAAACACCTTCACTTAGATTGTTTTATTCGAGTTGTAAATGTCGAATTATCTTGGCATTTGAATACACTACTCGAGTGCTCCAAACACCTCAAATTGTTTTATTTGGGTTTTAAATGCCCTTTTATCTTACCATATATAGACACTACTAGAGCGCTCCATGCACCGTCAATTGGAGTACTGTATTAGGGTTGTAAATGTCATATTATCGTGCCATCTGGAGACACAAATATAGTGCTTCAAATTCCTTCGGAGGGTTATAAATGCCCTATAATCTTGCCATCTGGAGGCACTTCTAGGATGGTCCAAACACTTTCAATTGGAGTGTTGTATTGGGGTGGTAAATGTCATTTTATCTTGCTATATAGAGTCACTACTAGTGTGCTGCAAAAACACCATCAATTGGAGTTATTTGTTGGGATTGGAAATGCCCTATTATCTTGTTATATAGACTTACTACTAAAGCGTTTCAAACACCTTCAATTGGAGTGTTGTATTAGGGTTGTAAATGTCATATTATCTTTCCATCTAGAGTCACTACTAGAGTGCTCCAAACACCTTCAATTAGAGTATTTTATTAGGGTTGTAAATGCCCTATTATCTTGCTATAGAGAGTCACTACTAGAGTGCTTCAAACACCTTCAATTGGAGTGTTGTATTAGGGTTGTAAATGCCCTATTATCTTAACATATATAGACACTACTAGAGTACTCTAAACACATTCAATTGGAGTGTTGTATTAGGGATGTAAATGCCCTATTACCTTGCCATATAGTGTCACTACTAGAGGAGTGCTACAGACACCATGAAGTGTAGTGTTGTATTAGGGTTGTAAATGTCATATTATCTTGCAATATAGAGTCCCTACTAGAGTGCTACTAACACTATTAATTAGAGTGTTGTATTGGGGTTATAAATGCCCTATTATCTTGCTATATAGACTCACTACTAGAGTGCTCCAAACACCTTCAATTGGAGTGTTGTATTAGGGTTGTAAATGCCCCATTGTCTAGCTATATAGAGTCACTCCTAGGGTGCTACAAACACCATCAAGTGGAGTATTGTATTAGGATTCTAAATGTCATATTATCTTGTTATATGAGACACTACTAGAGTGCTCCAAAGACCTTCAATTGGAGTGTTGTATGAGGGTTGTAAATGTCATATTATCTTGCTATATAGAGTCACTACTAGAGTGCTCCAAAGACCTTCAATTGGCATCTTGTATTAGGGTTATCAATGCCTTATTATCATGCCATATAGAGACAGTACTAGAGTGCTCCAAACACCTTCAGTTGGTGTGTTGTATTAGGGTTGCAAATGCCCTATTATCTTGCCATCTGGAGACACTACTAGAGTGCTCCAAACAGCTCCGATTGGAGTGTTGTATTAGGGTTGTAAATGTCATATTATCTTGCCATCTAGAGACACCAATAGAGTGCTCCTAACACATTCAATTGGAGTGTTGTATTAGGGTTGTAAATGACCTATTATCTAGCTATATAAAGTCACTACTATAGTGCTTCCAACACCTTCAATTGAAGTGTTTTAGTAGGGTTGTAAATGTCCTATTAACTTGCAATCTGGAGGCATTACTAGAGAGCTCCAAAGACCTTCAATTGGAGTGTTGTATTAGGGTTGTAAATGACCTATTATCTAGCTATATAAAGTCACTACTATAGTGCTTCCAACACCTTCAATTAAAGTGTTTTAGTAGGGTTGTAAATGTCCTATTAACTTGCAATCTGGAGGCATTACTAGAGAGCTCCAAAGACCTTCAATTGGAGTGTTGTATTAGAGTTGTAAATGCCCAATTATCTTGCCATCTGGTGACACTACTAGAGTGCTCCACATACCTTCAATTGGAGTGTTGTATTAGGGTTGTAAATGCCCTATTAGGGTTGTATTAGTGTTGCAATTGCCCTCCTCTCTTGCCATATGGAGACACTCTTAGAGTGATGTAACGACCTTCAATTGGAGTGTTGTATTAAAGTTGCAACCAGTGGCGGAACTGGGGGGGTGCAGGGGGGGGGGGGGGGGGCGGGTGGGGGCTAGGCACCCCCCATAAATTCAGAAATTACAGTAGATATATATATAAGAATTATGACTCGTGGCACCCCCCCAACTTCACAATTAAATGTTAAGAAACCATTTAGGTCCATCAAAAAAAAAATTGCCTGTTAGAAAGCCCAATATCATTAAAAGGTATTTCCTAATTTCTAAAGCTGCCATGGCCCGTGGGAGAGAGAAATGGAGACCGGAGGAAAGAAGACCCTTCATCATTCATTAGTTCATTGGCTCTGAAATTCTCAACGGCGAAGAGAAGAGAAGGCAAAGCAATATGCGAGGGCATCTCTGAAACTCATAGTAACTCGGCGACTCGGCTCACACTTCAAGTATCCCTCTATGGCTTCGCGTCTTCTCTCTCTTCAGCCGCGACTTATCCTCTTTAGCCGGCAGCCGCGACCCTTTGTTTCTGATTTGTATGTAAGGTACTATACTAGTGATTTTAATTTCTGATTTGTTCATGTTCTTGATAAATTAAAGCATGTAATTTATGATTTGTATGATTTATATGTTTTTTTTTTTTTTTTTTTCTGTTTTTCAGATTTAAAACCATCAATAATGAAGTGAAAAACAATAGAATTTTTTTTCAAACCGATCGAAACTGGTACAAGTTCACAATCTGAGTCTCGAGTGAACACAAAAGTTGTTAACCCTACTCAAGTGCAAGAATCTGAACAAAATCGTGCTACATCTGATACGGTTGCATAAGAATCTAGAATTGGATCTTTAATGTATGAGAGAGATCCAGGCAAACGCCCTCCAATTGGGGAGTACTCTGAAAATGAAAGAGATGCAGTTCGAAGATTTTATATAACCGAAGGACATATCAACCACATTTGAAAGAGTATCCATTAGCAGGACCAGAAAGTCACCGTCGTTGGTTTCAATTTCACTGGTTTAAAAGTTTTCCATGGCTAGAGTATTCACCTCATAAACACCGTGCCTCTTGCCTTGTTTTCTTTTCACAACAAAGCCAAAAGGAAGATGCGGCTCAGACACATTTACCATCAAGGGTTTCCAAACATGGAGGAAAGTTAATGAAGGAAAAGAATGTGCCTTTCTAACTCATATGGCAAGATTCAAACTCGGCATATAATTTTGCGGTAAGGTGTTTTGTAAATCTCAAAAATAACATGGGCCATATTGAAAAGGTGATGGTAAGGCAAAATGAGAAAGTAGTGCTCGCTTCGAGACTTAGGCTCAAGGTTTCGATTGATTCCATCAAGTGGTTGACATTTCAAGCATGTGCATTCAGAGGCCATGACGAATCTCTAGAATCATTAAATCAGGGAAATTTTCTCCAAATGATCAAGCTTTTGGCCTCTTACAATAAAGATGTGAATGAAGTTGTGTTAGATAATGCTCCAAAAAATGCAAAGTACACTTCACCATTGGTTCAAAAGGAAATCCTTCACATCTTGGCTCGAAAAGTGCAGGTAAGACTATTTTTTTTTATGTATAGGGTTAAGGATTTTAATTTTTCAATATTTATAATTTTTTTCTTGTTCTCTTGTACGAATTTAACAACTTTTTTATACAAATTTGCAGACAGCAATTAGAGATGAAATTGGTGAAAGCAAGTTTTGTGTCCTTGTTGATGAAGCTCGAGATGAGTCTAAAAAAGAGCAAATGGCCCTAGTTCTTCAATTTGTTGATAGAGAAGGATTGATAAAGGAGCGGTTTCTGGACCTAGTTCATGTGAGAGATACTACGGCGTTAACTCTCAAGAACTCAATTTGTGCTATTTTATCGGATAATAGCTTGAATCTGCAAGATATTAGGGGTCAAGGATATGATGGTGCAAGCAATATGCGAGGGGAGTGGAACGGACTGCAAGCTCTTATACTCTGGGAGTGTCCTTATGCATACTACGTGCATTGTATGGGTCATCAATTACAATTAGCACTTATTGCAGCATCAAGAGAGGTACACGAGGTGGATAACTTCTTCCAAGAAGCAATCTTCATCGTAAATGTTGTTAGTGTTTCTCCTAAGCGGAATGATGAGTTATTAGCTAGGAGAGCTGCTGAAATTGTGCGTGATATTGATTAGGGAGAACTTGATACCGGTAGAGGAGCGAATCAGATTGGGTCTTTACAAAGGCCAGGAGACACCAGATGGAGTTCTCACTACAAGACCATTTGTAGTTTAGCAAAGATGTTCGGTGCTACAACTGAAGTCCTAAGGAATGTAACGCATGATCGTTCAATCTCACCTGCATCTCGGGGAGATGCTAGTGGTGCTCTCAAAAGGCTTCTCTCATTTGACTTTGTGTTTATTATGCACTTAATGAAAGAGATTATGGCAATCACCAATGTATTGTGTCAAGCTTTGCAACAAAAATCTTTGGACATCTTAAATGCCATACGTCTCATTTCAACTACCAAGGAATTAGTTCAAGATTTGAGAAATAACGGTTGGGAACCCCTTTTTGAGAAGGTCAAATCTTTTTGTGCAAAGCATGAAGTTGATCTCCCTGATATGAATCGTATGTATGTTGATTTTATAATTTTAAGATTGCATCTTTTTTTGTATAAAGCATGATATTGAGTTCTTTAATATGAATTGTAGGTATGTTGATCTCACTAAATCTCGAAAGAAGCACGATAACACTACAGTAGAGCATCATTATCGAGTGGACATGTTTGCAGTTGCAATAGATCAACAATTGTAGGAGTTAAATGCTCGATTTAGTGAGCAATCTACAGAGCTTTTGACACTTAGTGCCTCCTTGGATCCAAGATATGATTCCTTTAACATCTCCAATATATGTATTTTGGCTGAAAAATTCTATCCCGTTGACTTTTCTGATCAAGAGAGAGCTCAATTGGAGTGTCAACTACAGGACTTTCAGCTTGATATATGCAGCAATCCTGATTGGAAGGGCTTACCTTCACTTGCTAATTTGACTTCTGGATTGGTTAAAACTGGTAAAGCTTCAATATATCTGATGGTTGATAGAATAATACGGTTGGTGATAACTCTTCCTGTCTCTACTGCAACGACGGAGCGTTCATTTTCAGCCATGAAGCTCATCAAGACGGGGCTGCGAAACAGAATGGGGGATGGTTTTCTTTGAGACTACATGGTGGTATATATTGAAAAGGAAATTGCAGCGAAGTTCACTTCCAACAAAATTGTTGATATGTATGATTTGTTAGGAAGTCGTAGGGCTAAATTGAAATTAATAGAAATGTAGGGTTTAATTTTTATTTCAAACATGCAATTGTTATGCATACAAACTTTTTGTTATAGAGATGTTATAATTTTGAATCTATTTAGTATTTAATATTGTTGTAAGAGGGTTATTATTTAATTAACTTTTATATTTGCGGTTGTTCTTTCGTCTTTCAGCTGCTCGCCCTCCCCCCCCCCCAAATTTTCATCCTGGTTCCGCCCCTAGTTGCAACTATGGATACACTACTAGGGTGTTGGAAACACCTTCAATTGGAGTGTTGTATTTGGGTTACAATTACCCTCTTCTCTTTCCATATGTAGATATTACTAGAGTGCTCCAAAGACCTTTAGTTGTACTGTGACTTCTCTTTCCATATGGAGTCACTACTAGAGTGCTGTAAAGAACTTCAATTGGAGTGTTTTATTGGGGTGCAATCACCCTCTTATCTTGCTGTCTAAATACACTACTAGAGTGTTACAAAGACCTTCAATTGGAGTGTTGTATTAGGATTGCATCCACCTTATTTTTTGTCTTACGGAGAAACAACTAGAGTGCTGCAAACACCTTCAATTGAAGTGTTGTTATTCTGGATATAACCACCCTCTTCACTCGCCATCTGGAGACACTACTAGTATGCTGCAAAGGCCATCATTAATTGGAGTGTTGTATAAGGTTGCAACCATCCTCATCTTTTGCTATCTGGAGAGACTACTAGTGTGCTGCAAAGATCTTCAATTGGAATGTTGTTTTGGGGTTGGAAGCACCATATTTTCTTACCATCTGGGAACACTACTAATGTGCTGGAAAGACCTTCAATTGGAGTGTTGTATTAGGGTTGCAACCACCCTCTTCTTTTGCTATCTGGACATATTACTAGTGTGCTACAAAGATCTTCAATTGGAGTGTTATTTTAGGGTTTCAAGCACCGTCTTTTTCTTGCCATCTGGGGACACTACTGGTGTGCTGCAAAGTCCTTCAATAGGAGTGTTACTAATATTGCAACCACCCTCTTCTTTTGCTATCTAGAGACACTACTAGTGTGCTGCAAAGACTTTCAATTGAAGTGTTATATTAGGGTTACAACTACCATCTTCTCTTGCCATCTGAGGGCACTATTAGTGTGTTGCAAAGGCCTTCCAATGGAGTGTGGTCTTAAGGTTGCAAGCACCCTCTTTTCTCGCTATTTGGGGACAATACTAGTGTGCTGCAAAGACCTTCAATTGGAGTGTTGTATTAGGGTTGCAACTGCCGTCTTCTCTTGCTATATGGAGAACTCTTAGAGTGTTGTAAAAACCTTCAATTGTAGTGTTGTATTAGGGTTGCAACTACCCTTCTCTTTTGCCATATGGAGGCACTACTAGAGTGTTGTAAACACCTTTAATTGAAGTGTTGTATTTGGGTTGCAACTACCCTATTCTTTTGTCATATGGAGACACTACTAAAGTGCTCCGGAAACCTTCAGTTGTACTGTTGCATTAGGGTTGCAACTACCCACTTCTCTTTTCATATGGAGTCACTACTATAGTGCTGTAAAATGGAGTGTTGTATTGGTATTGTAGTCATCCTCTTCTCTTGCTATCTAGAGACACTATTGATGTGCTGCAAATATCTTTAGTTGGAGTATTATTTTGGGGTTGCAAACACCCTCTTCTCTTGCCATTTGGGGAAACTACTGATGTGTTGCAAATATCAATTCGTTGGATCTTTAGTGTTGTTCTGCCTATCATTCTGCTTCAACGTATCTCTTTCGTACTTCATTGGATCTCCTGTGTTGTTTTGGCTAATATTCTTTATCCATGAATCTCTTTCTTACTTTGTTAGATCTCTAGTGTTCTTCTGGCTCTCTTTCTTTATCCATGAATCTCCTTCTTCCTCTATTGGATCTCCAAAATTGTTTTGGCACTCCATCTTACTTCCTTGGATCTGTAGCGTTGTTCTAGTTCTATTTTTTGACCCAAGAATCTCCTTCATACTCTGTTGGTTCTCCAGTGTTATTATTCTTCTTACTCTTCAATGTTGTTATGGCTCTCAGTCTCCATGCACGAATCTCATTCTTACTCCGTTTGATCTCCTGTGTTGTTCTAGCTCTCTTTCTTCATCCAAGAATCTCAATCTTACTACTTGGATCTCCATTGTTATTTTGGGTCTCCTTGTTCAATCACGAATCTCCCTCTTACTTCATTGGATCTCTAGTGTTGTTCTGGGTCTCCTTCTTTATCCACAAAGTCTTGTCTTACTCTGTTGGATCTTTAGTGTTGTCTTGGCTCCCCTTCTTACTCTGTTGGTTCTCCAGTGTTGTTCTGGCTCTCTTTGTTCATTCATGAATCTCCTTCTTCCTTTGTTAGATCTCAATTATTGTTCTGGCTCTCCATCTTACTTCGTTGGATCTCTAGTGTTGCTCTGGTTATATTTCTGCATTCAAAAATCTCCTTCTTACTTCGTCGGAACTCAGGTATTGTTCTAGCTATCCTTCTGCATCCAAGAATCTCCTTATTACTCTCTTAGATCTAGTGTTGTTCTTGCTCTCCTTCTTCATCCACGAATCTCTATCTTACCCCGTTGGATCTCAAGTGTTGTTCTGGCTCTCGTTTTTCATCCATGAATCTCCTTTTTACTATGTTGTATCTGCAATATTATTTTGGCTCTCCATCTTAATTTGTTGGATCTCTAGTTGTTTGTTTGGCTATCCTTTTGCTTCAATGTATCTCTTTCCTACTCATTGGATCTTCATTGTTATTCTGGCTAACGTTCTTCATCCACGAATCTCCTTCTTACTCTATTGGTTTGACAGTGTTTTTAAGGCTCTCTTTTTTCATCCATGAATCTCCTTCTTCCTCTGTTAGATCTCCAATATTGTACTGGCTTTCCATCTTCCTTCTTGCTCCGTTGGATATCCACTGTTGTTCTGGCTCTCCTTCTTCATTGACAAATCTCCCTCTTACTCTTTTGGATCACTAGTGTTGTTCTGGCTCTCTTTTTTCATCAATGAATCTCCTTCTTACTCTGTTGGATCTCTAATATTATTCTGGTTCTCCATGTAATTTGTTGGATCTCCAATTGCATGATGTTTGGTGAACATTTTGCAGCGATGTTAGGTGAACATTTTTGCAGCGATCTCCAGTTGCATGATGTTTGGTGAACATCTAATTCGTTGGAGGTGAACATTTTTTTACCAATTTCTCTCAATGTATGTTCTTTTCCTTGTGGTGTCCTCCAATGACTCGTGAAAATCATATTGCATTTTCACCTACAAATGCATGTGAAATGGATTTTGTAAGGTGTTTGGGTGTTAAATTATGAAATTAACGTGTCATAATGTGGAGGTTAATTTGTAGGTAAGACAAATTCAATGTTATTTTTTTAGAATTAGAAAATACAAGTTGCATTGCTACTAAATAGTAGGTAAGACATCAATTTTGTGCTCACATGAAAAGTTGTATGAGAAGTGAATATATATTAAGAAAAACAACTTTTAGGGCCCAATAGGCCCAGTAATCTTGTTTCCTATTTCATTATAACCTACACGACGAGACTTCAAGCAATAATGGCCACACAAAAAAAAAGTACAAATGCAGCTATCGCAAAAAAAAAAAAAATTAAAAAAAAATATCTTGCAATGCAGAAATAGCATAAAAAATGTGAACTACCAATATATTAATGACTTTTCTCCATTCATCTCTTATATGTTATATCTATATCTCTTATACACCACCCAGGGACACTTAGAATAACTGGGTGGAAATTTTACCAATTATGCCTTGGCTCTTTTCTCTTTGTTCCTCTTTTCCTAAGCTTGTTACAAATGGCCAAAAGTACAACGGCTATTTGTATACTTTAGGAAATATGTTCAACAGCTATATGCATCAAATTGTACCATGGAAACTATGAAAAAATTCAATAGATTACTTTATTAATTACAATCACTGTTTTATCAAATTACAATAGGATGCATATTTTATACTTCCAGAAATAAAATAAGACCAGAGCCTAATCAACAAAGAACAATGATCCACTAACTCCAAGATAATTATAGGTTTTTCATCCGATTCACAACTATCTTGGTCATAGTTTCAAACTATCTTATTGTTGAAGTGGAGGTTTAAGAATTAATTTTCACAACTTCCACACTACAGGAAAAAAATTAATAAGACTAGAAGAAGCTTACTACCAACATAGCACTAGAGTAATTAGTAATTACCACTCTGTCTTGTAGTCAAATAGTCCATAGAACAGCAACCGTTGTGAAGTACAAAAAGAAGTTTAAGAAAATAAACCAATTCCATCTCCTAACATATGAGGCCAACTTGGGGAATTGAATTGTAATTTGGTGAGTTGTCTGAGTTTGTTTCTTGGTAGAAGAAAGAAATTTTCTTATTGTTTCAAATTTTGCTGGGGAGCAAATATTTAGAATAGCCAATACTGTCCAGATGAAGAAAGACATTATAATAGAAGAAATAATGCACTTGGTGGCAATTTTACCATTCCCCAAAACTACTGATACGGCAATGAAAAAAGCTAATTCCATAGTGAATAGGGATATCCACAGGAAAATCAAAGCGAGAGAGAAGCTAATCCAACAGCCCTTCTTACTAACCGCCTTTGAAACAACGAGCAAAACTGTTGCAGACACAGAGGCTGACATGGCAATAGTGTCGAGTACGAGGAAGATGTTGTACTGTCTTGCTTGACGGAGGTTTGCTATTCCGTCACCGTTGTATGACCCTGGTATGTTGAAAGCAGCTGAGAAGGCAATTGTAGCAATTAAAACGGAAACAATTATCAGGTTGTCGGAAACACTGTCAATCCACTTTGTTGTCTCGTCTTTCCAGTTCTTTATTACTTTGTCTTGTCTCTCAGGACTAAAAGTGGCACCATAAGCAGACAGTGTTGCTACAGCACCTGCCTGCATGTTGAGATAAATTTTACAACTAATTATAAGTTTATAACTAATGCATATTAATACAGTAATACTAATTAAGAATATTATGGTGTTTAATTTCCAAATAAATATAACATGTTGGAGATTATACCATGAGGAAAAAACTGTCTAATGAAACAGCATGGTCAAGCGCCGTCTTGCCTTCATTATTCATTAGCGTTGTGTCTGCCTCGCTTACTTTAAGCAAATGCAAAATTACCTCTGTAAAGCCATTCATAGAAGCATAGTGCAAGGGTGTATTTCCTTCATTATCCCTCTCATTAACTAGCTTTTTCAAATCAGGTTTTCTAGAAACAAGATTAATGATGGAGATTATATTTTTCAAATCATGACCATTAAGATTAATTTCTTTACCACCATGTTGGGCCACAATATGTAGGAAATTCTGACCATGGTTGTTGCAAAGCTCAAATGAGTCTGGACAAATATCAATCATACAAGAAATGGCAGAACAATTGCACATTCGTGCCGCAACATGTAAAGGTGATGATCCTTCTTGATCTTGAATGTAAACAGCTAAAGGCACTCTATCCAAAATAGTATTCACTGTAGTGACATCTCCACTGGATGCTGCATAGTGAACCGGAGTGCTACCTGAGGCATCCTTTTTGTTCGCCAATTCAGCCTTCCAATCCAGCAGCATGGACGTTATTTCTGATAATGGCACACAAAAAATTTAGTCCTAATTTTCAATTTCTGAAAAAAAAAAATAATAGTCTCTAGTTCTTTTACTAATTCGACAGAAGAGTGATGTTCTTACCTGGACTTTGTAGGACAGCAGCATGCAAAGCATTTTGCTGGTTTGGTCCAAGAGCAGATGAGTGTGAGTATTGTGTCAATATTCGTACAATATCAACAGAATTTCTGACCACGGCAAGATACAAAGGAGACATGGAGGCATCATTCAACTCAACAGAGAGTGCAGGAGCCACTGTCATGAGTACTTGCACCACATCTTCTTGACCATGTTGAGCTGCCTCATGTAGAACCGTATCTCCTTCGATGCTTCTTTTCGTGAGGACTTGATATGCCCCAATACCGGACTGCTGAGCTAGAAATACAATATGTGAGACCATACGGCGGTTTCCTGCTCTTGCAGCCAAGTGCAGTGGTGTTTCTTCCATGGAATTTTCAGATACCAAAAGAGTATTATCTCTCTGGATAATTTTTTCGACAAGTTCTACATGGCCTTGTTCTGCAGCTATGTGGAGCACCGTGTTCTTTTCGGCTGTGACCTCTTGAAGTGTACATAAACCATCACCGCGTCCCCAGTGCTTATTTGTCTTTTTAGTCTCAGGTGTATCTTCCAACATAACTTTCACCTCTTTTGGATCTGTAATGGACCAGCAAAATATGAGAAACAAACCTCATGAAATATATTGTGTAAGGATATTAGTACACAAAAATAAATATCCTTTCACGTATTTGTGTCATTATATACCATGACTGGCACCGTTTATACTTGTCATCTCCTCTTTAAACCCAAGCAATTCCATAACACGATTTATGGATCCAGATTTTGTGGCTCGATATAGATCGGGGCACATGGCATGTCGTCCAATTCCTTCATCTAATGGAAGATCACCCTTGCCTCTTACGTGATCGTGTGGTGGCTGGAGCAAGGCCGCTAGTCGCCGGTCTCCCTCAGCTAGTAGCAAGGCTGCATAGAGCTCCTCATCTTTCAAATCATGTGCTTTCCATGATGAACTGTTTAAATTGATAGACATGTTGCTACAACTTTAATTTCCTTGCGCAAGAATAAAGAATGGCCAAATTTCTGTTAGAGCAAAAAGAAGACGACCACACACACACATATATATATGCTGTTATGCTCTTCTAAATAGATTAATAGGATTATTACATATAAGTCCCCAGAATCATGTTATGTTTACATAGACGTCGTTTTCAACAAATATATATGGTCCAGTTTAAACCTCAAAAATATGGAATTAAAATATTTAAAACTGGATTCTGTTTCTGTTGTCCTTTTTACCGCAAACATATATTTGTTAATATGAACTTAAAACTGTGGTAACTAAATATTCCAATATATTATAGTGGCAACAAAATATCAATTTAAACAGTGTCATTTTACCTTCTAAATTATTTTCGAAACAAATCCAAGCATTTTGGATTAGGTAGCAATTTATCATTTTACAAGTACCTTGGATTAAATTGTAGTCATTTTTGTGGTCCAAATTAATTATTTCAACCCCTTTGTGTGGCTTCAGTTAAACCCACTAGAGGATGCCCGTGACGACTGGCGCTACTTAATTTCCCTAATAGAATTACAAAATGTGATAATGTAATTATCGGTGAAAAGTGCGTTCCTTTCGCTTTCTCAATTATTTTTTTCAATAAATTAAAGCAGCTCGGACTAAATAGAAATTTTTCTTTTTACAGGTACCTTGGACAAAAATTATTTATTTTGTGGACTAAACTAATTCGTCTACTTGTGTGGCTTCAATTACTACCAAACGAACAAAAGATCCGTGACGCTAGCTAGCTTAATATTGCTTTCTTGTACGTATCGCATATTCGCATTTCATTGTCTCATTAACTGCTGTTAAACGCGTTGCTTTAACATTTCACAGCGGACATGATTCACTGTATCGCATCAAAGAAATGTCGGCTGAGAATTACATACCATGTAACAGATTTAAAACTATATATTGGCAAATTTGTATAGTATTGCACCTAGTCTAAAAACTATTGACAAATTCGTATAATCCACCTAGTCTTGTCAAAATTTCTAATAAAAACATTTGTTCTTTCAACTCAGGATATTAATTTCCTTGGCCACCCAAAGGTTTCTACTGAAAAATATCCAAGCAGTTTGGACTTGGTATCAATTTTTCTCTTTACAAGCATCTTCGACTAAAATTAATTCATCCCTTGTGTGCTTACTAACTTTTTGAATGATAAATAATTTGAGTATGACTCCCATCGGACTTAAATTTGAGTTGGATGGATTTCGCATTCGTCCGATTCTCTTTAAAATCCGTTGAGTCTGTTACAATATTTACGCACACGGATCTTAAAATCCAAGCAGTTTGGACTAGATAGCAATTTTTAGATTTGCGCAGGACTTCTAACAAACGATCCAGATCTGTTCTTTTTTTTTTTGTTTTAAAAGGACCAGAATTGAAGCATTTGCAGTAGTTCGTGTAGTGGGCCACTTCGATAACAGGTCCAAAAAAATAATGTAAAGTTGGCTTCTTGGGTTCTTGTTGTTTACTCGTACAAGAAGTAGCAACTGAAAAGATGATTCATATGACCTAAGATTATTTAAATTTTAAGTTTGAATCCGAACCGTTTAATCTATTTTGACATGAATATTAAAAGAGTCCGTACATTTTATCTCAGATTGAGTTTCTGAAATTATAATTAGACAGTTTAGATCCGAACTCAATATTTTGTGATTGGAATGTAAAAAAGTCACGCCAAGATCAGATATGTTAGGTATTGACCATTCTCGCATGTTCCATGTATATAGTGACCATTCTCATTACATGATCTTTGAAAAATTAACATGGCATGCCACGACACATGAACTAGTCCAGTCATAGCACGTGATCACACAAGTTACATGTTATTATGACCATTATATCTTAATCGATTGTAAAATTTTAATTGAACCAACTTAAATCGAATGTAGAATTTTAATTGAACTGACTTAAATTACAAAAAATTTATTAAACATGAGCAAACGTATACTCACTGTGTTATGTGGTATAGTATGATTAATTAATGTTTTGTTTTGTTATTATTCACACGTCATAACTATTCTTTTAAATTTAATCATACCACGGCACAACATCATACGTAACACAAATCAAAACTTAACTAATCACGATACCTACGTCACGCATTTAAATCCTTATTATGTGACCTCAGATCGAGGATATAATGGATTCTACACATGGTGGGTCTGGTGCCACATATCATCAATGTCGGCATTTTTTTTTTAAAAGTGAATTATCCCGGCATCTTTTAGTGGACTGGAGAAGTGGATGAACAGTAATTAAGTCGACGTTGAATCATTGGCTGACAATGTTCAGGTCTAGCTGGAGTCCCTGCGTTATTCGCAGCACACTAAATAAGGATCGATGTAACAGTGTTTGCATCTGATTCCTTAATTTTTGTTTTTTTGTTTTGAGATGACAGATTTGTGAATCTGGCGCCTTCCTGTGAAATAAGCCAATTAGTCCAAAAATAGATCAGGTGTCATACAGTGATTTTTTTCCATTGAAGACAAAATATACGCAGACACGTGGAGGAGAGCTTGAGACGTCAGGAATCACAGGATCTTTTATTTTGGAAACTTAACAAATTAAAGATTATCGGTAACAGAAAAGAGTGTTTTCGTTTTCAGATTTTATAGAAGAACGTCCCGGTTCATGTGAAAAATTATTTTAAATTTTCACTGACTATAAGATACACCAGAAATAAATTTAATTATTGATTTAATTTCTTTAAAAATATGTAAAGAAAACAAAGAAAACGAATAAATGATTCAGGTTCTTGCATGTAATCAAAAACCTAAAACACTCTTTCTTATTTATGATAATCGTTTTACTAAAATTTTAACTATAAAAATATTTTAACAAAAAGCTTAATGTTTGATCTAGTTGCAAAAGTAATTTCTTTATGAGATATCTGCTGGTTCGATGAGAGATCCCAGTAAAACTAACAAAGAATACTAGGGATTCAAAATTTGATAACCCAATTGATGAAACGAAGCTTTTCACTAACCACATAAAATTAAGGGAAAATTTCTCCTATGATCATAGAAACTTTTAAAATAGCCAATTTACCCATCAAAACAACATAATATCCAATATCCCCATACAAACTTTACATTATTTCTTGTATCCCCTAATTTTTATTTAACTATTTATTCATTTATTTTAAATATTATTTTGACGAATATACCCTTCCCTCTCCTCTCCTTTGTTTGTCTTAAACTTTTTGTTGCACTAGTCGACCAAAATAAATGAAATATGGTGCTCCTTTTGTTTATTATTTTCTCAAGAGTTAGGATGTTAATCTCATTTTTCTTTCTATTTCCTGTCTCCACAGGTTATGGTCTCATCTATTTCCTGTCTCCACAGTTTAGTTATTATTCTTGAGTTGACTTTCATCTCCAACAGGCCGATCTCTCTGTCTTTGATCATTAGAATTTTCAACGGTCTTTATTTTAGATGAAGTGTGAAATTATGATGATGGTATGCTGTTACGATCGGAGGCTGAATTGGGTTGGATTCATGCCAATTTTGACTTAGTCAAACAGAACGGGGAAGAAGGAAGAGATCGGGGCAGTTCGGGCATAGCGACGGTCAGCGAAATTAAATCAGATGGAGCACTGACAATAGGACCGGTTTGTAAGAAAGGGAAGTCGACCGTTGAAGCATTTAAACAAATAAATGCTCACTGTGTAGTGGACCCAGCGTGTCAGAAGGAAAAGAGTCCACATAGGTGCTGAGATGGCAAGCGGGGATTCAATCAATCAATTCAATCGAAGGATCAGATTGGTTCCAGCTCAGGAAGCTTTGCTATATAAACATAATTAATCTAAGGATGGGGATTATGAAATTCTTTGCTTGACCTTTACAATTTTTCTAGTCTTTACGTTTCTGTCATTCTTCTGTACTCTTTACCAGTTCAATCAAATTCTTAGTTTATCAATTAAATTTGTGTTAATTGTGTCAAATTGGATTGGGGGTCATTACAGGTGGTATCAGAGCACTAAAGATCGCATCTGGGAGGAAGACATACGATCGCCAAGAATATCAAACAACCAGCAATGCCGATTACAACACGCAGCAGCACGAACAACGAAGAGACAGCTATGGATTTAGCAACATTGACCTCTAAATTCTTGCAAGCGGAAGACCGTTTTAGTCATTTGGAGAGTCAGCTGGAAGCACAGAGACAGCAGCTCAATGCCTGCACTCAAGCGACGAGCAACAACACTCATGCGATTGCTACAATGGACAAGAAGATGGATACCACTTCTAGACAACTCATTGAATTGACTCAAGCCAACAGTCACCAGCTTGTGGAGTTGCTAGCAGCGCTTCAAGGACGGAATGGCAATACGATTCCAACTGCTCCTGGAAGTAGTAACACCGGGTTCCATAATGACAGACATGAAGACGAGAGCGGCAATTCAAGAAGGGAAGGAATTCTTTTGCAAGATGGAATCTTGGAGCAAGATCCTCCAAGAGGAGAGGAAATCCGCCAAGAAAAACGACAGATTGAGCACGGCACTACTAAATTCAACCTTCCTCGAGTCGATTTTCCGGTTTTTACAGGACTTAAGCCTAGTTCATGGGTCGATTGCTACAATTTCTACTTTGATATGTATCAGGTGCCTGAGGAGTATAAATCACGGATGGCGGCTATGCACTTCACAGGACCAGCAGATGATTGGTACCGATGCTTCAAGGTATCCAATCCCCAACCTCCATGGCCAATTTTGGTGGAAGAAGTGCTGAACTACTTTGCTCACAACACGGGCAATGCAGTTGATGAATTCAAGAAAGTGCACCAATCTGGAGATCTAGAAGAGTACATTGCAAACTTCCTGCAAGCAAGGACTAGGCTCACTTATAAAAGGAAAATAACCAGTGAAGATTTTTATGTTGAGGGTTTCATAAGTGGGTTAAAGGATGAATTAAGGCACACTATTGAATTGTTTAATCCAAGCACTGTCAATGATGCAATTAGGTTTGCTAGGCAAATAGAGTTATCCATTGATAGTACCATTAAGAGGGTTAGTACAGTGGTAAAGCATTTACAGTACCAGCATAGAAACACCTACCCCTTGACTGATAATAGATGGAAAGAAAAAGGATTAGTAATACCAAGATTAAATGCCAAACCTGAAGTACCTAGAATCATGAATAAACCATCTAATACCCTGAGTTTAGACCAGAAAAGATTGTTAGGGCTATGTTTTAAGTGTGGGGAAAAATGGCACCAAGGGCATAAGTGTCAAATTAAGTCTTTAAATGCCATAGAAGCTGAGGAAGAGATTAATACTGATCCAAATCACCTAGAATTAGTAAATGACAGCCCAAAGGGGAAATTTGATGATTTTATTGAATTTGAGGAAGGGGAACAGGCAGTAGTTAATTTGTGCAATGGTGAGTATAATTCTTCAATGACATTTAAAGGCAAAATTGGTACCATACCCATTTGTGCACTAATGGACAGTGGCAGCACTCACTCATTCATTCACCCTAACTTAGTGCATAATCTGAATCTAGAACTAACTAAATCAAATCCCTTGACAGTAAGAGTTGCAAATGGCCATAAGATGCAAACTGATGAAATATGCAAAAAACTCAAGTTTTATTTACAAAATCATGAGTTTAGTGCAGATTTGAGGGTATTAGATGTTCAGGGGCATGATCTCCTCCTTGGCATGAATTGGTTAACCAAGTTGGGTCCCACTCTAGTTGATTGGAATAAAGGCTCCATGAAATTAAAGAGGGATGGCCACTTCATCAAGCTAGAAGATGAAGATGTAGAATCTAAATTGAGATTACTCACTCTCACTGAACAAGGGAAGGGGCACTTGAAGTTAAAGCATGAGGAGGGCGATGTATTACTGGCACAGATTTTCAACATGGAGGAACAGGTAGAGAAGGAGGTACACCCCTCTTTTATACCAGTACTGACCGAATATGCTGATCTGTTTGTAGAGCCTACTGTACTACCACCAAAAAGGGATATTGACCATAGAATTCCTCTTAAACCAGATTCTAAATCAATTAATCTTAGGCCTTATAGATTCTCTCATTTTCAGAAACTTGAAATAGACAAAATAATTGAAGAATTGCTTAAGAATTGTTTCATTCAACCATCATGTAGCCCTTACTCCTCACCCATCCTTCTAGTAAAAAAAAAGGACAATTCTTGGAGGATGTGTGTAGATTATAGGAAATTGAATGAAAACACCATTAAGAACAAATATCCAATACCAATTATTGATGATCTCTTAGATGAATTAAAACATGCTAGGGTATTTACCAAACTGGATTTAAGGTCGGGTTACCATCAAATTAGGATGCATGAGGAGGATATTTATAAAACAGCATTCCATACACATGAGGGCCTTTATGAATTTAGAGTAATGCCTTTTGGCTTGACAAATGCACCAGCATCATTCCAAGCACTTATGAACACAATTTTCAAGCCCTATTTAAGGAAATTTATTTTAGTATTCTTTGATGACATTTTGATATATAGCACTGACCTTGAGATGCATGTAGAGCATGTTAAATTGGCTTTTGAAGTGTTGAGGCAAAACCAACTGTTTTTAAAGAGGAGCAAATGTGATATAGCAGTGGAGCAGTTAGAGTACTTAGGTCATATAATTTCAAAAAATGGTGTAGCAACAGATCCAAAGAAAATAGAAGCTATGTCCAATTGGCCAACACCAAGTAATGTGAAAGCACTAAGAGGATTTTTAGGCTTAACTGGGTATTATAGAAAATTCGTTAAGAACTATGGTACCATTGCTAAACCACTAACTGAACTGTTGAAAAAGAATGCCTTTCAGTGGACTAAAGAAGCACAGGAGGCCTTTGAAACACTTAAATTGGCCATGACACAAGCTCCAGTGCTTGCTTTACCTGATTTTAATCAAACCTTTGTAGTAGAAACTGATGCTAGTAATCATGGTATAGGTGCTGTCTTAATTCAAAACAAGAAACCTATTGCATTCTTGAGTAAGAAACTAGGTCCAAAGAATCAATTACTCTCAACTTACGAAAAATAATTTCTAGCACTTCTAACAGCCATCACTAAATGGAGACATTATTTAATGGGTAGCAAATTCATTATCAAAACTGATCATATCAGCCTTAAATATTTATTAGAACAGAAAATCAACACTGCAAGCCAACATAAGGGGCTAAGTAAACTACTGGGGTTAGATTATACCATTGAATATAAAAAGGGGAATGAAAATCTTGTTGCTGATGCCCTCTCTAGACAAGAGGGGCAAAATGGGAATTCTTTTATTTGTGCAGGTTTGCATTTCCTTAGTGAGATTCGACCTCAGTGGGTTTTCGATATTCAAGCAAGCTACTTGGAAGACAATTGGATAGAAGACATCAAAGGAAAGCTGAATTTGCCACAAGATGCCACTGGTGACAACCCGTACAGTCAATACCAGCAACTAATCAGGTATAAAGGCCGAATCTGTGTTGGAAGTTCTGGAGAGTGGAGGCAAACAATTCTGAGGGAATTTCACGCTTCAAACATGGGTGGTCATTCGGGAATTACAGCTACGTACCACAGGATCAAAAAGTCTTTATATTGGCCAGGAATGAAGAAGGATGTGCATCAGTTTATTAAAGAGTGCGATGTGTGCCAGTTGAACAAACCAGAACGCATTCATCCTCCAGGCCTCTTACAGCCCCTGCCCACTCCAAAAGATGCATGGCTGAGCGTAGGCCTTGATTTTATCACCGGTTTACCAAAATCAGAAGGCAGAGATGTGATAATGGTTGTTGTAGACCATTTCACAAAATACGCCCATTTCATTGCCTTATCACACCCCTATAAAGCAGCTGATGTAGCACAGGCTTACTTTGATTACGTATACAAGCTTCATGGCATGCCCCAAGATATTGTTTCTGACCGAGACCCGATATTCACAAGCAAGTTCTGGAGGGAACTTATGAAAAGAATGGGAGTTAAACTCAATCTCAGTACAGCATATCACCCTCAAACGGATGGTCAGACGGAGCGTGTCAATCAATGCTTAGAAAATTACCTGCGTTGTATGACATTCGACAAGCAAAAACAATGGGCTAGATATTTGACCCTTGCGGAATGGTGGTATAATACTACCTACCATAGTGCGATACAGATGACGCCATTTGAGGCACTGTTTGGCTATTCCCCACCTCAATTAGGTTTGAGTAGCGTGCCTAGAAGCCAGGTTGAGGCAGTAGATACACTATTGAGAGACAGGAGGGCAACATTGCAACAATTGAAGTCCAATTTAGCCATGGCACAAAATCGCATGAAACAATATGCTGATACGCATCGCAGCGAGAGGAAATTCGACCGTGGCGATTGGGTTTATCTGAAATTGCAACCTTACCGACAAATAACAGTGGCAGGACTACGGAATCAGAAACTTAGTCCCAGATTCTATGGTCCTTATGAAGTGATTGACAAAATAGGTGACAACGCTTATAGATTAAACCTACCTGAAGGTTCAGCAATTCACCCAGTGTTTCATGTCTCTCAACTTAAGAAACGAATTGGGAGTACTCAAGCAACTACTCCTAGCCTTCCAGTAATTGGACCTGACGGGAGTATGCAGCCGTTTCCAATAGCAATGTTAGCACGAAGGATGGTTAAGAAACGAAATGCAGCGGAGACTCAAATTCTAATCCAATGGTGTAATCAAGAAGTAGAAGACGCAACATGGGAAAGCTATCATCATATTGCTCAACAATTTCCAGATTTTATCCTCGAGGTCGAGAATGCTTTGAAGGAGAGGGGAATGTTACGATCGGAGGCTGAATTGGGTTGGATTCATGCCAATTTTGACTTTGTCAAACAGAACGGGGAAGAAGGAAGAGATCGGGGCAGTTCGGGCATAGCGACGGTCAGCGAAATTAAATCAGATGGAGCACTGACAATAGGACCGGTTTGTAAGAAAGGGAAGTCGACCGTTGAAGCATTTAAACAAATAAATGCTCACTGTGTAGTGGACCCAGCGTGTCAGAAGGAAAAGAGTCCACATAGGTGCTGAGATGGCAAGCGGGGATTCAATCAATCAATTCAACCGAAGGATCAGATTGGTTCCAGCTCAGGAAGCTTCTCTATATAAACATAATTAATCTAAGGATGGGGATTATGAAATTCTTTGCTTGACCTTTACAATTTTTCTAGTCTTTACGTTTCTGTCATTCTTCTGTACTCTTTACCAGTTCAATCAAATTCTTAGTTTATCAATTAAATTTGTGTTAATTGTGTCAAATTGGATTGGGGGTCATTACATATGCCGACCTCTTATGGGTTTGCTTCTACTAAATCAACATTTTAAACGTACGGATTATTATTAAGATCCAAATCCATGCATAATGAAGCCTATATGAATATAAACAATTGTAACAGTCAACATAAGAACCACTGTAATTGGTATGAAGCTTTAATAGTTGATGATATGTTTTTATACTTGTTAATCAACGGATAGAACTTACAAAATACTCCGTTAATCTTCGTGCGGAAGCGGATCTTGCGAGCGTAGCAGTATCATTGGTTCTGCAAGGAATCACAAGCCGAAGCCGGAAGCCCTGCGTTTTCCACGACCTAAAACCTTCAATCCTTAACAGAGTGCTTCTTGGTGCTCTCTATCTTTTCTCTCTATTTTTGGCTGTTACTATTCACACGTTTTTCTGATTATTTCTGTTAACTTAGAGAAAGAGAGGGATTGGGTTTATATAAAAACCAATGCACCTCTTCATTATGGATCAGCACCTTTTCATAACGGGTCAGGTTTTGGATTCGGGTTTCCCATAACGGGCGTATTATTTAATTAATCCAACATCTCCCACTCGCACAAAATGGGATACCCGTTATAAACTAAGAGAACGTAATCTCTAATCTCTGTTAAAATTCATACAAGGAAATAGGTCGTGACCAGCATATCTTAATTTGAGAGTCTATGTTGTTATCCAACTGTTAGGTATGTATAACAACATCTAAGTAGAGTAAATATGCAGTACCCCAGATCATCAAGTTACATTTTTAAGTATTACAGGATCTCTTTTATTTATTGATACAACCATACTTATATATTCACAATTATGTTACATAAACATAATTGGTGCACCAGTGAATATAACTTAATGTAACACTCAAATGATCCTTTTCTTTTATCTAGAATCTATTCATTCCAAATCAATTGCTATTCAGATATGTTCCATTAGATCGTATCATTCATGATCATTGGAAACATTCCAAAATAACTAATTGAAAAGAAACTTCAAGTATTTAGTAAAAAATCGAAGAGTACTATGAGATCATTTTTGATCTCGCGGGTCTCACACAACAAAGAAGAAGAGATCATATCTTCTGTTACCCTGTTGGTCAATTGCACATATGGTGTGAAACATATATTACGGTATTATTCTCCATTTCTTATGGAGCGTATGTCTAATTTAAAATCCAATACCATACAAGTGATAGTTCAGATATACATAATATCTAACTTGAGTCCACAACTCTACTTATCATATAAATTCAATAACAGGACTCCCACTTGGCATAAGACAGTTAAGGTGAATAGTGGGTATTTCACCTTCGGTCATAATAATATATTCATATGACCTCATCTTGATTCTCTATCAAGGCGATGTATATTTTAAGCACTTGCTCTCACATTTTGTATCATGTCTAGCTTAAAATCAATCTTATTTCTATGTCCTACCAAGACATAGAAGCGATTGCCTGTGTGAGAAGGCCAATTAACTGTCTGACATACCTTTCATTTTATATCTCATGTGTTATGCTAAATATAATGGTATTAAATAATTTGTAACAATTATAACATAAATGTATAAGTAAATAGCATTCATTGCATTTATCCCACAAATACAAATATACATAATATATACTGTTCAATCAAAATGTATATATAACTACAATCTACGTAACCCTAGAGATTTCACATGGCCAATAAACACATCTCTAGGTATTGCCTTTGTAAAAGGATCTGCCACCATTTTGTGTGTAGATATGTACTGCATGCAAACTTGCTTTCTCGCCACCATGTCTCTAACGAAGTTATACTTAGTATCAATGTGTTTGGTCTTTGAGTGATACTTGGGATCTTTTGTATAAGCGATTGCTGCTTGGCTATCGCTGTATACTAACACTGAGTTAGTTTCATTCTCACCGAAACCCAAGTGATTCAAAAATCTTTTAAGTCAAACTGCTTCTTGTACTGCTGCTGAAAATGCTACAAATTCAGCTTCCATTGTGGATAAGGATATGCAACTCTGTTTCTTACTACTCCAAGAGATAGCTCCATTACTAAGTAAGAAAACATAGCCTGAGGTAGATTTTCTTTCATCTAAATCTCCTCCCCAATCAGCATCTGCGTAACCCATGAGTTGCAAATTTTCTCCTTAAAAACACAATGAATAATCTGCAGTACCTTTCAGATATCTAAGTATTCTTTTTACTGCTTTCCAATGGGACTGTCCTGGATTGGCTTGATATCTACTCACCATCCCAACGGCGAAACTGATATCTGACCTAGTACACATCATAGCATACATGAGGCTGCCAACAGCACTTGAGTAAGGAACTTTTTCCATTTGTGCTTTTTCATCTGGAGTCTTTAGACACATTCTTAAACTAAGACCTTCGCCTTTTGCTATAGGAGTATCAATGGGTTTACAGTCTTGCATATGAAACTTTTCAAGTACTTTCTTGATGTAATGCTCTTGTGATAGAGCTAACATCTTCTTGGAACGATCTATTTCAATCTTCACTCCAAGAATGTATGCTGCTTCACCCATATCATTCATATCAAAATTGGAGGATAACCATTCCTTAATGATTTGTACATACTCTTTATTGTTACTAGCCAACAGTATGTCATCCACATAAAGCGATAGAATCACAAATTTGTCTTTGGATCTTTTGACATACACACAATGGTCTTCATCAATCATTTCAAAATCAAATGATATGATTGCTTGATGAAACCGAATGTACCATTGTCTGGAAGATTGCTTGAGACCATAAATGGATCTCAACAATTTGCACACTTTGTGCTCTTGTCCTTCGGCAACAAAACCGACAGGTAGTTCCATATATATCTCTTCTTCCAGATTGTCATTTAGAAACGCAGTTTTAACATCCATCTGATGCAATTCCAAATCTAAACTGGCAACGATAGCTAGTATCAACCGTATGGAAGTAAATCTTACAACAGGAGAGAAAGTCTCTTCGTAGTCTATCCCTTCTTGCTGTGTATACCCCTTAGCAACAAGACGTGCCTTATACCTCTCAATTGAGCCGTCAGCTAGACGTTTAATCTTGAGAACCCATTTGTTTCCAATTGCCTTGCGTCCTTCAGGGAGATCAACTAATTCCTAAACACTATTTGATCTCATTGACTCCATTTCTTCTTCCATTGCTTTCATCCATTTCTCTTTAGCAGGACAAGTGAGAGCCTCTCGAATATTTCTTGGCTCTTCTTCATCTTGCATGACAATCATGTAAGATTCATTTTCGATTGGAAAATGACGTTTAGGAACTCTAGCACGATTGCTATGCCTAATTTGTGATTGTGCTGAACTTGGCTCAGCATCATCTACTGACTTGCTCCCACTTGGATGAGATACTGTTGGAGGTTCAGGAATATGCACCAAACGATTTGCAACAATCAAATCATCTTGCTCCTCCTCTACTTCATATAGAGAAAATTCCTGACCTATCTCACCCTTTCTTGGAAATTCATTTTCCAAGAAAATGACATCTCGGGACTCAAATTCTGTTACACTCCCACTCGATTGTTCACCAATGAACACATAACCTTTGAAATGTTCGGAGTATCGTATAAATATACTCTTTTTACCTCGTGGACCCAATTTACCATGTTGATGAGACGAATCATGAACAAAGGCAACACATCCCCAAGGTCTCAGATTACTAAGATCTGGTTTTCTATTAGTCCAAAGTTCGTAAGGAGTTGTAGAAACAGATTTAGAAGGTACACGATTTAGAATATAGGCAGCAGTCAATAATGCATCACCCCAAAAATTAATTGGCAGATTTGCTTGAGCCATCATTGACCTAACCATTTCCAAAAGAGTCTGATTTCTCCTTTCAGCCACTCTGTTTTGCTGTGGAGTATATGGCATGGTTAGTTGCCTTAGTATTCCTTTTTCTTCGCACATTTGTTTGAATTCATCAGACAAATATTCGCGACCGCGATCCGTTCTTAAGGCCTTAACCTTTCTGTCTAATTGATTTTCACATAAAGTTATAAATTTCGTGAAACAAGCAAGAGCTTCAGATTTATGAGATATCAAATAGACGTGACCATATCGCGTATAATCGTCAATGAAGGTGATAAAGTATCTACCTCCATGTCGTGCCCTCACATTCATTGGTCCACAAATGTCAGAATGAATTAATTGCAATGGAAATTCAGATCTGGTTCCTGTTCCAAACGGTTTTCTTGCTATTTTTCCTTTTAAACAATTTTCACATGTTGGTAGACTAACCCTTTCAATTTGGCCTAACATGCCTTCCTTGGCTAATCTATCCATTCGTTGCTGGCCAATATGGCCTAATCTCATATGCCATATATGCACATCAACATTTTCATCAGCATATGATGTAATTAAAGAAAAATGGGTATTAGAAGTCATCATATTAATAACATCCAGAATAATAAAACCATTTCGATACATATCCATAACCATAACACACATCATCCAGATACAACTTAATACTAGTACCACACATGTTCAAAGTAAATCCAAATCTAAGAAGAACTACTACAGATACAAGATTTCGTCGAATGTCAGGTGCAAAGAGAACATCATGTAAGAGGAGGGTTCGACCATCACGCATATCCAACTTGCATGTGCCTATACCCTTGACTGGTACACGAGAGTTGTTTCCTACATAAAGCCATTTTGAACCTTGCGGAATTCGACGAAAATCCACAAACAAATCACGGTCTTTGGCTACATGGTCTGTTGCCCCTGAGTCTACAGTCCACAAAGGATGAGAATCAGCAATAAAAACAGAACTGGAAACATATGAAAAATATGAAAGTTTTTCAATAATTTGTACCTTGCGGGGCTCTTTGCATTCACGAGCATAGTGACCCTTCTTGCCACAATTGAAACACTTGATCTTGGCCTTATTATGCTTCTTAAAATTCTGAGAAGCCTTTTCCTTGCCACGATCTTGCCCCTTATGCTTTTTCTCTTGTTTGCCCTTCTGACCATAATTTGACTTACGCTTCTGGCCTTGCCCTCCATGAGAGCTTGAACCAGCCAAATGCACAGCAGATTCAGTTTCTTGTGGCTTGGATGCCTCAATACGATCTTCCTCAAGTTCCAGATGCCTTGCTGCATCGTTGAGAGTTTTAATACTCTCATTGTGGGTCAGATTCACCTTCATGTGTTCCCAAGTATGAGGAAGTGAACGAATCACTGCTTGAAGTTGTTGCTCATCAGTCAAAACATGGCCAGCGTCCTTCAACTCACTAATCATACATCTCCCTGAGATGTTGCCGCATGCTATGATTAGGACGCTTCTTGTAAGTGTCAAACTTGATAGTGAGTTGTCTCAGTTTTGTAACAAAAGTTCCACCAAACTTCTGCTTCAAAGCAAGCCACATCTCTTTTGCAATCTCATATTGCCTAAACTCACGCATCACATCATTATCCATACTGCTCAGCAACGTAATACGAACAATGGAGTTCTTCTTTTTCCAGGACTCATATGCAGCACTATCAGCAATGTGCTTTTCAGTTGTACCTTTTTCTGGTTCGGTTAGAATATGATCCAGGACCGAAAGAACCTCTTGTTCTTCCAGGACATACTGAATTTTCATGGCCCAAATTTCATAATTATCGCCATTCAGTTTTTCACCCTTATTGAGTTCTGCCACAATATTCCTAGATGCAGATGCCATTTCACTAAGAATTTACAATTAAACTAAGTTAGGACATATCACAGTTTTGATGGCTTAATACAAATTATTTAATACCTAGCATAACAATTCTAGTTTTACAACATCTGTGAAATAATTTAATAATAATAATACTTATAGATTAAAATCGAAATATCACTAAGTTTCACAATCATCATTTAATTCTATAAATTTTATTACTATTAATTATTCACTGTGCAAAACTCCCACTGAAAATTATACATTTAATATATAATTTTAAATTATATAAAAAAAATTGATACATAATAATGCATAATTTCATAAAAAAAAAATAGATGCATAAATTTAAAAAAAATAGATGCATAATGAATAATGCATTTGGAAATGAAACCGTAGTGGGTTAGTTATCAAAAATCCGTACTGGATAATTTTTTTTTTGATTAAACATCATTTGTAATGAATTAATGCATAATAATAAAAAAAAATTCAGATTATAATCATTGAAAATGAAACCGTAGAGTAAACTATACTGTTTTGTAGTATATTTAATTTATAAAATCAAGATAAAAACAAGAAGGTTATGGTAGTATAGTGGATAGGGTGTTTGGTTCTCATCCAAAAGACGTGGGTTCAAGCTCCTGGGAGCAAAACATTTTATTTTTCGCGATTCACAAGCAAGGAATGGACCAAGTCCATTTAGTTTGAATCAGCGCATACAAACTCTCCATTTCCCATAGTAATGGACACATCCATTAGCGCTGTTTGAACTAAAAATGGATTATATACAATCCAGAAGTATAAAAATTGTACACACCGATCATGAACCATCAAATGTTTTTATTTTTCGCGGTTCACAAGCAAGGAATGGACCAAGTCCATTTAGTTTGAATCGGTGCATACAAACTCTCCATTTCCCATAGTAATGGACACATCCATTAGCGCTATTTGAACTAAAAATGGATTATATACAATCCAGAAGTATAAAAATTGTACACACCGATCATGAACCATCAAATCCAAAAAAATAGAAATTCGGCAAGGTCCGAAAATTCTTGAGAAAAAATGGTTCTTTGGACGGTTGTGATTCATTTGGACCAAAAAATTGTCCAACTAGTTGTATTAGATCCATAATAAACTAAAAATGCAAGGTTTTACTTTGCATCTCTCATTTCCACTATACAAATCACTGTTTTGCAATGCATCTCCAAAAGATACACTTAAAAAATCTCCAAAAAACAGTGAATACAATTAAATACGTTTATAAAATAAAATTCGTATTTAAATTGATCAAATTTACAAAAAAATAATTGTAAATTAAATCTGAAAATTAACCACTGTTCTAATTTCAAAAAAAATAATTTTATAATTTCAAATTATTCGTTTTTTTTTTCAGAAACAGGAAATTAATTTTTTTTCGAAAATTCTCCAAAAAATCTGTATACAAAATTTTCAGAAAAAATAATTTCGAAAGAAAAAAAATAATAATTTAATAATTTTAAATTATGCGAATTTTCGGAACAATCCGTGTTATACATTAAAACCAGAATACATGCTATAAAAGCTCTGATACCAATGTTAATCAACGGATAGAACTTACAAAATACTCCGTTAATCTTCGTGCGGAAGCGGATCTTGCGAGCGTAGCAGTATCACTGGTTCTGCAAGGAATCACAAGCCGAAGCCGGAAGCCCTGCGTTTTCCACGACCTAAAACCTTCAATCCTTAACAGAGTGCTTCTTGGTGCTCTCTATCTTTTCTCTCTATTTTTGGCTGTTACTATTCACACGTTTTTCTGATTATTTCTGTTAAGTAACTTAGAGAAAGAGAGGGATTGGGTTTATATAAAAACCAATGCACCTCTTCATTATGGATCAGCACCTTTTCATAACGGGTCAGGTTTTGGATTCGGGTTTCCCATAACGGGCGTATTATTTAATTAATCCAACAATACTAAACATTGATAACAAGCTTGTTTAAATCGTATATATATATATATTGCTGATAAGAGATAGGAGGGGAATGCAATTTTTGTTAGAAACATTCCAGGCTTGCTGATATCTTAATTAAATTAATTCCTTCGATGCGTTCTTCTATCTTAAAGATCAATAATGAATTACTGAAAGAAATTCTTCAAATTAAATCAAGTAAATAAACAAAGAGAAAAGTACACTCCAGTACTTTTTTTATACAATGAATTAAAATAAGACGAGGAAACTTACAAGCTACAAAGGTTCAAAAGGGAACTCTTCATTTGACCAGCTAGATGGCGGAACATAATTTCCAATACATTAATTCTCTAACAGCCCCTAATTTCTTTATATCATATTTAAGTGTTGATTGGAGATCTTGGAGCTGACCTTTGATTAAATCCAATCTCTTGATATGCTGCAGATGTCAATCAACTTGATAGAGGCTTCAAGCTATAGATCGACAAACCTACAACAACAGTTCGAGGACACTAAACTAATTTTGTTATTTTCACCAACTGAAATTGGATTATCTAATTTTGTTATTTTCACCGACTGTCATTGTGGACATACAATATTTCCTTACACGAAAGGAGTGAATACTGCGTGTGGAGTCTAAAAACAAAATCAGAGAGAGAGAGAGAGAGAGAGAGAGAGAGAGAAGGAAGGGTATATTTGTCAAAATAATATTTAAAATAATTGAAAAAAATGTGAAGTTTGTAAGGGAATATTGGATATTATGTTGTTTTGATGCAGAAATCGGCTATTTTAAAAGTTTCTCTGGGAATAGGGGATATTTTCCCTAAAATTAAAAGCTGAAAATCTACCATTAATTTTTGAGGCCCAATTATGACATTTATTTATTTGGAACTTCAACATTTTTAGAGTGTCATTACTTCTATTTTTAGAATTTCCCTCAAACAAATTTATTTTAAAATAGCATTTCATTAAACAATTAATATTATCAGAAACATCATTAATTAAAAACTTTTGCTAAAAGAGCATTAATTCAAACAATATTTTAGGAAATGGGATTAACTCAAACATTAATATTTTCTGAAATACCATGGAATAAAAAAATTACAAAAAAAGAAATTGCAAACAATTTTTTGAAAATAGCATTACAGGAAACAATTTTCTTAGGTATATTACACATAATAATTTCTGAAATAGAATTACCGTTTTAAATATATTTGAATACAGCATTACGTCAAAGAATTTTTTGAAAATAACATTTCCTCCAACAATATTATTGGCAACATCATTAAATAATAATATTTTTCAAAAATAGTATTAATTCAAACAATTTTTTCAGGAAATGGCATTATCTCAAATAATATTTTCAGAAATAACACTGAATAAAAAAATTACGAAAAAAAACAAGTGCAAATCCTTTCTAAAATAGAATTACCGTTAACAATATTTATGGCTACAACATTATCTCAAGGGAAATTTTAAAAAATAAGCATTTGCGTCAAATAATATTATCGGAAACAACATTAAATAAACAATAATGTGAAATAGCATGTGCAAACAAAAATTTCGACAATAGCATTGAGTCAAATTTTATTGTGAAAATAGCATTAATGCAAAAAAAAAATTCAGAAATAGCACTGTGTCAAACTAAATTTGCGAAAATACCATAGTGCATTCAATATTTTTGGAAATAGCATTGAGTCAAACTAAATTTGCGAAAATACCATAGTGCATTCAATATTTTTGGAAATAGCATTGAGTCAAACAAAATTTGCGAGAATACCATTGGAGCAAACAATATTTCTGAAAATAGCATTACCAAAACAATTTTCCGAGGTAGCATTACACAAACAATATGTAGAGTTGTTTATGTTGTGTTCATGATGGCGTATGTATCAATTTGTGTTGTATGTTATTTAATTTATGATGTTTGGAAAGAGTATTGTATCATGTTATTTTATAGCCGTTGCTTGGCACTCCTTGAGAGTTCGGCCGGAAGTCTTAATGAAGCCATCTTGCTCATTGCTTGCTCCAAATGGGGGTGTCAACGGGAACGATATGGGTTGGGTGGAGACATTTTTATATATGTACCTGATATATTAACAAAAAAAAACTATATCCTTACTGTTGAATTTATGCAATTTCTGAGGAGAGATTATTTTGAGAAAACAATTATTTCATTTTTTTCATCTTCTTTACACTGTTACCATTCCTATATATATTACAAACATCTAAGCTACTGTTTTGTTACCGTTTGTACCTTGTACCTATGTACAGTATACCTATTTGTTGAATATATGCAAGGAGGCCCCTTTACTTCCTTGATTTAATCCTAGCCTTCTATTTCTAGATCTATGATGATTATTAATCTGAGATCCTAGATCCTATTTCTCAACACTCCCCCTCAAGCTTGGAATGTATATATCATACAATCCTAGCTTGCTTGAAATTTTTTCAAATGAACTCGGGTCCAAGCCTTTGGTGAGGATATCCGCTAGTTGATCTTCACTCTTAACGTATGGTGTTTCTATTTCCTTTGCTTGAACTTTTTCTCTAATGAAGTGACAATCCACTTCTATATGTTTGGTTCGCTCGTGGAATACCGGATTCGATGCGATATGTCTTGCGGAGTTATTATCACAATACATCTTCATTGGTTGATCACAAGCAATGCCTATTTCTTTGAGTAGATGTTTTATCCAAGTTAATTCGCATGCGGTTGACGCCATGGCACGATATTCCGCCTCCGCGCTAGATCGTGCCACAACGTTTTGTTTCTTGCTTTTCCATGTGACTAAATTTCTGCCTACAAATGTGCAAAAGCCGGTAGTGGATTTTCTATCAAAACTTCCAGCCCAATCTGCATCGGAATAGCCACATATGATATTAGAATTATTGTTTTTCATCCAAATTCCCTTGCCGGGATTTTTCTTTAAATACCTTAAAATTCTATTTATTGCCTCTAGGTGTGGAGTTCTTGGTGAGTGCATGAATCTACTAATTTGTCTTACGGAAAAAGAAATATCCGGACGGGTGACCGTTAGATAAATTAGCTTTCCAACTAGCCTTTGAAATTGGTTTATGTCTTTAATTGGTTCACCATCCTCATCATTTAATTTATGCCGGTTATCAATTGGGGTAGAGATTGGTTTGCATCCTAATTTACCGGTTTCCTTTAAGAGGTCTAAAGTATACTTTCTTTGGGAGATGAAGAGTCCCAATTTTGAATGTGCTACCTCTATTCCTAGAAAATATTTTAAATATCCAAGGTCTTTGATGTCAAATTTTTTCTTTAATTGGCTTTTAACTCTTTTAATTTCTTCTACGTTATTTCCGGTAACTATAATATCATCTACATATACTAGTACAAGGGTTATATTTTCTCCATCATTTTTAATAAATAATGAATGATCGGCACTACAAATTTTAAACTTGCAAGAAATTAAATAAGAGCTAAGTTTTCCATACCATGCCCGTGGAGATTGCTTCAATCCATAAATCGATTTATTTAACCTACAAACTAAATTAGAATTGTTTTCCAATTTATGGCCGGGTGGTAGGTTCATATATACCTCTTCTTCAAGTGTTCCTTGAAGAAATGCGTTTTTTACATCCATTTGGTACAAATTCCAATTGTTATTCGTCGCAATAGAAAATAAAATTCTAACGGTATTCATTTTAGCTACCGGGGCAAAGGTTTCATTGTAATCTATTCCATATGTTTGAGTATACCCTTTGGCAACTAATCTAGCCTTGTACCGTTCTATGGTACCATCACTATTATATTTGGTTTTGTATACCCATTTGCAACCAACGGGTTTTTTGTTTTTTGGTAATTGTACAATTACCCATGTCCCATTTTTTTCAAGAGCTCTTAGTTCTTCCTTCATGGCACCACACCATACCGGATCAATTATGGCTTATTGGTAGTTATTTGGTTCTAGTGTTCTCTCAATGGAGGTGAGAAATGCATTATAAGAAGAAGAAATATTTTTATATGATATGAATTCTTGTATAGGGTATTGCACCGTATAGGTCTCATAGTCTCTAAGTCTAGTGGACGGTATTGGTGTTCTTATGGACCGTCTAACTTCTTGATTTTCTTCTATCTCATTATCATTGGTTTCAATATTTTCTATTGTTTCTTCAACAACACTTGTCTCAACCTCTTGGTCATTATCTTGTGTAAGTAATTGGTCATTTACATGAGGTAGTACCGTTGGTTCCAAATTTATTTGGTCACTTGCATGTGGTGTCTCACTCATTTCCATTGTTTTGAAATATGGCTTATCTTCACAAAATATAACGTCTCTAGACGTAAATAATTTTTTTGTTATAGGATCATAACACTTATATCCCTTTTTAAATGAGGAATATCCCAAAAAAATGGTTTTGGTTGACATATAGTCAAATTTATCTTTTCTTTTAATTTTTACAAAGCATACGCAACCAAATACTCTTAGATAATCAAAATTAATTTTTCGTTGGTAAAGGATTTCCATTGGACTTTTATTTTGTAAAATAACGCTTGGTAATCTATTTATTAAATGAGTGGCGCAAAGGATGGCATCCGACCAAAATTTTTTTGGAACATTATTTTGAAATAGTAATGCACGTGTCATTTCCAATAGATGTCTATTTTTTCTTTCCGACACTCCATTTTGCTCGGGAGTGTTTATGCAAGTAGTTTGATGTATGATTCCTTTTTCTTTAAAAAACGTTGTGAAATTTTTGTTTACAAATTCCGTTCCATTATCCGATCTAAAAATTTTAAGTTTTGCATCAAATTGATTTTCTATGAGACATAGAAATTCTTGAAAGCAATTGAAAACCTCATCTTTTGATTTTAATAAATACAACCAAGTAGTTCTAGAAAAATCATCAATAAATATAACAAAATATTTGAATCCATTATAAGAGTTAATTGGGGCCGGACCCCATACATCGGAGTGAACTAAATCAAACAATGCTTCACTTTTGCTATTTGATTGGAAAAAAGGAAGCTTTGTTTGTTTTGCCAACTTGCATATATCACAATTGATACAATTTGAAAATGAAAAATCTAGTGCACTATTTAAAATCTTGTTGGAAGGATGCCCAAGCCTCTTATGCCAAATGTCTTGGTTAATAGATTTAGCGGAAGCACAAACGTTTAATTCTTGTAAATTCAAGAGATAGTGTCCATTTTCAAGAAAACATTCCCCAATCTTCCTCCCGGTTTCCCGGTCCTGAAAGATAACATTTTTATATGAGAAAATTACGTCACAATTAAACTCATATGTTAGTTTTTTTACGAAAATTAGATTTATAGGGAATGTATCAAGATATAGAACATTATGAACTTTTTTGTTAAAAATATCAATTTCTCCTACACCATTAATTTGTGCTTTCATACCGTTGGCCACTAATACAAATTGATTATTTTTTGCCATGTCTAAATTTGTAAGAAGGTCTTTATTTCCAAACATATGGTCAGTGGCACCGCTATCTATAATTATTTGATTATACAAATTTAAATAATTTGAGTTAGAGACAATACCACAAGTGTTGTTTGAATTTTTCTTGGAGAACCACACAGAGAACTGCTCAAAAAACTGCTGCATCGGATCTGACCCGCTTGACCCGCCAGCGCCATCTGGGTTAGACCCTGGTTCACTTGAACCAATCATTTTTATTGGCCGGTTGGGTTCAGTTTGAGCAGAAAAACCCCCACGCGACTCAGTCCGCGACTCAGTCCCTTTCTTTCTCTTCTTCCCTTCATTCCAGTCCGCCATTTTCACGTCTCCCCCTCCCCTCTTTGAATCCCACCACTTCGGCCTGAGATGTGGGTGAAGAAAATAGCATTTTTCGGCTTGGTGACCCTCCTTTTTGCAGTGAGAGCATCTATCTCCCTTGATACTTGATCGGTTTGAGTAATTTGGGAAGTTAGGGTTTTTTCCGAAATTGGGGTTTTTTGTGGCAAAGCTATGAGTCTCGTGTCCCTCGCTGCCACCGACTTGTGGACCACTCATAGCAAGCCGTCGGCTTTCTTCTTGCTCCACCATGGTGGTAATTTGAGCAAAGGAGGGAAGGGAAGTTGTTAAAAGAAGTTGTGATTTCACGGCTTCATAGCTTGGATTGAGACCCGCGAGATATTGGAAGATTTTATCTTCTTCTTCTCTCTGAATGGCTATTGGATCTGGTATGGGTGGCCGATAAACTCGAAGTTCATGCCATTTCTTTTGAAGAGCACCCAGGTACTCTATATTACTCCTTGACCCTTGTTGTTCTTGCTGGATTTCTAGTTTTAATCGATAAATGTGGGAATTGTTGTTTTGTCGGCCATACATCGTTTTTATGCCTTCCCACAGTGAGAAAGCTGTTTCATGGCCAAGGAATATTTCTGAAACACTCGGCTCCATGGATTGCATGATCCATGTCATGACTCTGTCATTCTTAGATTGCCACTGTTTTCTTGCCTTTTTTTCGGCCTCAGTTGCCTCATCTTTCTTTTTTGGAACCGGCTTTACAGACTCTCCTGTGATGAATTCTAAAACCTCTCTTCCACTGAGAGATAATCTTGTGGCACTTGCCCATGAGAGATAGTTTTGGCCGTTGAGCAATGAGTTTGTGAGTTTTGAGGTATTGGTGGCTTCTTTCGAATGCTGCCCCTCTGAAGCCATCTCTTTGACGTGCTAGACTTCTGTTTATGGGTTTTGATTTTGCTTGTGTATATACCAGTTTTTCTGGTAAGAATTTGGAAGAGATTTTTTCGGTCACAGAGACTGATGCTCTGATACCATGTTGAATTTATGCAATTTCTGAGGAGAGATTATTTTGAGAAAACAATTATTTCATTTTTTTTCATCTTCTTTACACTGTTACCATTCCTATATATATTACAAACATCTAAGCTACTGTTTTGTTACCGTTTGTACCTTGTACCTATGTACAGTATACCTATTTGTTGAATATATGCAAGGAGGCCCCTTTACTTCCTTGATTTAATCCTAGCCTTCTATTTCTAGATCTATGATGATTATTAATCTGAGATCCTAGATCCTATTTCTCAACACTTACCCATTTTCTGAATAAGATACGAGTCAGGTAAAAGGATAAAAAAAATGGCTCATTGACATTTCGATTTATACTTTCGAAAAAATATTTTTTAAATAAATACAACTATTTATATTATAAAAATTTAGTGAAACATAAAACTTTATTGTATCATGTATTAATGGAAAAAATTTCTCACCTTTACTCGTATTCGATAAACTAACGAAAAGAAAATCTTATCCTTATCCGTTTTTTCGGATACGATAGTGATAGTGATAACACAGCTTTGACTATGGTCAAAGGTTGTTAGCATGTTTGTTATGAAAGGTTGTTAGATTAGATTAGTTTGTTAGAGAAGTTATCAAGCATCTGTTGGCTGATACTATAGGTTATAAATAGCCCTCTGTAAATGTAACAATCATGAAAAATTAATAATCAAGAAAACATTTCTCTCTCTTTTACTGTTCTTCAATATTTATCATGGTATCAGAGGCCTCTCGGCACACGCCTTGAGCTGATTCTGTTCTCTACCCTTTACCAGTATCCCCTTTTCAAACAGTCATGTCTGCTCCTCCTCTCGTTTCTACCCCAATTTCCTCTCCTCTCCCCACTGTAATCAACCCGATTCAATTCCATTACTCAATCAATCCCAAACTTGACGAATCAAACTTCTTATTATGGAAATCACAAGAATTCACTAGTGGAGAATGTACAATTAGTGTCGCCTCATTAGTATCGGACATTTTAAAAATGCGACACTAATACTATTAGTGTCGGTCAAAATAAATAGCCGACACTAATAGTATGTATTAGTGTCGGTCAATTACTAAGAGCCGACACTAATAGTATTAGTGTCGGCTGATTATAAAGAGCTGATACTAATAGTCGACAATTAGTGTCGGTTTTTTATAATTAGCCGACACTAAGTCTACTTAGTGTCGGCTAATGATAAAAAGCCGACACTAATTGTCGACTATTAGTATCAGCTCATTATTAACAGCCGACACTAAAGTATTAAATACAATCGTTATTTTTACAGCTGATACTAAAGCTAAAGCTGAAAATTTTCGTGCATAAACCCGCGCACCATTTTCATTTTCAGTCTGCTAATTCTCTCTCTCTCTCTCCCGGGCACCATTTTTCACTCATCAAAACGCGATCTAGGGTTTTTTGAAAAGTATTGAACAAGGAGAAGAGTATTGAACAAGGAGAAGGGTAGATTTATCAATTAAATATTTTAAATAATTAAATAAATAAGTAAATAGATATAAGGGGATAGAAGAAATAAAACAAAGTTTGTATGGAGATATATGATATTATGTTGTTTTGATGGGGATATTGGTTATTTTAAAAGTTTTAATGGGTACACCATAAATTTTCTCATTTATAAAATGTGTTGAGAGACATAGGGAAAAGGTGGGAGCAAAAACTATTTGTTGTCTTTGTCGTAAGTGTTATAATATTAAAATAGTTGATGACCCTATTGATATTATGGCTCATTTAATTTTTAGTAGGTTTAGAAGAGACTACACACGTTAGGTATGGCACGATAAGGGAACAAAGAAAGGAGAAATTGTTGGTGATGTTGGGCAAACTAGCAATGGTGCTAGTAATTGTAATTGATAATAGTGACGGAATTAATGCAAATGAGGTTTCTGATGGGAAAAATAGGGAAATTGGTGATGATATTGATAATGAGAAAATTGGTAGTGGAATTAGTAGTGAATTTGGATGTAATGATTATGATTCAGATCTTAATAATGATGAATTTTATGATATTTATCTTGAGATTGAGCAAAAATTTACAGAGAAGAAATACGAACGGTTTAAATTTAACTGTGATGATGATTTAAACCTGAAAGGACCTCCGGTTAAAGTCTTACATTACTTTCCCGTACTACCGAGACAGACATTTGTTCGCAAATAAAAATGATGCAAAATTAAAATCTTACATTACTTTTCTAAATACTTTAGCCAGCTCTTGGCCTGAAATATTGATAATTGTCTAATAATTATGCTTGACAATTATTGCAAAAGTACAATGTCACCTATCTTCCTGTAGGCATTGAAGATAAAATAGTATAAAAAGTGAAATCTCACCAACCTCTCTGTAGCCATTTAATATAAATAATAATAATAATTGAGCATCATTTTCGGACTTGCAGCTCAATTTCATCATCCGTGCATAATTTTATATATACCATGTGTATCGTAGAGTCAACTATTCTTTTGAGCTAACTTATATTTAGATCAAGCTATTAACTACTTTTTATTTGTCTTTTGTGAATTAATTCACTATTCTACTAATCCAACAAAAAGTAGAATTATCTCTATTTTTAATTTTGAGGAAAACTCACTATTCTCACTAACTCACCCGTCTATCCAAATACACATTTAAATAAATATTTTAATCCCCATAATTTATTATAGAGGAGGGTTCAAATGCCTCCATTTTTAAAAACTTCAATAACTCAAAATTTAAATTATAAATATCAAAATAAAACTATTAGATGTGATCTATGTTATTTTCTCTATATGCTCATAAAATATTATCATATTTCAATTTTATTTTTATGTGAATTAATAAGTTGAAAAATCAATGTCTAGAAATTATCCACATTTTTTACAATTTCTTGATGACAACCAAAACAAAGTTGAAATGTCGTAATATTTTACATGTGCATAGATAGAATGATATAGATCATATCCAACAGTTTTATTTTGACTTTTAAGTTTCAAATTTTGAGTTATTAATGTTTTAAAAAATAAAGGCATGATAGAGACGCAAAAAATGAAGGAAGACATTTGAAACCCCCCCTCTTTTTTATATATAAGATAAGGAGCATTCTGTATAACAATCATGAAGCGGAGACATATCATAATTGTTGGATATTGTGGTTAATTAGTCGCTTTCATGTCTGTTAAAAAACATATGATATATGTTTATAAAATAAGAAATTAAAATTAATATATCATGAACCGCAGACAAACTCATTTGTGCACCCTATTTATGTTATTCTTAAGGGGCACCGCTAATTAGCTCGAAAACTGAAAATTAATTGCAATTGAAAGTAAAAGAGATGAGTTTAGAGAAATTGACACGCGGGATGATAACGGAATTCGGCAAAACAATGGCCTACGTCTCCGGGGCGTCGTAACCTCTTTCTAGGTGCGCCTTTCTATTACCCAATATGAAAGGATTACAATTGTGAACCGTGAGCCCTTACAAAACGGGAAGTCACGGCCAACGAGAGATGAGCGCCGGCGAGCCCTTACAACCAAGGGAAGTCACACGAGCAACTCGAGAACAAGAGAAACACTCAATAGATCACTCTAACCTAATCTAACTAGAGATTAGTGAAGTGGATTTGAGGTTGTTTGAGATTGATTGAGAGATATTGAAGTTTTAAGCTCAATCAACAATGGTGGAACCAAGCTCTCAGAAAATCGCCTCTTTTGAAGTTTAGGGACGGCTAGGTTAGATTTGAAAGTGATCCCTTCGGTCTATTTATAGTGGCAGCTCAAAAATGAGCTGATTGAGCTAAAACGTTACAACGTTTTCCAGAAACGTTGGTAACGTTTTATGAGCCTTCAAAAGTCCGAGAGCTGCACCAAAACGTTACACAAACGTTTCAAAAACGTTACAACGTTTCTAAAACGTTACAACGTTTCTAAAACGTTACAACGTTTCTAAAACGTTACAACGTTTCTAAAACGTTACAACGTTTATAAAACGTTACATAACGTTTTGCACTGTAAAAAACTTGATCAAAATCAGGAATTTCTGAAGTTTGGAAATTAATTAAAACGTTACCAACGTTTTAAAACGTTCAGAAAACGTTACCAACGTTTTAAAACGTTCAGAAAACGTTACCAACGTTTTAAAACGTTACAGCACCGTTTTTTGACTTTTTTTGACTTTTTTTGACTTTGATCTAGTTGTTTCACAGCGTTTTCTTAAGGTATAATCGTTATAACGTTTTACAAACGTTACCAACGTTTTTATCCTGTTGAAACAACATCAAAAACACTTTACCAAGTTTAGATTTTACAATTTACATTCTTGATAAGTCTTCATGATTTCTTCAGTTCAAGTATTCCATATTGCAATTCCATTTGACTTGAACCTGCATAATTCTAAAATAGAAGAAATCGTAAAATTCAATAATTGTATGTTTTTGCAAATTAGTCAAATAGACTAAAAGGATTATTGCTAGAACAACAATTTATTCTCACCCCCAATCCCTTCAATGGTACCACCACCATTTAAGCCAGACCATGGAGACCAAGCACCTAACCCTACTCGTATCTCTATCATGCATTCTGATTCTTCTCTCGGCTGTTGAGACTCAGGCAGCCGAGGACTGCTCTCCAGACAATCAAGTTATCGAAAACATCTTATCTTGCCTGACAACTATCCCTACATTTCATCGGTATATACAAGCCTGCTGCATTGCCATGTAGAATACCGACATGCTGGCATGTGCCTGCAAGCAATTGCCTGGCATAGGGCTGCCCGAATTGGAACTGTTTAACATTTGTGGAACCTTCCTCCCACAAGAATGTAACTTTGGAATTGCTGAATGGTGATGCTACAGTGTACCTTGGTTGTTGCTGCTATTTTTCCCTTGTATTTTGTGCTTCTTCTTTGTTCAAATATAAAGCTTTATTGTATCATGTATTACCTTCATGCAAATATATATTTATATATATAATTTTGTATTTTTTTTTGAGATAGAAACGAGGGTCAAGCCCTCCTTTGATTGCTGATAATCAAGGTTACAAGATGTTTGTTCCTTGCTAAAGTAAAAAAACAAGTCGGCTCAAACAGTTGAGCCTAAAGAAGAGAGAAAAAGTTGCTAAGAAAACGAAAAATAAAAGAGTTAACTAAATGAGTTTTTGTAAAGTAAATCAGGTTCATAAAAAGAAAGTGGTAACACTGAATCCCCGTTTTGTTGGGGTCATCTGTAGATATTATTATTGTTGTGTGCGCACCTGCTGATTTAGTCTTCTTGTTATTGTTGTGACTGCCTTGTATTCTTCTTGTATCTCGTTTTACCAGTTGAACTATTTCTTTGCTAACTCCTCGGAAGATACGACTGCATCTCTCCTGCCAGATTATAAATCGTGCTATGATCATGAGCTGTCTTGTTTTTGTGCAGAGTTTACTTCCCAGTAGGTTCTCTGTCCGTACCGGCAGCCCCTGTACCAGTTCCATTGTTGTTGTCACTTGTTGGTATATTGTCCGGGTGGTCGGACATGTGCTGAATAAATGTTTGACTGTCTCAGCATTTTGTTTGCACATCTCACACCGGTTTACCAATTGCCATCCTTTCTTTTTCAAGTTGTCTACCGTTAGTAATCTATTTAAGCACATTAGCCATGCGAAAACATTCATTCTGGGTGAGAGCCTGATTTTCCAGATTCTTTGCATCTTTGACCCAATTAACGGCCTATTTTTTATGCTCTAGTATGCTGATTTTACCGAAAATTGCCCACTTTGATTCCATACCCATGTGATCATATCGGGTTCTGCTGAAATTGTTATCGGATCCGACTCCATTAGCCGCTGCATAGTATGTAGCTGCTCTATTGCCTGTTGGGATAAAGTTGGTCGAAATAACTGTTGTATCTCTATCAACTGTGCTACCTGTGCCAGTGTGATGTTCTCATCTAAGGTGTATGTGTATAATATGTTGAAACGGTACTTGAGAATTCCTCTACCCCAATCGTGATGCCATAGTGTGATTCTGGTTCCATTTCCTATCTGCATCTTGATGGATATTTGAAAGAAAGTTGATGCTTCCTTGAGGGTCTGTTTGGAAAAATCTGATGCCGGCATGAGGTATTCTTCATTATTTGTTGCGTGAAAAATTGATTTCCACAATCTTGGCGATTCCAATGCCCATTGCCAACACCACTTGAGCAGCATTGCATGATTGAAAGTATACAAGTCTTTAACCCCTAAACCTCCCAATTTTTTTGGTGTGCATACCAGATTCCAGTTTGCCAAATTAAGTTTCGATCGGTTTTGTGCTACACCGTGTCATAAGAAGTTCCTTCTTATTCTATCAATTTGGTTTATTGTCCATTTGGGTAATGTAAAACATGACATGTAATACGTCGGTAGTGCCGACAGAACCGAGTTTAAGAGAGTCAACCTTCCTGCGATTGATAGATATTTTGCTGACCATCCAGCTAGTCTCTTATTGAACTTCTCAATTAGCGGTAGAAATGCTGACTTGTTTAATCTTTTATTGGATAATGGTAATCCAAGATAGTTGAAAGGGAATTGGCCTAGTTTGCACTCCAACACCATAGCCAGATGGTTTCCAAGCTGTTGTGTACCTCTTGATATCAGCAGTTCAGATTTTTGAAAGTTGACCGCAAGACCCGATATGTTGTAAAAAGCAGTGAAGGCTATCTTGAGTATTTGCATATGTCTCTGGTCCGATTTGACAAAAAAATAAGGCATCGTCTGCATATAATAAACATGGTGTCATACCTGGAAATGGTAATTGAATTGCTCCCGTGTCCTTTAATTTCTGAAACCATCTGCTAAGGAAGTCCATGGAGATAATGAATATTAATGGTGAAAGCGGGTCTCCTTGCCGCACTCCTCGTCTAAGATTGAGTTTCTTTCCCACTAAACCATTAATGATCACCTGTGAGGTGCCCGAAAGAACCATGTTTTCAATCCAATTTAACCATTTATCCGGGAAGTTAAGATTTTGCATTATCTTCAAAACATATTCCCAACTAACAGTGTCGAACGCCTTATGTATATCGGCCTTAAAAATTGCCAAAGGAATGTTCTGCTTATAAGTGTGATGCAAAATATGTTGTGCATAGACAAATCCTTCCGTGATTTGTCTATTTTTTATGAAACCCGTCTGCGAGGGATGTATCAATTCAGCAATTCTTGGTTGGAGCCTTGATGCTAGTATTTTTGAAAAAATTCTCTGAATTGCATGAATCAAACTTATTGGCCGGTAGTCCTGTGGTCCGGTGGCGCTGTCTTTTTTTGGTATGAGAACCACGTGTGATGTATTGAGTGGTGATAGTGTGAGACCATTTTCTGTAACATGTTGAATGACCCTTAATATATCCGGTGCCAATAATAAGACATATTTCTTGTAAAATTCTCCCGTGAAGCCGTCGGGGCTCGGGGTCTTATTATTTGGCCATGATTGTATGACTTGTTGCACTTCCTCAATCGTGAATGGTTTGACCATGTCATTAAGATCATGTTGTTGATTGTACAGGTTTTGCCAATGAATATTTGGAGTCGGAGGAGATTGTTTTCCCATCAAGTTTTTATAATATTGGAAGAAGGCTTCACCTTTTGATTTCTGATCCGAGTATGTTATTCCATTCATTTGTATCTGTGGGATAGCGTTTCTTCTTTTATGTCCAGAGGCTATTGCATGGAAGTAACGAGTGTTTCTATCTCCCTCGAGATTCCATCTTAATTTTGCCCTTTGTTTCCATAGATCTTCTTCTAAAATTGCCAGCTCCTTGTATCTTTCCTTTGTGATTTTTTCAATGAATATTTCCAGATTTGTTGGTCTTCTTTCCTCTTTTATTTTGTCTACCCATCCAATATAATCTCTACAGGCTTTGATTTGCACCTTTATATTTCCAACCTTTGAATTTGCCCATTCTTTGATATGTTTTTGCGTTGCCTGTAGCTTTTGATTTAGCTGTTGTGGTGTGTGAGCTGTCCCCAATTCTTCTCACACATTGGAGACTAGATTTTCTAGGTCCTGGAATCTTAACCATAGATTTTCAAACCTAAAAATGTTTGTTTTTCTGAACTGTGTGTTGGCTGTGTATAATATGGGGCAGTGGTCAGATGAGGTATTTGGTAGAGATCTTTGATGCGAATTTGGAAATTTTTGACTCCATTCAGCAGATGTTAAAAACCCGTCTAACCTGGCCATTGTCGGGTATTCTCTTTCATTAGACCAAGTAAAATTTCTTCCTTGCATTACCAGATTTTGTAGGCCTAGGTCTATCAACAATGTCGCAAATGATACTGATCCTCTCCAGTCCGATTGGGGATTACTTCTCTCATTTTGGTTTGCCGTGACATTGAAGTCGCCACAAAGTATCCATGGCTCTCTATTAGTCGGCTTAATTTGTCTCAATTCCTGGAAGAAGTCATTTCTGTGCATTCTCACTGAGGGTCCATATACACCTGTGTACCATATTTTGTCTGTTGAGTTAGTCAATTCAAGCAATACAGAGATAGTGTACTGTGTCAAGATTACATCCCTCAGTGTAAATTTTCTTGTTGACCATGCAACCAGAATACCCCCTCTTGTACCATTTGCATCCAGCGTTCTTGATTGGTTAAAATTTCTACCACATGTTTCCTTGACTATTTCAATTGTCATGGTTTCGATTTTTGTCTCCTGCAAACAAATTATATCTGGCCTCTCTAATATAATTGTTTGTCTAATGGCTAACCTTTTATTTCTGTCATTTAATCCTCTTACATTCCATGAAATTGATTTGAATTTTGTGTTGTAGTTCATGAGGATACTAAATGACACATCTTACAACCATCCAATAATTCATTTTGAGCAACCTTGGCATAACAGAGGTACGCTAATTTTATAAATTGAGGCTGATACATAATGGTGGGATCGTGGTTACAACAAAAAAAGGCCCTATCGCCACAGATCCCCTTCAACCCGGTCTCATACCGATTTTGCAGTAATTTAAATGCAACTAAAAAGAGAAAACTTAGTAAGGAGGCTGGGGCATCGCCCTCACATGAGTACAAAATCCTGATTAACATAAAATCTTGATAACAGCACACGAGCTTTAAGCGCAGAATCTAATACATCAGTTCAGTGGTGCGGTGCCACCTGTCAGACCTGTTTCTTCACCTGCAACCAAGTTTTTGAAGTTATTCTCCATCTCCTCACTCATCCCGATTCCAGCCATGTTGATGACTATTTCGGCCTGACACGGGGTTAACGGGTCGGAGGTTTCCAGGTACGTCGGAGTTGGCTTGTTATTGGGTTTAGTTCTCCTTTCTCTCTTCTTTGATCCCGAACTTACCCCCCTTTAAGCCTGCATGCCCTCTCAACAACTGATTCGTATGGGCCATTGTGCTTATTCTCCAATCTTTGACTCTTGCGCAGCGGGCCAACAAGTTTTATCTTGTTCTTTGCCTTTTCTAGTTGAACTCCACCTTGAGGCCCCGATTGAGGCTCAAACACAGGGGCATACTCAAGCAGCAGAGACCTTATGTTATTGGGTCCTGGAGTTTTAGGCTCATGCTGCACTGGCCCAAAATGGAAAGGCCCAAGGTTTGAAGGCCCAGAACCTAAACCTTTTGTTTTCGGCTGCAAAATTTCAAATTCCAAAGTGGGAAAGTCGCATGCTTGTACAGTAGCTGTCGCCAGCTGGTCTGTCTGGCGAAATTGTTCTTCAGTGAGTGGGTTTTTAATGCCAACAGTTTCCATGTCAAATCCCGAGTTTCTAGCCTGTAATTCTGAGAAAAAGTTAGTTATAGTTGACCAGTTGATATAGATTTGACCTTTACTCTTTGAAAATTCTTGCAGAGGATGGCGTGCAACAGTGGCCACGATTTTGTTCCCCAGATAAATGTAAATTGTCTGTGCCACATCTGATCCTAGCATGATTGTAGCCTTTGGTGTGTTATGGCTGGAACTCATTGGTGTTGCTTTTGGTGTAATCAGTTTCTTTCCTCCATTATTGTTTGAAGGTTTCATCTTCTCTTTGGTTGGTGCAACTGTTTTTTCCTTGATTACCCACTTGGTTTTGAGTGTGTTTGATCGAGCAGTGGCCTTCCTTGTCGGTTTCAATTTCTTTATTTTCCTCTTGACTATCCACACTGTGTTTGTTTTCTGAACAACATTCACACGGTGTGTATTTCCCCTCCAAGGCATATTAGAAGCCCCGCTACTTCCCCCTTCTTCAAACTCGTCCGAAGATGGGTAGCACTGGTCGGTAAGGTTTGGGTAGTTGTATCTGGGTGGAGGTGGATATGTGTTTTGTGGTTGTGTTCCATTTGGTGGCTGGGGAGGGGGAAAGTAACCGGGTTGTGCAAGACGCCATCCCATTAGCTTGACCCTTACCCATTTGGCATAGTCTCCTATATGAACTTTGAGAAATCTGGGTAGGCGTGGAGGGTGTTTAGATGCAACGAGCAGTGTCATACGCTCGATCTGACCAGTTTCAAGCCCGTATGGAAACACATACTTAATCATGCCTATCTTGACCGACAGCTTTTCTAGTTCTTCTTCGTTCCAGAGTTGCAATGGTGCACCAAATAGCTGCACCCATGCCTCATAACCCGGTGGCTGGAAGGACATGCCCGATGTCTCTTCCCAGTTTGTCAGGTTAATGCGAACTTGGAGTTCAGGTATCTCATATGGTCCCTGTTGCACTATTGCATTACATAGCTCAGGGTTTTGACACATTAGGAAGTATCTTCCTCTGTCAGTTTGCAAAACTCTATAGAATTCCGGGTATGCCCCGAACCTGTAAGCTAGCATTCTTTTAATGGCCAAGGGCAGACCAGGTGAACGGTCACCTGTCAGTACTATGATCCAGGCAGAGCTTTGCAACGGTATGTTACTCTGTCTAGGTGGTATCTTTGGTGTCAGATAAATGTCTTCCTCTTCCGGGCGTTCGCTCCAGAATTCTTCAGCCATGTCTAACGGTTCTTTGAGAGTGTCTGCGTAAGAGTTATGTGTTACTCTTGCAGTGAAGGTTGGTTGTGGTTGGGGGTTTGTCTGTGGATTAGGTTTAGTTATCTGTATTGTAGGTTTTGACTGGGGCTGGGTTTTTATAGTTCCATGGCATCTTGTTGATAAATGCCCATATTTATGACACTTATAACATTTTGGTGGTTCACGGCACTGCGCCCTGACATGGCCTTTGGCTAGGCACCTAAAACATCTCCTTTCTCTTAGAGCTTTTGCGTGGTGTGCTTCCAGCTCTTTGGTACGATAGTGTCCTGGTGCTTGCTTGTATTGATGTTTCTCTAGCTTTTTAGTCCTTTTTGAAACTACCCTTTGCCATCCCTCATTTAATTCACCATTACTCTCTGATTGTTGGTGTTGGTAGCGCCGTTCCGGGAGCCAGGTCTGGTGTGTGCCCTGTTTTGCCCTATCTTGTCCTACTCTGTTTCCGTTAGAGAATCGCCCAGTGTAGAGGTTGTCTTGTCCTTCTTGTTGTTTGATGGGTTCAGGTCTCTGTAGCCTTTGCAGAATGATGGGAACTGTATTAATGGGTGCTCCATTAATGGTTGCACGGTGGAGAGGTGCCTGGTTGGTGGGGGTCTTGATCACCTTTGGGGTGGAGAATATTTCTTCAATCGGTCTAGGTTTTTGTTTCATTGCTTCATCAAACCAGCTTAACAGAGTTTTGTCTCCGGTAGGTGGTTCTGAGTTCGCCTTCCTTGTCGCCCTCCTTGTCGCCATCCGCTATCGGTTTTTTAGAACACAATTTTTTTTTTCTACAAAGAATTTCTTAATATATAATTTTGTATTTAAAAATTATCTTATAGGATAACAGATAAGATAACGGAAAAAATTAATTTGTCACCCTTACTCATATCCGATAAGTTAACGAAAAGAAAATCTTACCCGGCCTTATCCGTTTTTTCGGATACGATACGGGTCAGATGAACAGGCAAAAAATATCATTGACACCACTAACAACAAAAGATCTCGGCATGGCTCACCACCTTGGGCCTTACAACTACTTGAACTTAAAATGATGACATCACACGTCCGTCTCATCAGAACCAATTCCGTCGGTAGTTCCATAATTCCAAACGAGAGTGACATCAATAGATCGCATAGTATTTGGATGGACGGACTGAGCAACCCAATAAGAAGAATCATATATGAATAGCTTAGAAAGGAGGATTTCATTGTAAATGGATATGAAAGTAAACTAATATTCACTCAATTTTCTAAAAATCACACTAAACCCCATCCTATTAAAAGAATGAGCAACCCATGCGTAAGAGAATTCATTGTGAATGGATTTACTTGTGAATCACATTTCATTCTGATAAGAGGATTTCCTTGTGAATCACATCTCTCACCTCCCCTTCTATTTACGGCCAAGGTCAAAATTGATTTCTTTTTCATGTTTACAAAGGAGATCAATAAAGCAATTCAAACTCAACCTATCCTCTGACGAACACCAACAACAAATTTCAAACATTGCAATGGGTCCAATTAATTAAGGCGAGATAATTTGCAATAACATAAAATTAACAGGTGAAGTGGAGTTCAAATTTAGCGCAATTAAAACCTTTCAACTGTATTATTAAGTTCAAATTGATCTCAATTAGTCAAATTTATTGCTCAGCTGGCCTCAAAGAAACACTTATATAACAGAGAGAAATAAACAGTCAAATAAGTTGAGGTGAGGTCGTCAGGCCATGTTCAAACAAATCCACAAAATTCCCCAACGAAAGAAATAGCCTGGGAAAATGATATGGGCCAAATCTAGGCCTCTTGGGCCAATAGGAAAGAAAATAAGGGCCGAAAGTTCATCGTAGTCAAATAAAATAATTTATTAGTGAGGCTGCAATTTACAGAAGGGGGGCAGGGAAATATAAATATCTTGCATAGTTTTGCATGTGTATAAACCAATACTAGACACCAAGAATGTGATACTAATGTTGTTTGGTATATGTGTGTAGGAAATTAACGTGAGAGTATATATTGTGAATAAAGTATGAACACCGAAGTATCATTCAAGTCTCACTCTAAATTTTGTGCAAAATATAAATTAAGTTACTGGGAATCCCACACTTCTTCCAAAAGTTTGAGCCAAATTTAATTATAGTGAAAATAAAGCATAACTGAATTTCGTAACTGCTCAAGTTTGTTAAAGAATGGCGCGCTAAAAATAGAAGAGAAACTAAGCAAATAAGAAAGTTAACAAAATTAACCTACAAGTTCATAATTTTTGTGCAATGCTTTAATATGATAAGCATACATAAAGCGTAGGAAACCATTCGACTCGTTTCTGTATGGTATAAAAGACGTTAAAAAGGTAAAAAGGAAACCGAAGTTAATAATAACAATAACAAAAAGAAGTACACGATATCTTACGTGCCAGCATTGTTATGATTAGGTATCCTAAAGTGTCATATGTACGTTAGCGGGATCTCGTTCTTTTCATTTACCTAATCCTTCGCAAACCTACAAATGTAAATAAGAGTTGCTTTAACGGGCATATAACACAATTTTCTTTGAAATATATAGAGACCCCCATAAGCAAAGATCACATATTAAGAGGTAAAAAAACAATAAGGTATAGAAAGAGAAACTACTCTTTTCTTTAAAACCATTGATAGTTAGAGGACTAGCTGGCTTGCAGTAGCAGCATGTTTGTTCAGTCTTTCGATTCCCTTGCTCATCCTCGAGAAGGGCGATTGCATAGGCTCATCAGGGGCAGAACAAAAATTTGAATTTGGGGAGACTGAGCCATCGAAAGAACAACTGCATAGGGAGTGTCAATTGGTATATGCATCTGTAAAAAACCATATGAAAATAATCACCCCAATAAGCAACTTCCGATTTTATGGGGGGTGACTGGCCCCCCTTTGTTATATGCCTCAACTTCTCAATCTATGTCATGATTCACTTTTTCGTGTTTATGTTACGGGGCCTTTCCAGTTGGTTTTGTTACATGCCTTTCACTATTTCTTGTTCTTCTTGCTACCTTCCAATTCACAATGAAGGCTTCATATATCTTTGATCCGGAGAGAATTTTTTTTCATATTATATTCGATCCATTTTTTTTCATTTATTATTTTATTTTATTATTTGTTATTTGAATCTCCGTTTTTTTTTTCATTTGTGTCTTTTATTTTTTTTCTTAATTCTATGTGAATGTCAATAAAAAGGTCTCTAGGTCAAATTTGATCAAGTCATTGCATGAGCATATAGGCAACACATAGATGAACACACTGGAAAAATAATTTCACATTTATAATTTTCTGTAATTTATGGTAATGGTTTGAATTCCATATTTTGAAAATCAGAAACACAATCAAAACTATTGCTGGCTTGCTATCTGGCAGTCAGAAAACCATCTTTTCATCATAACCGTCAATCCTCATAAATTATGAAATTAAATATACATACAGTATGAAAATTTATGGTCACTCCCATATAAAGAACTCCCAATTTGGATTAGTCAATTTATCACACTAAAAAAGACAAATCAGCATACCAACAAAGGGCAAATTGGTCAAAAACAGTTGGTTCAAGCTCAAAATTAATAAAATGAATGTCTAAGAACTTTTGAGAATTTGTAAAAATACACACATACATCCCAGAATCATATGATTTAAACCTCGTGTTATGTACAAAATTGTTGAGAAATATTTTTTTTGAAACACGAGTTGGAGGTCAAGCCACACCCAACACATTTCAAACCCATATGTATTAATACAAAGGATTTCCCACTACAACAATGTAGATACTTTTTGCGAGAGAAAAAGCAAATTTATGACGGTACTCCCTCGCGAAAAGTACCGTCGCAAAAAGAAAAAGCTGAAGAATGAGAGTAGTCCGTCGCAAAAAGTCACTTTTTTATCCTCGCGAAAGGTGTCTCATTCTTGTTGTGTCCCCACTTTGTGGGTTTCGAACCCATGATCCACATGGGAGTCATGTGCCTTTGTCACTAGACCAAAGACAGGTTCTCAATTATTGAGAAATGTGTTTGCTACTTTGATCAGAGAAGGTACAAGAGGTCATATCAAGAAATGAGTCAGGAAAAGAAGCAAACTTTTCTGATGAAAAACTATGCAAATAAGCAACTCAAAACATGAGATAGTAGTAATAATCCAATACTGAATGCTCATGCGAGGACAAATGTTTTATTAGTTTCAGAGACTAAAATGCAAATAGATTAGCTTCATCAGCTCCTCATGATGCTACTAAGTCGTTGTAATATAAATTTTAAGACATATTTTTATCAAACTTTTTATCTGTATGTACATTTTAGAATAGTAGTTGCAACAAACCAGCTTTTATATATGTTGGATTTTCTCTTCATATTCTATCCAATCTTATAATATGTTCATGTTGCAACACACAAGCACGATACTAGTGTGTGTGTGTGTGTGTGTGTGTCTATATATATATATATGAGTTAGGCTGGGGTGCTATGGATAGCATAGTGGCCTCTCGTGCTACGGCTCAATATTCAAGTTTTCAAAATCCAAACGGTCGATCCGAACCGTTCATCTTATTCTCCATATTAATATCTGCTTGGAGACCAAATTTTACATTTTTCTGAATTTTTTTACTATTTATTAAGTATTTTACAAAATTGTTGATCCAACGGTGGCTGCACAGAACAGTAAAACCGTTGGATTAGCGATTTTCAAAGTGACTTAATAAATAATAAAAAAATTCAGAAAATTATAAAATTTGGTCTCCAAGCAGATATTAATATGGAGAATAAGATGAACGGTTCGGATCGACCGTTTGGATTTTGAAAACTTGAATATTGAGCCGTAGCACGAGAGGCCACTATGTTATCCATAGCACCCCAGCCTAACTCTATATATATATATGAATATGCTACGTGTAGCATAGAGGGCCTCCGTGCAATAGCTCCATATTTGAGTTTTCAAAATCCTAATGGTCGATCCGAACTGTTCAACACGATCTCCATATGAATATGTACTTGTAAATCAGATTTTACATTTTTTAGAATATTTTTAGATAGGTAGAAAATCACTTGATCTGAAAATTTTGTACCATTCAGATCAAGTGATTTCTACCTATCTAAAAAAATAGTAAAAAAATTCTAAAAAAATGTAAAATTTGGTTTGTAAGTACATATTCATATGGAGATCATGTTGAATGGTTCGGATTGACCTGTAGGATTTAAAAAACTCAAATATTGAGCTGTTGCACGGAGGCCCTCTATGCTACGCGTAGCACTGTAGCCAACTCCTATATATATATATATGGGCTAAGTTGCTTTGCGAATTAAAGAGGGTGTTTTACTTGCCATTTATATCTTTATTTTCAATGTTCAAATAGTCGATTTGAATCTTTCAACATGATCTTCATATTAAAATGTGCTTGGAGATCCAATTTTACATTTTTTTTTTTAAATTTACTGTTTTTTCAGAATTTTTGAATATCACAACTTTTTATTAAAGCAATGATTTTCAAAAAATTTGAAAAAATAGTAAAAAATTTCCAAGTGAGACAGGAGGTGCTAGTCTATGAAAAATGATGCCAAGTGGAAATTTGATGGGTAGTGGAACCAATCTGACAAGTAGGTCGTCCAGTCTCTGAAAGATGATGCCGTGTGAAAATTTATTGATGGGGCACATCTTCGGGTAAGAAAGAACTTGGTCGATCTAGGAGTAGGTCTTTTCGCCACAGTAGAAATAGGTTCATAATTTGTTTTTTATTATTTTATGTTTTGTGTGGTGTGTGCTATAAATAATTAATTATTGGTTACTTTAATTGCGTGGAAAACTATATGAGATGGAGAGAGATTAAGATTCAAGATGCATCCAGGATTCCAGGGTTAAATTGGTCTTGTGTATGTATCCTATTGTTGCGGAATAAATGATTTCACCTAACATTATGCAATTGAAGCTTAAAATATGAACTCTTGATGGACGTTTTGAAGTCTTTTTCACCAATTTCTCTCAATGTATGTTATTTTCATTTTGGTGTCCTCCAGTTACTTGTGAAAACCAAATTGTATTTTTCATCCATAAATGCATATGAAATGGATTTTATAAGGTGTTTGGGTGTTAAGCTATGAAATTAGCATGCCAAAATGTGTAGGTCAATTTGTTTTATATTGCATCGCATGCCATATATAAATGCAATTCAAAACCATTTTTTAGAATAAAAAATATGCAAGTTGCATTGCTACTATAAATAGTAGGTAAGACATCAATTTTTTGCTCAACTGTAGAGTTGTATGAGAAGTGAAATGTAATTAGAAGCTCAACATGCAATGTATGGTAGTGGTAGTGGTAGTCGTAGTAGTAACAGCAGTCGTAGGAGCAGTAGCAGTAGGAAAAATATTGTTATTCAGCACATTTTGCAAAATTTGGTTTACTGTAATGTTATTTTGAGAAAATTTGTTTTACCTAATGATGTTTTTGAGTATGTTGTTCGCAGTAATTACTAGTTTTTTCAAAAAAATTTGTACCAATATATGCTTGTTTTGAAAATTGCGACAATGTTGTTTTCCTTGTTTGAGGTGATGTTATTTCCGATGATTTTGTTTGTCATAATATTTTTTCTGAAAATATTGTATGCGGTTATGCTATTTCTGAAAAAACTTAATGATATTTACGTTAATATTGTTTGAGTTAATGCTAGATTAAAAAAGAGTAGGATTCTGCAAATTTACGTTAATATTGAAGTAATGCTTGGTCTTTAAAGATAACCACTAAAGCAGACCAAGCATTTTCAGAAGGAAGATTTTAGGGTGAGACATAATTTCATATTTTTAAATTAAAAGTATTTTTTTTTTTCTGATAAAAGCCTAGGATTTGACGCCTTGGTTTCACTATAGAGGTGTTCATTAAAGGTTTATAAGTTAAGTTTAATGTGTTTATTTTTAATTATTTTTTGACTGGTTAACTTTATACTAAATAAATATATATAAAAATTTATATATATATATATTTGACATGTAAATACATCACATGTAAAAATAAATTGGTTTCAGTGATTTAGATTCATCGTTAGAAGTGCATTCGACGTCTTGTTTTTGATTTGGCATTCCATTTAGTGTGCTTTTAAAGGAACATTTTTATTACATCTAAAGCGAACTAGGTATACGGTTTTTATTACATCTTCTTTGTGCAAATTACTGCCCAATAAGATAACAAAGAAGCATTTGTCAATATCATATTTCTAGTATTAATAAAGCATTTGTTAGAAAAAATTAATATATTCCTCATTTTCCAAGTGCCCCAACTTATGGGGTTAAGCACAACTCTAAAACTTTGTTGTTGGCTAACAGGCAAAGTCCCCTAGCATAATAAAATATCATCAAAAGTGTTACACTATGGTTTAGTATTTTTAATTTTATCTTCTTCTTTTTCACAAATAAATTAAGCAGGGTAAGCTGTCATGGCAAATGGTCCTGTCAAGATATATAGAAAGAATTTCCCATTCAAGAATCAGCGGTCAATGTTTTCTTTAGAAGAAGTCTTCCATTAATAGTTGTGATAAAGACATCTCTTGGTATAAATTTCTCATTATTCGTGTGTTTGTTTTTTCTAATATATAGTTGTCTAATCTTGCCGCTTATAACCAACTTCATCTATTCATTATGTTGCAAAAAAATAGTTTCTAAAACGTCTACGTTGAAATATATATTATTGTATGAGAGAACGAATCAATTTCATTTTAGATGTCTGAGCTTGTAATTTAGAGAACATATCACTTAGGCAGCAGTATAGTGTGTTGTGTTGATTTGGCATTCCATGTACTGTGCATTTAAAGGAATGGGGGGCAGTCCGGTCTAGTAGGAGCTGCCCGATTTGCATTAAGATTTGTATATATAATTACAAAATTTGTGCAGATTGAGTGCTCAAGATCCTGTATGTTGATCAGATGGCTTTGACATCACATCAGACTGAATTGGCCCCCATTCCGTATTCAAATACTGTAATTGTGGTTATTTCTTGTATGAAAATTCTGTTCATGCAGTATGATTTGCATGCCTTCAATTTCAAAAATAGTAAAAGAAAAACAGGGCCAAAAAAAATTAAATTAATTATAAGAGGAAATTGAAATGCATGCGCTATGTTGGTGCCTTCCTGAAGGTAAAAGTGAGTGAGGCTAATTAATTACAGACAATTTAAAGAAAGCTACCCTGGACTGATTAATTAAGTAGTAAGGATCTTTATGGTTTGGAATCGCAGAGATAGACCTTCAAGGTATGGGGGTCAAACCATATAAAATTTTTATGCTACAAATAGGGGTCAGTCAATTTATATGAATGGGAGTCAGTCATATCAAATTTTTATGCTGCGAATAGTGGTTAATATTACCGTATTTATAACATTTTACTCTATACTATATAGAAAATCGTATATAAGTACAAAAAAATTCAAAATAAATGGGGATCAATTGATCCCCGTTCCTTCAATGTAGCTTCGTCTCTGATTTGGATAATGAGAAAAATAACAATTTAAATATGAGAAATAAATTGTTATCATGAGAAATTAGAAAGGAGAGGTCGCTTTAGAAACTGTGTTTTTGTAATTCAATGCATATATGCAATTGGCTACAAGTGACAAAATCAAACTCTACAGAAAAGAATAAATCAAACTGACAACTGAAACAAGCTTAAAATACAAGGACTAAAAAGAAATTTCTTATCAAGAAATATCTTTATCACATCACAATTAATACGATCGAGGCTTTTTCTAATGAAAAAATTGAATGCTAATTTTGAAAATTCTTCTTGAAAATTTGAATAGAAATTTGCTAAAGACCGAGTGACTCTTCGAATTTCTCTTTCAAGTGAGTCTCAGTATCGATCTTCGTTATAACGATTAGAGGTTGAGATTGTAAGTTTTGCAATTAGACCTTCTCGTTTTAAATTTTTCTACGCGTAGGAGATATATATGTACACGGTGCCTCACTAAGGTATGACAAATCAATTTGCAGCACCTTTCAGCATCAAAATTGGCATAACAGATCGGTCCACAAAGTGCCTCACTGTAGATGGTCTTTATTTTAAACCACAAATAAACATGACGTTCTAGTTTTAGCACACCTATCTAATTAAATTCGTAATAACTAATGCCACCTGCACCCTTGAATTATTGCACCAAACATCAACTTCAACAATGATTCAGTCTCCAAATTTATGACCGACACATGCACACCCATTCATTCTTCAGTTCTAAAATATTTTTTGTTGGAAAAATATTACAAAAATGCCTCTAATTTATACTTATTTATCTTGTCCCTCCATTCGCTATTTCTCGTCTCTCATGGCATCACTTACCAATATACTTGCAATTGCACTTTTTATCTCCTATTACACTCCTACAATTCTGGTGCTTGGAAAACAAAGATTTTCGAAAGATTGCCCCCCATTAAGATGCAGCAAGCATGGACCCATAGTCAGATTCCCATTCCGTCTCGACAGCCATGCACCGTACTGTGGTTATGACACCCTCATCCTCTCTTGCTCAGGTGGCAACACAGTCTTAACACTCCCCTCTTCTGGTGACTACAACGTGACCTCAATAGACTACAAAAAGTCGATGCTGGCAATAACAAGATACTCTTGGACCCTTAATTGTTCGTGGTCTCAAATTGCCGAGCCCAATGTAATTGGCTCTCTCTTCATTCGTCCTTTTCCTGTAGATGTCAGTTGGCTTGATTGCTCGGACGTGCTCACCTCTTTCTCTGAAGATGAGTATTTGGCCGGTCCAATTTCGTGCCTCAGGTCTGAAGGCAGCTTCATATATCTGGCCTGGGCTCGTACCGTCACTAATGTGCTTCCTTCCACCTGCACCATGATTAGAAATGGCACCTTGTTTACCAGACCCAAAGTTTCACCTCGAGATTGGGGATACAATCCTTCATCATCTTCTGAATTTCAACATGTGATAGGAGCCTTTGAAGCAAGTCCAGTCGTTGCACTGTATTGGCATGATGAGTTGATCAACTGCAGCATTTGTGAAAAGAAATGGTGGCATCACTGTGAATTTAATCTCGAAACAAAAAGATCATTCTGTCAAGGTGACCATATTATATAGTTGACCAGTGGCATATCTTATTTATTATAGATATGCAGTTTGGACCATGTATATACTTTGCTTTTGTTATATTTTATAATAATAATATGCCTGTTAGATACAAGCCTTAATTCATATCTTCATTTAATTTTAAAATTAATTAGTTTACAACAAGGAAAAAAATTAAGATACTCTCAATAGTCAATATAACATATAAAACTTCTTCTTTTTTTCAGAATCACTTATGGTGCTGAAAGCCGGTATGATCACTCAACAACTCATGCTGTTATGCTGAAAGATCAGATTTGATTACAGTCTATTTAGCTTAAGATCCTAATCTTTTTTTTTTCATTAGGTGCATCCATAGGTGCAACATCTGTTCTTATTTTGGGAATATTTGCTTTCTTCTATATACATCACCAGTCTAAGAAAAAGAAAACCATTCGTCAGAAGATTGAAAACTTCCTGAGAAGCTACAGGGTGATGAATTCAACACGATACACATACAATGACCTCAAAAATATAACGAATAGGTTCAAGAAAAGAATAGGCGCTGGGGCATTTGGGTCAGTCTATAAAGGGGAGTTGCCTAATGGAATTCCAGTAGCCGTTAAGATGCTACATAGATCTGCTTGGGGTGGAGAACAATTTGTCAATGAAGTGGCCACCATAGGAAGAATTCACCATGTACATGTTGTTTCTCTTTTGGGGTTTTGCTCTGAAGGAAAAAAGCAAGCACTTGTTTATGAATTCATGGAGAATGGGTCACTAGAGAAGTACATATTCTCCACAAGATGGAGAAATCGCCAATTTAGCATGGAAGATATGCTTGTAGTTGCTACAAGCATTGCAGAGGGTATCGAATATTTACACCAGGGCTGCGACCAACGTATTCTTCACTTTGATATCAAGCCTCACAATATTTTGCTTGACCATAATTTGGTTCCTAAGATCTCCGATTTCGGTCTCTCCAAGCTCTGTCCCAAGGATCAGAGCTACCTGACCATAAGTGCTGCTAGGGGTACAATGGGTTATCTTGCTCCAGAAATGTACTCTAGAAACTTTGGAGCAGTCTCTTACAAATCAGATGTTTATAGTTTTGGTATGTTGATTTTGGAGATGATAAGTGGAAGAAAGAATACTGACCCATTAAGAGAGGGAGGCGTTCGGAGTGAAGAGGTATACTTCCCAGAGTGGATTTACGAGCAATTAGCTCAAGGAAAAGACTTGTGTCTAGTCCTTGATGTGGGTGGCAATGAAGAAATTGCAAAAAAGCTTGCTACTGTGGCATTATGGTGCATCCAATGGAGTCCAGAAGATCGACCTTCCATGACGAGAATTGTTCAAATGTTGGGTGAAAACATGCAAAATTTGCAAATGCCCCAAAACCCTGTAATGCCTTCTTCATATTGTGATGTTGCTACTTCTGGCCAAAGTAGCTAGGTATTAGTTATACATGGAGGCTTGATTTGTATTATCATTTTTATCTTCTTTTTTTTTTTTAAAGGAAGGGTATTTGCCCATACTGTTAGTGTTACTTCACATTCTCTAAAAATAAATAACAATGGACTGAGTTATTTTGATGAAACATTAAATTAGTTAAACTTTGATGGATTAAGTTCCTTTTATTTTTTTCTGTCATCTAGTGTTTCCTCTGTCGAAATTTTTGGGTTGAAACTGAAAGTCTACTGTGACACTGACTCTAAAATTGTAAAATGTGGCATGTTCTTATTGCTTTTCATTTATCCCAGTTATTACTCAATATTTTTGTGCTCGAATTTTTATTAGGTTTTTAGAAGCTTTATGGTTATTAGGCATTAGTTTTTAGTACTGGTACGTTTTACTGTAATAGTTCTTCACTTTATAATTTTGTGGTTTTTTTTCCCTTTGTATTGTTGTGTGCTACCGGTTTTGTTTATGTTAATGGAAATTTAACATTGGCTTAGCCAATTATTTGAGAAACGCAAACATATAAGGATCGTGGACCACATAAATTATAGTGTGGGTATTTGGTACAGATCACATCAAGCATTTACTAAGAATTCCAACTCAATGACTTTGACTAGTCAAATTATATTTTGTAGTCTAAGTAATATGGATATCAACATCAAAGAAAATTCTTTGATTGATAATTATTTGACCTCATTCTCATTTATGCTTCTTCATAATATACAGCCATTATCTATAAAACTATCCCTTGCAACTGGTTTATATGGTATCCAAAAACAAAAACTAAGAAGCATGAAATTCTTAAACTTAATCATTGCTCTCTTCCTCTTTTACAATTTTGGAAGTTCCAACTCTTCTTCATGTGGAGAGTTTGGTAACATCACTTATCCTTATTATCTTCCTGGAACATGCAAGTGGAAGGCCTATGAGTTGCAGTGTGATGGCAATGACACCGTGTTATACATTGCGTCCACCAAGTATCTTGTAAAAGATATATCATTCGAAAACAGGACACTTAGGCTTGTTGATCCTGACATGGCAGTAGGGGGCTGCCGCTTACCAAATAAGAATCTTATTTGTTCAAAATCCCGTTATTTGCCTTCTTTTTTAAGTTGGTACACGATTTCTTCTGATTTTAATTCAGTCTACTTCTTCAATTGTACCGGAGAATTAGAAGACTCTATGTACAAGCCAATACATTGTATGGATGGGCCTCATTCAAGAGTTTATGCACGACGATTAGATTACTATGCTGAGGTGGGAAGCACTCCCAAGTCATGTAGGTATGTAGGATGCACTGTACCCAATCAAGAGGTGCGAAATCCTTGGAACGAAAGTGATGGTGTCGATCTGATGCAGATGCTGGGACAGGGATTGGTGGTAAGCTGGGACCCGAGCGGTGTTTACCAGGCTAATGGGGAGTACAACAATCAGACATGCTCTATTTTGAACTATTGCTGGATTGATACCACTAGGTAAACAAAAGTATCTATCTTTTCTCCAAAATGGTCTTGCGGCAATCATGGTTAGATATTAATAATAGACACACTACTAGAATCCCCAATATTAGCAACGGTAGGATTTTGATTGTAGCAACGGCGTGCCCTTGCTACAAGCCCGAAAAAGACCATTAGCAAGCGCGGCGCTTGCAATAACTACCGTTGGTTAAAGCTCCCTTGCTAATACTCGGATTCTGATTTGTTGCAAGGGCTACACTTGCTAATATTCTTGTCCAGGGTATTTGCAAGCGGGGCGCTTGCAAATAGCACGCTTGCTAATACATTGATTTTTGGAGCCCAACTGAGTATTAGCAAGGTTATGTTTTGTGGGTCCCACTGAGTATAAGCAAGGATATGTAGTGTAAGCCCCACAGAGTATTAGCAAGGAGCCAAGGATATCATTTGTGGGTCCCACGTATTATTTGCAAAGATGTCCCATGTGGGTCCCACTTGATTATTAGCAAGGGTAACAAACGTAGGCCCCACCTAACTATTTGCAAGGGTAATGAATGTGGTCCTACCTGACTATTGGCAAGAATATCTTTGATACTTTTTGCATGCTCCAATCCTATTATCCTCTCACGTTGTACCAATCTGGTACCAACCCGATACCAACCCAATAAGTGGTTACATTTCCATTGAACCAGATTTACAAGAACAGATTGAAATATAGAGATAACATGTAATAAGCATTAATCAACAAAGTGTATTATCATACATTTTACTAAAATACCAAAAAACAATACAACAACAGTACAAAAAATATAACCACGGCCCATTAACAAAAATTTACAATAATTTACAGTCAACAAATTAGTTGCATAATTCTAAAATTTGTAATTAGCATCAATCATCATATGCAACATTGACTTGGTCTTGTTACAAGTTTTCTCTAGGCAGGATGATAAACAATTACCGAGAAGAAAAACAAATAGATCATTTGAAGCGATCCTGTAATTTGCACAAGGAAAAAAGTACATTAAAAAATTATCATATATTTAACCATAAGAAACTAAAATATGTTTACAACTTACAAGTCCTATAAGGTTTTCAAGGCAGACTATAACTAAACTTTTCCTGTTTTCAAGGCAAGACTATAACTAAAATATTATTCAAATTATCAAGTCATTTCATATTTTCTAAAAAACAGTACATAAATAAATTACCCAATATCAAGGTAATTTGCTCATGGAAGCCAACTGAAACAAATTGTAATTTAAGAGAGTATGAGCATGTGTGTATAAATACATACCAGTCAATAGTGACGCCTGCTCTTCGGTTAATTTTGCACTGAAACCCTTAAATAATACAGTGAAAACACAATCAAATATAGTAAAACATAAATAATACGGTTTTTACTGTAACATCCACTTTCTAAATAAGATATATATGAATATTAACCTTAGAGAGCTTATGTATAGTCTAGACTCATCAGCCAGGGAAAATACAAAACAGGTTTATAAGGTGCACCTGCTGCTGGATGTGAGTTGTTCTTTAAATTTCTTGAAGTTCTGATTTCTCATGCACACACCTTAGCACACGCTACATGTCCGCACCAGACCAGCGATCGCCCCACCTGAGCCGCCTCCAGCCTCGCACGAGTGTTTATAAGTTAGCTTTCACATAATATACTTGTCCTTGTTCAGCCAAAACACTAAATTTACAGAACTTGTCCTTCAATTACCAAAAAGTGAAAATTTTAGGGTTACCAAAATTAAACCAAAAAAATGTAAAACTAGTAATTTCCAAATTAATTACCGCCTTACTACATGATTTGGACAAAATCAGTTGGCTCGCAACAAACTCGACTGGATGTTCGATCTAACCTTACTCGATGGGGCAGATTTCTACCTGATATCAGTTGACATATAACTGACGAGTGCTTGAAGAATCTTCGGGTCTCTTCATCATGTGTTTGCATTAGTCCACCCTAAAACACAAAATATTGAAAAAAATATATATCAACTCCTAAATGTTAGTGTTTTAGTACAATTAATTATGTTTATCCTTTTTTTTGGTAAATCAGTACTATACTGACCAGCTTGACCTTGTCATACACTGACCAACCTACTATGTATATCAAGTGGTGTGCCTCCAGTATGGCATGGCATGAGAAATTTATGTATTTTAAATTGACTTCAGCCCACTGCTTATAAACGAAACTTCAGCCACTGCTTAAATTTTCCAATAAGTTAATGTATTTTCCAATAGAACAAGAAATTTAAGTTCTTTTCTCCTCGGCCACTGGTTTCTTTAAATTGACTTGCATAAATTGGTGCCTTAAATGGACTTTAATTGAAACAATTATGGCAAAACTTAAGACCAAAACTAATAAACTAAACAGTGCTGGAAAAATGGTGCTAAATCTCCAGAATAATGGAAAAATACAAACCTCAATTCCAATTATGTCAAAATCGGTGCCCAAAATAGATCTCAGTTCTAGAATAAGGTTGAATTTACCTCTAGAGCAAACTAAATTAAAGATAAATATGGTCGAACTGACCTCCGAGAAAGAGCGCGACGTTGCACACACGAAAAGCATTTGCGGCGTCGTGAGAGGCGTTGCGCCCCGCCATGGCCGTCTCCACCAGCTTCTCTGGGCTTCTCACCACCTTTCTTCAGAAATCGTGTAATCGGACCTACGGAGAATTGTAGCCCCGCCTTGCTGCTCCTGGATGTGGTTTCGATTTGGGTGTCGGCTCAAAGAGAGAGAGAGAGAGAGAGAGAGAGAGAGAGAGAGGGAGACAGGCCGCCCAAATGAAATGTTTGGAGAAATGAAAACAAACCCTAAGTGCAGAGAGGCTTTGTATCCTGTTTACTAGGAAACTTACATACAGATTCATATAGTCTGAGGTAACGTTATATTTATGTTTAGATCGGAGTCGTATGATTATCGTTATGCACGAATATTAAAAGATTATGTGCATCATCTACAACCGAATCTAAATAGATATATTATGTTACCTCAGAGAACAGGGACTCTCTACTCACACCCTCTAAAATGAAGTCATCAAGACCATCCATTACCTATCGAACAGTTCTAAACTTAATATCTGAACTTAATATTTACTAATTGAGTAATATATGTACAGCAAAAAATTTGCATAAAATTTCAAAAAAAAAAATTTATTTACATCTTATATCATCGAATGATACTTATCATTATCATTTTTTTATATGCTCGTCATTATATGCCCATTCAAATTTATAAAAATATTTTTCGAACCGTTCGTTTTCACACGAGAACTCAACGGTTGATTTGTAACGAAATCAATCCAAATCTATTTTAAAATAATCAAGGGAAAACATTGAACGTATGGAACATAAATATTTTGTAGTTTGATTATGACGGGGCTTCGATCCAACATGAAGTGCTTATGGCCATACGATGCATCAATTTTCAATCAACTAGATGGATGGGTAAATAAAAATAATTTTTCGTCGAACTTTGGTGCAAGACAATAAATGCGGTGCTATTTAATTTCAACGGTTCCGATCGGCCAACAGACAATATATTTTCGCGCGCCTTCACTAACTCACAAAACAAGAGTTTATGTCTCATGTAACATAAACTCTTGTCTTGTGAGTTAGTGAAGGCGCGCGAAAATATATTGTCTGTTGGCCGATCGGAACCGTTGAAATTAAATAGCACCGCATTTATTGTCTTGCACCAAAGTTCGACGAAAAATTATTTTTATTTACCCATCCATCTAGTTGATTGAAAATTGATGCATCGTATGGCCATAAGCACTTCATGTTGGATCGAAGCCCCGTCATAATCAAACTACAAAATATTTATGTTCCATACGTTCAATGTTTTCCCTTGATTATTTTAAAATAGATTTGGATTGATTTCATTGCAAATCAATCGTCGAAATGGCAAGAGAAAATGAACGGTCCACAAATATTTACTAAATTTGAAGGGACAAATAATGATGAAATTATTTAAAAATTTACATTTTAAGTATGATTTGACCATAGTAGATGTAAAAATAAATTAATTTTATTTTTTGAATTATTTTCATGTTATTTGTTGTACATCTATTTAATTAGTAAATATCAAGTTCTGTGCCGTCGGATAAAAAATGACTGGTTCTGATGTCTTAGTTTGGACGATTTTGTTAACAGAGTAGTTTTGATTTTAAGCAGCACATGGCCTATATAATTTAAAGAATGTTCAATGTATATAACAAATTTTTTGTAGCTAAAATTGCTCTGTTAAAATCTATACTTAACCATTTTTTTGGTTACCCCATCACATCCAGAGAAATTCCTCTCTAGAAAATTCATCTCCTTAGCTGGATTTTTCTCTTCTCAGCCCCCTTTTCGTTTCCCTCTAAAACCATTTGGTTTCCCTCTAATTCGCCAAACATTTTGTTTCCCTCTAAAACAATTTGTTCCCCCCTAATTCGCCCAACATTTTGTTTCCCTCTAAAACGGTAAAACCATTTTGTTTCCCTCTAATACCTCTCTCTCTTTCCTCGACTCTTCTCCTCTTTCCCTCCGCCACTTCAGATTCTAATCGGTCGTCGCGATCGAAGAAACCACCGTTCCCAAGGTTGAAATGGGCAGATCAAACTCACAATCGAGTCTGACAATGCCAAGGTTTATTTTTTCAGTTTTTTTAGTTGTATACCGCTATATGATTATGTGCACACAAGGTGTTCGATGAATTGACATAAGTGCACAATAAATTTTCAGGCAAGAAAGGCTATAAGAACTAGTGAGAGGCCATTTGGTAAAGAAGCAAGCCACGGCGACTCTTCGGGGCATGCATGCCCTGGTCACACCAAGCCCGGGTCCAGCGAATGCACATGGTCGATGAGGCACAAACACAGAGTTATCAGCACCCAGCTCAAAGCTGGAGATCGTCTCCCCAGCATCCACGGCACCAGCCATATTTATGTAAGTCAAAATTAAGGCTATGCTTAATTGTTATACCAAGAAAATAATTCAAGTATCAATACTTCCATAGGAAGGTGTGCTATATAAATTTGTAACTAAAAGATTGTCCGATTTTGCACTTACCATTGCTAAATAAATATGGCAGTGATTATAGTCACCTGATTTGTTCAATTTTTAAAAAAATCAGTATAGTAAAATCACAGGGCTTTAGTTATGAAACCAATACACCATTACATTGATTATATTTTGATACATGATAAACATCACCCGTTCAACAGATTATATGATCTGGGTGCTTTTATAATGAGAAAGGACACAATCTTTTGTATTTGGCTCTGTCCAATTTATACAACTTATTGTAGGTCGCATGATATATTGAATTTCAATATACAGGGATTTACTTGAAATTGACCTGTTATCAGGGAAGTTACAAAATTGTATAATTTTTGGTAGATATGTACTAACAAAGAGTATGCTATTATAATCGATTTAATTTGTAAAGTGACATGTAGATTTTCCTAATTGTCATACCATGTTGGTTTGCAATAGATTGACATCCAGAATAGCTTATACCCTTTTGTTTGTGGTGAGATGTAAGCCATATAGCATCGGAGTGAAATAAGTTGGATCAATCTGCCAACTTTGTATGTTATTCTGAAATAAATTGTAGAGGTTGTGAACAAAATAAACATACACATTATCAGGTCACGTAGAGGTTGTGGATTCGGAGGTGCCAGTTCTGAATTGAGCCTGGGTTACACATGGTGCTGGTACCAAACGAGGAGGAATCGATTCTCATAGGGGAGGATGAGATGGCAGCATGGCTCCACTACCCAATTGACACGGCTGATACTAGAGTCGTTCTGAATAGTCAAACAGTGGCAGGAACCGGTAATTTACTGCTGCCTTTGTTGCCGGGTAAGGCTGTGGAGTCGGGTTGTTAGGTCCTGCAACCTGTCTTACCAGAGAAAGATGCAAATTCAGACTGTCACCCGGGTCCCTTGGGACGGGTGAACTGTAAAAGCAAGGTAAAGATTGGTTTTGAATGACAAATATGTTTGCTGGTACTCTTTCAAATTTGTTTGGTTCATTCTGATACAACTTCATACCATATTGGTGTATTAAGGTCTCAGATTAGTTGTTTAATTTCTTTCAAATTTTGGAGTTAACCCTGGATGGCCAGATATTAATATCATTTTTGCCATGATAACTTAGATAGGGCTTTAAAAAAAGAAACATCAACAGGACCTTTTTCCCATATCAAATGTTAATTTCTTTCTGTTTTCTTTACAAATGTGCTTTTGAGCATATAGTCCCTTAGCTAAAATACCTGAATTCGAGTATAGTTTTATTTCTGACTTTGAATTTATGCTAATTTTTTCATTTAGATTATATCTCATGTGTAAAAAAAATATGCAGGAGGACATATGAGATATTTCAGTAACTTGACAACACAAGTGCAGACAATATTTGTGATTTGTGGTATATAAGAAGGATTGTAATATTTAACTACTATTTACATAGTTACAACTGTATCACTTATTTCAGATCAAATTGTGCTATTTAAATGGGACTATGAAAATCATGTTCAATTCAAAATTTATGATATATTAAATTGTCAGAATTAGAGAAAAAGTTGTTGCTGCTTAATTACATTTCATTGCGATTAAATAGTATTAATTAAAAATAATAAGAAATATTTTCTAATTATTAAACAACAATTAAGGCATTAGATTGGAAATTTTTATTGAAAAAAGATAATCGTTAGACACCAATTGTCTCTTATATTATTATTTTTTATAGTGGAAATGGATATTAAAAAAAAGTATTATTTTCTTTCTCTTATAAGAAGTTAATCAGTGTATGTGTCTGATATATTTTAATGAATTTTTAAAAAAAATATCATTAAACTTTGTTAGTTTTGATATAAATATGTATTATCATTTTTTATTCCAAAAAATATATTAAAATTCTTGTTGTAGTCGCTTATAATTATATTAACCGTTTGAAGGGAGAGATCATATATTCACCAATAAATTTACATGAACCTTTCGTATAAAATTATTGTAGTCACTTATAAATTTGTATTATAATTTTCTTTCTCTAAAAAAAATAATTAAAGTTTTTGTTGCTGTGGTTTATATTTATATTCACCATTCAACTATTAAAGTCTCTCTATTTAGAAATTAAATAATAAAATATAATAAACAACATCCTAAAAGTCCTTTTGAATAATAATAATATAAAAAACTACACTAAAAACAATTGCAACGGTGTCGCTTGCAAATAGTAATGGACTTCACAATAAAATAATATAAACATAATCCTTAAAATTATTTGCAACGGTGGCCCTTGCAACTAGTGTGTGGGGCCGTCTAGGACTCATATTTTGGGTGGGTCTTATTATTTGCAAGGGGGAATAAGAGATATTAGCAAGGGCCAATAGGAGTCATTAGCAAGCGTGATTATTTGCAAGGGCCTGCCGTTGCAACTATATTAATTTAATCAGAAAAATCAAAAACTCAATTTCTATTGCAAGGGCCCTTCCTACGCTTGCTAATACCACTTAGTACCGTTGCTATTATTGGGAATTCTAGTAGTGACAGGGGCAGTGGAACTATAAAATTTAGATAGTGGATGCTGAAACATGAAATGTAATAAAATAAATTGTAGTGGGTGATATTTCAACCCAAGTCTTCCACAATAACAAGGAGAAATTTTAACCACTCTGGTACAAGCTCACTTGTGATATTTTATAAGAGGCCAGGGCTGAACTATACAAAAACTTTCAGAAGAAAAAATTCAATCAAATTAATTTCAATACACCTAATTTAAAATTTTAGAACTATGGGGGTGGCTAAGCACCCCATGGCAAACACTAAGATCCGTCCTTAGAGATAGACTAATTTTGAATGGTCATGGTATCAAACTTAATTGTTTGAAAAATTAGATCGAAATCGATCAGGGTGATTCAATTTCTAACCTGATTGACATGGATATGCCATTTTCATGCTGAAACTCGAATGAATCAGTGCTTTAGAAAATTAGATTAGCTGGGCGAGTAATGTCCCGAAACTCAATGGAATTGACGTAATCACCGCAAACTTGCTTAATTTTTAGTAGAATAGAAATTAATTATTTATTTAGGAGTGATTCCTATTTACCCTTAAACTCTTTATTATATATAATATCTCTTAACGGTGTTTATCTTTTACTATTTATAATTATCTACAATCTACTTTTTTTCCATTATATCCCCGCTCCTCTTATAGTCTCCTGTACACCTCGTATTAACCAATTTCCTAAACCAAGTAACAGATTTTAGTACATAATAAAAAAATGATAAAAGAAAATAGAGCCCAATTAAGAATAAGGACATTCAACTAGAAAAGTCAGAATAAGAGCATGTTAGTGAATATTATCCGAGAAATATTTTTTATAGGAAGCGTCTAATTGTCCACAGCCTTTTGTCCACCATTTGTCCACAGCTTTGACTTGCGCGAATACTGTAAAATTACTTCTACATGCTGTATAATTATACAATATATCACATAAAATATATCACTTAATAACAAAACATCCAGCAACTATTTGAATTGGTCCCATGATAGTTAGAAAAAGATTGCAACTTGCACAACATGACAAAATAAATGTACTTTCAAATTGTACTTTCGGAAATTACAGTTATAGGAAGTTATTGGCAGTTAGAGTTAGTTATTAGCAGTTATTAGCACTGGGTTGAATCTTGTATACTGTAAAATTGAATATTGTATACTGTAAAATTGAATATTGTATACTGTAAAATTGAATATTGTATACTGTAAAATTGAATCTTGTATACAGTAAAATTTCCAATTGAATCTTGTATACTGTAAAATTGAATCTTCTACACAGTAAAATTTACAATTGAATCTTGTATACTGTAAAATTGAATCAGCAAAACTGTAAAATTGAATCTTGTATATAGTAGAATTTTCAATTGAATATTGTTCGGATGAGTAAGAAGCATTTCTATCATCTTTTTCTTCCAGATTTTCACAAAATAAATACTGTAAAATTACAATATGAATACTGTAAAATTACAAGATAAATACAGTAAAATTAACAAATAAATACTCCATATCTCATTTCTATCATCTCTTTCCTCCAGATTTCCACAAGATGAATACTGTAAAATTAATGGGGCAATACTATAAAATTAATAGATCAATACTCCATATCGCCTCTCTATCATCTCTTTCTTCCAGATTTCCACAAGATGAATACTGTAAAATGACAAGATGAATACTGTAAAATTAACAAGGAAATACTGTAAAATTAACAGATTAATACTCCATATCGCCTCTCTATCATCTATTTTCTCCAGATTTCCACAAGATGAATACTGTAAAATGACAGATGAATACTGTAAAATTAACGGGGCAATACAGTAAAATTAACAGATCAATACTCCATATCGCCTCTCTATCATCTCTTTTCTCCATATTTCATTTGAAATGCTAGATCTGTTACTGCATACAACGAAAACAACAAATTCAACAAAAATAACTTACTAGATTTGAATTTTTTGTCGTGCTCTTCAACAAAAACAATTTCTATTCGATCGCGCTCCATGATTGATAAACTCATAACGCTTATTTAATAAACTCACATATCACCTCACATCCAATCTGCCTTAATATAATCCAAATAATCACGAAAATTTAGCTACGCAGAGAGAAATTCAAAGAAGAACAATAAGGAATAAGCTAACCATGTTAAACTGCAATTAATTGTATATTGCATAAGTTGGGGTACACTGACATGCGAATTGACACATATACCCCTCTGTCCCAATTTCTTCCTGCCAACTACTCTGCCATCTTCACTGTCTCGGCCACTGTCTCTGATGCACTCTAGCACACCTTATTTGCCTCTGTACCAGTTATCTTCTTGGCTTTCATTGTGACGTTACGCAGTGTTCTGCCATTGATTAAATAATTCATCAGTTACTGATTATAAAAATCAAATGTAAACATTTATCACTTAGATATATTTGCATAGAGATGAACTCTTCAAATATGATAATCGAAAATTTCCCTGCAATGGTAGCGATATCAGATATTTGCATAATTTGTTTTCCTTTTGTGTAACTCTTAGATTATTAAAGAGTAGCAAATGTGACTTACAATTGTACTGTTGATCTCTAAAGGGATACCGTTGCTAAAAGTTCTTGATAAGAAAAGGAAACGAAATCTAGTGATTCTCTTAGAGCTCGTGCATAGATCGATGAATCTATACCTAAAGGTGTGAGAGATTTTAACCTAAGAGCTTCTACTAGATAAAAGCTGGATGATCAATTAAAACAGAAGACCTTGAAAATTATAACTTGAATCAACTGATAGATCAAACTAGATGATCTCACCTTGCGGATCTCACTTGAAATCAACTTGAAATCTCACTAATGGTGATCTCACCTTGCGGATTTGCTCTCTCACCGGAGAGATTTATGATTCTCTTCATCCCAGATCCATTTGGTACAACGTCTTTTAAGGTCTTGAGCGTCTGATCCTTTCTGCCAGCTCTGACGCGACCACCTCCGGTGACAACGGTGAGACCGTCCTGGTTGATTTGGCGAGTGGTGACGATACAGTTGGCAATGGTAGCGCTAGAGGAGTTTACGATTGTGATAGTCGCCGGGAAAGATGAAATAAATGGATCGGAGGAGAAAGAACGGGAGAGAGAGAATGAGAAAGAGTTGATCGGGAAGGAAAGATGACAGAAATGGATCGGAGGAGAGAAAGAACAGGAGAGAGAGATTGAGAAAAGTTGATCGGGAAATAAAAGTTCTCTCAGATTTTAGATCGGGAAGGAAAGTTATTATCGGTGACCGTTAAAAGTTGTTGAAACAGTGTTAGAAGGTGTGACCGAAACTGTTATAAGTTAATGGATAAGATCCGGTGGACAAACCGTGGACAAATGACTGTGGATGAAAACCTTTTCTCTTTTTTATATATTCATCCACCTTAATTAGAAACTAAGGGATGTTCTAACTTGCAATTCTTCTTCATTCAAGAAATCTGACAATGTTTTTTGTTCTTATCGAGTTTAGTAAATCAAAATTGGCATGAGCTAGCTTTCATTAGATGTCTCAAATATGTTGTTTGAGATCATCACACTTAATTTGTTGTGATATCCCAAATTGACTTTTCTACCACAATTTGCTATGCTGGTCTCTTTCAGCTCTTTTAAATAGAAAGGGGGTGATGTATGTAGTTTTCTTTCAATTAATTTAAAGATAGAAGGCGATTCTGACTAATTGGCACCATCATTATTTGTGGGCCTTTTTCTTATTTAGTGTTTACTTGATGTTCTAAGTTTTGAAGTCTGTTGTTTCAGCTAATTAGGTCCGGTTAATACAATGTAATTAATTATATCTATTTTAATTTTTCATTGATTCCTAGGCAATGCAAGGTTATGTAATACAATCTACCAAATAGCATTTTAATGTATTTGAGAACCTTCTCCATATCTCACCAATATTTGTTAACAACTATCAACTGCTGTAAACTTGAGAAACACCATCTGAACTGTCACTGGTAAACACTTACTTGACAATCACCTAAGCAATTAATTACTTCAAAAAAGATAATCACCTAAGAAATAAAATCAGCATATATATAACCTTCTCTCTTTTCCAAATTTTTTTGGTTGTCAATGCAGGTACTTCATGTATGCAATGAGCAATTATACAACTACTGGCGACAAGCTTTATGATTTGCTTGTCATTCAGTCATTATTTTTGGAATGCATTTACCTTTCTAATGTTTACGTTGGAACATATTCTAATACGAGTGAGGTTTTTGGTTTCATGCTCGTATTGCTTGCTATTTTGGACATTCTTCTCGTTTTATTAGGTAAGCAATTTTTCTGAATGTACATTTCATTTATATTCTAGTTACCTGTGATAAAAGATAGAGGAATATCCATATTTATAACACATTCAATTTTAAAATTAACAAAAACTTATTGGAGATCAAGTAATAAGTTCTATGGATTCTCTATTTGAAATTTTGTGGAGTTTTTAGTCCCGTGTTTGGCACATAGTATTATTTAAAGCTTCTGGCCCAAAATTACAGTAGTTTTTAGAATGAAACACAATTTATAATTATTTTGAAGTTCAATTAGACGTTTTCAATTTGTGTGTTTAAAAGTAGGTTTTAGAGGCATATTTTACAAAATATTTAGTCCATTTCATTTGCATTATCCATGATTTTTTTTTAACTTTTTTTTTTTTTTTGCAGTTTTAAGGCTTACAATACTTCCACTAGCAATATTTGCATTCCTTCTTCACAAGTACAAGCGAGTTGCTCTATCAATCAACTCCGTCGAAAAGTTTTTGCGAAAACATGAGATGCTTTATGTTAGACGATATGATTTCATAGAGATTGCTATAATAACAAACCACTTCAGAGAAAAGCTTGGACAAGGTGGCTTTGGATCAGTTTACAAAGGTAAACTCTTCAGTGGTTGTCAAGTCGCTGTCAAAATGTTGACTAATTCATCGGGTAACGGCGATGATTTCATGAGCGAAGTGGCAACAATTGGTAGGATTCACCATGCAAACATAGTGCGCCTTATTGGGTTTTGCTCGGAGGGCTCAAAACGGGCATTGGTGTATCCTTATATGCCAAACGGCTCACTTGATAAATATATCTTCTCTTCAAGTAGGAATTCTTTTTCAGTTGAGAAAAGAAGAGAGATAGCCCTAGGTATTGCGCGAGGTATAGACTACCTTCATCGTGGGTGTCAGATGCAGATATTGCACTTTGACATAAAGCCTCACAATATCCTATTGGATCATGATTTGACCCCAAAAATTTCTGACTTTGGACTTGCCAAATTATACTCTAGAGAATACAACCTGGTGACACTCAGCACAGCACGTGGTACAATAGGGTATATAGCTCCTGAGCTAATATCAAGGGCCTTTGGTGTAATATCATACAAGGCAGATGTTTATAGTTTTGGGATGCTACTAATGGAGATGGCGAGCGGAAGAAGAAACGTCAACAATAATGCAGAGAGCACAAGCCAAGTCTATTTTCCGTCATGGATCTATGATCAACTGAAACATGCAGACGAGACACATAATTATAACTTAAACGATAGTGTGCCACAATTTGGAGAAATGGAAGGAATCATATACAAGGTTGCATTGTGGTGCATTCAAATGAGGGCATCTAACCGTCCTTCCATGAGTAGAGTCATAGAGATGTTGCAGAGTGATGCAGATAGCTTGGAGATGCCACCGAGACCTTTCACAACATGCTCGCCTGACGAGGTCTCTATTAGATGCTCTCAGATTGATTCATGTAGCATTGAGCTGTCTGCTATTTCAGAGGAAATTACTTTGCTATGATTAAAAAAAAAAAATGAATATGTATTGTATGTCAAGTATCTAGCTACCTGATGTAACTGGAAGCAGTGTGTAACCAAAATTGAAAATGTTGTTCTTATCGTTTTCTCCTTTTTTTTGTCTTCTGTCCGAAAATGAACAGTTCTTAGATAAATAAGAAATTTATCTCCTATATATATATTTATAATACAACACACCATTTGATCGCACCTATTCTAAATGTGATCTGATCAGAGAGATATACCAGAAATTTTCGGCTCATATTGTGTTCAGCCCAAAATGACCTAGTCCATATCATAATTACACAATTAACTATAAATTATGGTCTCAAATATTATGACATGTTAGTACATTAGTAACATCCGTAATCCTTGGTATTCTCTAGGTACTTCAATATTTCATCAAAGCAGGCAGTGTGATATTTAATTGATCGAATTAAGTTAGTTGTATGTGCATATCACCAATTAAAACTTTTTAAATCCATCCACAATTTATATTCTCAGGTGTTTTGGGGTCTTGATAAAAAGCATGCTCAGAGGAAACATTTTCGGGTGAATATATTGGCTCGGACCCGACCGATACAGTTCTGACTCGGCCGATTTTCCAAGCAATGGATTTGAGTGAGTTGGATAAGAAGACAGAGAGGCTCGAATGTTTTAATTAATTTTCTACACCAGGTTGAGTATTTTTGTGCAATTTTTAGCACCTCTACAAGAGAAGTTGCCAAAATGACTTCTATCTCTGATCCCTAACATCTCTCTCAATAGCGCACTATTAGATATATATACTAAAATAAAGATCAAATGTAGGTAAGTGTCTTCAATGAGCCCTACTGGATATGCCCCTGACTCAAACAAGTTTAAAATGTCAAGGACTAAGAGAAATTTGTTATCAACAGATGCCGTTATCAGATCACAATTAATACAATATTTCTTCTAAAGAAAAAATTGACTGCTAGTTCTGAAAATTCTTCTTGAAAATTTGAATAGAAGTTTGTTAAGGACCAATAAGTCTTCGGATTCCTCTCTTTCAGTCGCAGTCTTCGTTATAATGATTAGAGGCTGAGATTGTAACTGTTGCCAATAAGACTTTCTCATCGTCACCTACTCGGTTCACAAGGGGCTCACTGTAGATGGTTTTCATTTTAAACCACAAATAAACATGACATTCGAGTTATAGTACACCTATCTAATTAAATTTGTAACAACTAATGCCACCTGAACCCTTAAATTATTGCACCGAATTAATTAAGTTTGACAACGACTTAATTAGGCTCCCAATTTAATTATGACTGAATGTATACACACCCATTCTAAAATACACGTTTTGTTGGAGAAGTGTCCGTTGCAAAAATGCCTCTAATTTATTCTCAATTATCTTTTAAGATCTCATCTCCCATTTGGTTCTCTGGATTTTTTACTTTTTTCCACTCACATACATATACTTGCAAGTTGCAATAATACTATCTCCTATTATATTCCTACAATTCTGGTGCTTGGAAAACACACATTTTGTTGGAGAAGTGTTGCAAAAATGCCTCTAATTTATTCTCAATTATCTTTTAAGATCTCATCTCCCATTTGGTTCTCTGGGTTTTTAACTTTTTTCCACTCACATACATATACTTGCAAGTTGCAATTATACTATCTCCTATTATATTCCTACAATTCTGGTGCTTGGAAAACAAACATTATAAAATATTGTCCCCCCATTAAGATTCAGAAAACACGGACCCATAGTTTTGTGTTAATTTTCATTGACACCTCTTAATTCCTACGTACACAGATAAATGAATTTCTTTATTTTTATATTTTTTTTTATTTTATTACCGTGAATGTATGATGCAGTCAGCTTGTAGGGGAAGAAATAACCCTGAAGAAAAATGTGGACCAACTCTAGGCCTCTCTGGGCCTATAGAAAGAAGAAATATGGGCTGAAATTCCAGTGCTGGAAATAAAATAATTTCATTTAATGGGGCTGGGAAATCTCAAAATGTCATAGGTAATTGGTATGTGTATAAACCAAACTTGGCACCAAGAATGAGATACTAATATTGTTTGTTATATGTGCGCATGAAATTAGTGTGAGAGCATTATTGTGAATTGAGTATATGAATATTATTCAGTTCTCACTCCATAAGTTAAACCAGAACACCGTTCTCAAGTTCTCTGGTTTGTCTATATGACATAGCTAGGGTTCTAAATAGCGCGCTATATATAACGGCGTTATAGTATATGACAAAACTAGAGTTCGAAATAGTGCGCTATAGTATATGATAAAACAAGGGTTCTAAAAATTATTTACAAACCAAATGCTAAGATGATCATGATATAGCTTAAACACTATTTACTAGTGTCTATGACATTTTTCATCAGATTGAGCTGCAGCATGGTTTGATCAAATATTATTAGATGAAAAGATTCATTAGGCTCGATGTAGTTATCCATATAATTTTTTTTTTGTGTACTCTGATCTTCCAAAGTAGAAGTAAAATGGAAAACACAAGAGAAATAACGAAATGATTTTACAAGTAAAAAATCCAATATCGACCCAGGTTGGTAGGAATTTGTATCCTCTCAGCTTTTAACTCCAATTTTGAGTTAAAATCTGAACCGTTTGATTTAAATCCGCACTAATATTAAATGGTTCCTGCGTTATAGCTGTGGATCAGATTGACCTGAATTATCATCGCACGGTCCAAAAATTGACTCAAACGACACGTTAATGCAGAGGATGCGGATTTGGTTGGCAAATTTTATGGTACTCGCATTAAAGAGTGTGCTGTAGCCAAATTATTTTATTATAAATTAAATTAAAATTGAAGGTGACAATCGGATGTTGAGAGTAGATCTCTTCTATAGAAAAAGGATTACAAGCAGCACTTTCAGGCAAAGGAAATCATTTCTGAAACTGATGTGCTATCCTACGATTGATAATCTCATGATGTCATCAATATATCAAATGATGATGATGCTTCCGACAAGTGAAATGGAAAGAATGCTAGCTATATGCATTGTTAGGTAGAGATATTAATTATATGTGTCATCTGGACATAATCAAATGCCGAACTGCTTGAGTTTGTTAAAGAATGGCTTACTAAAAATAGAAAAAAATAATAATAATAACCAAAGAAGAAAAATAACAACATTAACCTACAAGTTCATACTTTTTGTGCAATGCATGGGACAGCTATAATAATAGAACCTTAATATATGTTGTCTAGCTTCTGCATTGTTCAAACAATTCAAATTTCAGCAGCCATAAAGCATAGGAAACCATTAACTCGAGTCGTTTTTGTATGCAATTTAATAAAGCAAAAAAGAAAAACGAAGACAACAAGAAGTACACGATATCTAACAGATCAGCATTATAATTATGATTATATATAGTCCTAAAGTGTTATATGTACGTTAGTGGATTTCTTGTTTTTATTTACCTAATTAATTCTTCGCAAACCTGCAAATGTAAATAAGAGTTAGTTTAACGAACATATAACACACTTTTCTGTGAAACAAATAGGGACCCCCATAAGCATTATGGAACTATTGGAGTCGCTTACGTATGATATAAAAGGCGTTAATAAAGCAAAGAGGAAACCGAAGATAATAATTAAGAAGTACACAATATCTTACGTACCAGCATTGTTATGATTGGGTTGTCCTAAAGTGTAATATGTACGTTAGCGAGGTCTCCTGTTATTATTTACCTAATCCTTCGCAAACCTGCAAATGTAAATAAGAGTTACTTTAACGGGCGTATAACACACTCACTACTACAAAAATGGTCATTGTACACTGCACATTGTACACGGATTTGACAATTTTATATAAAAACCGGGTAGAAATTGTAATTATTTGGAAGCCTGAAATATCTATGGGATACACGGATATTTATTAAAGAATCAGTGTAAAAAGCCTTGAGAGAGCTACACAGACGTTTATTAGGAATTGTACACGGATTATTGTTTAAATAACAGTGTAGAAAGCCTTGAGAGAGCTACACGGACCTTTATATAAAGAGCCGTGTAGAAATGTAGAAATTGTACACGGTTTTATGTTTAAATAACAGTGTAGAAAGCCTTGAGAGCTATATGGACGTTTAATAAAGAGCCGTGTAGAAATGTTATTTTAGGGTTTTTGTTATATAAAAGGCCTTCTCCTTTCAACGCCGTTTTGATCAATTAATACTCTCTCTCTCTGTATTGAATGTTGGTCTGATTTATGCACATAAGGAGGCCGAATCTGAGATCTTTGAAAGTGAGAAGTAAAGAAAACGCCTAAGGTCTCCATCATCAGATCTGAGGAAAACCGTTGAAATTAAGATCAGTACTAACGCTTCCGCCTAAAGATGTTTGCACTTCAGAACTGTAAGATTTAAATTACTTTGCTATTTTATTTTGGATTTACAAATTCTAGATTGCTTGTATTTTTTAATTGCAAAACACGTCATGAATTATTAAGACTATCATTTGATATCAGAGCAATTATAAATTCATATAATATGCAATATTTTTTTTTTACAAAATTGATTTTCAGTGGTTTGAATAAAAGCTATACATATTCAATTAATTTTATGTATAAATTTTACTTATAATTTTGAACGAAAATTTTAACTGAGAATTTTTATTCTCTATTATGTATGCACATATATGTTGATGAATGTCATTTTGAGATGCAATATGTTAGAGATCTTTAACCAAGAGACATCATGTCATGGATCACATGCATACTATTTTTTTATATGTTTGATCTAATACGCCTTAGTTTGTATGAAATTTCGGTCCAAACTAGATCATAACCAAGCGTTTTGGCAATTTGAGCCCAAGCTTGATCATGTGGTTACTAAGTGGTAAGAATATAACTTTTATACAAACATTGTATTGGATTTTGAGGAGTATATGTTATGTTTTATCACATGGGATTGCATGTACAAAAGGCTTTGTATATATATATGTTGCATGAATTGTAATCTTCTACCTTTTCTTGTTACTAACTAATACCAAATTATAATTGTAGTATGGACCAAAGCAAAAGTGTTACACCAAGGAGTGGATCGACGATGTCAGATGTATGTGGGCAAGGTGGTTTCAATTTAAATTTTGTAATGCTCAATATGGATTTGTATAATTTTGTATAATTTAGTGTACATAAATTATTTATACTGTTGTATAGTTTTGGAATTCTGAGTTTAAAAGGCCTTTGTTTAATGTTTCTCTATTTTGGAATTATAATTTTAAATGACTAGCAAAATTGGAGGCTAGCCACCAAAAAAAAAAGGGGGGGGGGGGAGGACAATTCTACACGGATATTTAACTAAAGTCCGTTTAGAAAGATATTTTAACATAAAAAAATAAGAGAGCTACATGGACATTTAGCTAAATATCCGTGTAGAAAGAGTAATTGTACACGGATATTTAGCTAAATGTCCGTGTAGAAAGAGTAATCGTACACGGCTGTTTATGTAATAATCTGTGTAGCTCGGTTATTTTGAGAGCGACGCTGACAAGCGTTTGTACACGGTTGTTTATGTAATAATCCGTGTAGCTCTCGATAATCGCAGACGGATAAATATCTGTGTAAATATTCAGGAATTTCTATACCCTCGCATTCCACATGGCAGGAAATCCGTATAGCTCTCATGTTTATGTCCGTGTATAATCACTTATTCTGTAGTAGTGACTTTTCTTTGAAATAAATAGAGACATCCATAAGCAAAGATCACATATTAAGATATACAGAAACAATAAGGTATAGAAAGAGAAACTACTCGTCTTTAAAACCATTGTTAGTTGGCGGACCAGCTGGTCTGCGGTAGCAGCATGTTTGTTCATGCTTTTGATTCCCTTGCTTGTTCTGGAGAAGGGCGATTGCATAGAGTCGCTATAGAAAAAGAAGGCGTATGATCGACTTAAATTGCACCTCGCCAAACATGCAGCTACTGCCAGACCAGCAGGTCCCGCTCCAACTACTAGTACAACTATGACCTCGTAAAACAATTTTTCCAGCTACCATACATGGCATTTCCTAGAGAAATGCCTATGTTTATCTCCATTCCCAACTTGAAGTGCAGAACCTCTCCATTCAAATTACCCAAACCAGCGAGATCTGGAGTTAATACAACCCATGGAGTTCTCTCCAAGAGGCCACTACCATGAATTTTGCAAGGTAGTTGTTTGTTTCATTTGTTATAGTATTTGTTGACTTAATTTTTCATTTTTGTTCTTGTTCATCATATATATATATATATGCAACTGATTCAACATTCATATGATAAATAAAATTTATACCGAAATGAAGTGCATAGTCATCAAGGTACCTTATGAAATCATCTTTTGGTATAGAGAAATGCCTATGTTTATACCGAAAGATGATTTCGTAAGGTACCTTGATAATTATGCAATTTATTTCAATATAAATCTTATGATTATTGAATCGGTTGCATCATACAAGAACAAAAATGACAATTAAGCCAACAAATTAATATCATAAATGAAACAAACTACCTTGTAAATCATGGTAGTGGCCTCTGGAGAGAACTCCATGGGTTATATTAATTCCAGATCTTTAATATGGATTGGGTAGTTAGAATGGAGAGGTTTTGCACTATTCTGACTTCATGTCGAGAATAGAGATAGCACATGATCTTGACACTCGTGGTGCCACGGCGACAATGTCAGTGAGCCATGCAAGTATAATGATCAATGTCCCTTCCTTGAAGCCATTTTTTTTTATATTCTCTAACTTTAGATAACAAATGATAAATGAAATCAATTTGATAGGTGCACATAGCACATTGTAAAGAAGCACTTCACTTCAAAACTATTGTATTTGTTTGCCACCGTAAAGGTGCACATAGCACATTGATAGGTGCACATGGAGAGGTTTTGCACTATTCTGACTTCACTTCAAAACTATTGTATACTGCAAGTGCTTGGTTTAATTAAGGTAGTCAATTGAATATCACTAATGATCTTTTTTTTCTTTTTTGTTGTTCCTAATTAATGTTTTTCATTTAATTTTTAATAACACAAAAAAAAGATATATGTATGGTACATTGATCAATATGTACTTATTGATTGCAGGACCAAACCATTGGAAAGTCAAGAATTAATGGTGAATGTTGAAGATTAATATGCAATCTTCAGTGAAGTTTGCATTATCATTTTCAGTGATTTATCTTTAAAAAGTATCAGTTTCAATGATTTAATTCATGCATTAAAAATTATTCATATATATATGTATATGAAACTATTGTATATAAAAGTTTACCGAATTAACCCATTAAGCTCTCTGTACCATTATAAGGAATATTATTTCACTCAATGAACGGTTGAACAAATATAGAGGACTCCCATATATATAATTTTTTCAGAGGGGGGAAATCACAATTATTGCTTCAGGGTTTTCTTTTATGTTCGAGCAGCCTCCGTATGCATTCTCACTGTCATTCGGGACCCACTTTCAATGACAATCGCCTTCCGACCCGTAATCATATTCTCGATCGAATTCATATAACCTAAGGTAAAGTAATAGATCCACAACGTCCGATCAGAATCACAAGAATATTAAAGGATCCCCGTGGATTTAACCTACGGCCGGATTGGCCCGGATCCTAATCGGACGGTCCGGATCTAAACTGAAATAGTCTAGAGGATATGGCCTCGTTGACGTTGATTTACCCCTCCGTCGCAGAAATTCTCTGATGAATTCATATAATTAACCTAAGGTAATAGATCGAGACCGTCCGATCAGAATCCGCACGAATATTTAATGATCATGTGCTTTCTACCTAAGGCCGGATTAGCCTGGTCCTAATCGAACGGTCAGCATAAAAAATAAATATTCTGTTACCTCAGAGGATATGGCCTCGCTGATTTCCCCCCTCCGTCGCAAAACCATTAAACCAGTGCCGAAGCTCGTCTAATCTCCTCTCTCTCTCTCTCGCTCGCTCTGACGATGGCTGCCCGACTGGTGGCGAAGCGCCTCCTCGAGATCCGATCAGCTCTACGGCCTTCTCCATTAGTAAGCCTTTCATTTTTCTCCATTTGACCCTTTCTCTCGATCTCCGCTTTTCCAGTTCTCGCCGCATCTATCAACTAAGCTTGGGTTTCTTTCTCGTTTTCCTTCTTTTTTTTTACTAGATTGCTTTGTCTAATGGTGCCTCCAGCTCCAGATCTTTCTCCTCTGCGCTCAATTATGTAAGAAATTTCGATTGTTGCTCTGAATTTGATTTGGTTGGACTGGTATAAGTTTCAGTTTCACAATTTGTGATTCTTTTTTGTTTTTCCCTTTTGTAACTTTTGATTAGCACCTTGAATCTCCGGATAATAAGGCGGATATGATATGGGAGTTCTCCAAGGCCAATATGGAAAAGGTAATTTTTATTCAGTTTCTCTCAGTCAGAGACCGTATTCTCTATTCAGTTTCTTTTCGTAAGGAATTTTCTTTGTCAGTATATGGGAAGAGACTGATACTCTGGTAGAAGTTCTCCTGATTGCATAAATTTTGTTTAGTTCCCTTTGGAATTATAATTTAGAATCAGTATAATCAGTGGTGCCAATGATAGCATAGGAAAATCAGAACCAACGAAAGGTAATTTTTGTCTTATCCATCAATGTATGAAGCGGCTGTAGTTTAATGTGGCTTTAAAATGATATTTTGGGAGCTATTATTGTTACACATGTTTAGGCAAAAGACATCATGCCAATAATGCAGTAAACTCTATAGTTTTTGTTCAAGCATTGTATTTAATTTGAGACCGAATTTTGTATTCAATTTCTTTTATATATTTATTTTCTTTGTCAGCATATGGTAAGAAACTGATACTCTGGTAGAAGTTTTCCTGCTTGCATAAATTTTGTTTAGTTTCCTTTGGTTTCCTAATTTAGAATCAGTATATGAGACTGGTGTCATTATATTTATTCTATTATTCTATCATATATTGGTGGCACCAATGATATCATAAAAAATTCATAGTCAATTTTTTTTATAATAAAATCAGAACCAGATAAAGCTATTTTTTGTTTTCTCAATCAATGTGTGAATTAGCTATAGTTTTTTTTTTTTTTAATAAAAATGATCATATGCCACTGATTTTCATTAAGAAAATCACATGTGAAGATGGTACCACCCCACAATTAGCTATAGTTTAATGTACCTTTCAAATGATATTTTGGAAACAATTATTGTTACACCTGTGTAGTCAAAGGACGTAATGTCAATACTACAATAAACTTGGTACTTGGTAGTTCATGTACAAGTTTTAGAACCAAATATGCGGATGTTTTTTCTTAAAAATGTAAACCAATTAGCTGTATGTCCTTTTTGAGACTCTGCTGTTGTACTTTGCACAGATGGTGTAATATGTATTCATTCTTCGAGTGATAATGTTTACAGCTTATTATTCATAGTTATTTTTTGTGGATGAAATTTTTAAAAAAAAAAAAAAAAACAGGTCAAGGAGATAATATCGCACTATCCATCGAATTACAAGCAGTCAGCAGTAATTCCTCTGCTGGATTTGGCACAGCAACAACATGGTGGATGGCTCCCTGTGTCAGCAATGAATGCTGTATGTTTAAATACGCACATAATAAGTATACATATTGGCTTACGTTGCTGTTATTCTGTGTTATAATTACTTTCTCAGAACTGAAATTTTGTTATACAGAAAGTTGGTGTCCTGATTTAACTTGAATGTTTTCTATTACTTTTTAGTGGCATTGCAATTACAGAAAATTATAAAAGATAGTGAAATGTATAATATTGAAAGCACTGTTAAAAATATATGTTTGTACGAAATCAATACATTAACACTTCAAAGTCAAAAACAGTTATTTATTTTGCAGATAAACAAGTGTCTTTTTTGACGAGATCCTACAACCTGAATTGACTTAAAATGAAATTTTAGTTATTTGAAAATATATGATGCAATGTGAGGCTATTATTTATATCATTACCCAGTTATTGATACGTTGTATTTACTGGGCTTGATCGGTACAAAGATAATGCTGTTGGATCTATCCCATCCAATGGAAATGGAAGGTTACTATTTTCAGCTGTATAACCCTGATAACCAATGTGAAAAGTTCCTAAAAAAAAAAACTAAATTTATTAGATGTGCATTTACTGTTTAGGTTAACTAGGTATCAAATTTAGGGGGATTCAAAAATCATTTGGTTCTCATTCAAGTGGCCTATCTACATTATAGATAACATATCTGTAATTTTTTTTTTTGTGTTTAATTTTGATAAGCATTGTGTCAGTTTCAGGGTTATTGAACAAGTTTGCTGTCAATATAGCACATCCTCTAGCGGAAAGGGATTTATTTGACAACCTCTATACAATTAGATAGCACTAACAGTGTTAATATTCCAGGTTGCTAAAATCATAGAAGTTGCTCCCATACGCGTGTATGAAGTTGCCACCTTTTACACAATGTTTAACCGTGCTAAGGTTCCTATCTCTTTATATTGTATTGATGTTCATCTTTTTTTGTCATATTAGGTCAATATTCCATGTAGAAGAAATTTTGCTACTAACATCTGTTATTTACAAATATCGGGCTTGCTTGCAATGGAGGGATATTATCCTCTTTTTAACATGTTAAATTTTTGTTCTAATCAGGTGGGAAAATATCACTTACTAGTGTGTGGGACAACTCCTTGTATGATTCGTGGGTCCCGTGAAATAGAAGACACTCTGCTCAAACACCTTGGTGTCAAACGAAATGGTTAGTATATTGAATTGTCTGGTATACATAATATAGCATCAGGTAGAAGCAGTACCAGTTTGCATACTAGATGGAAAATATAACTTGTTTGCATATAAATATTACCTGACAAATCCCAAGTGAGATCAAGTATCATCATCCTCCCAAAATGGACACAAGCTGCTTAGAATTTTATTTATAGGGGGATTTCATGTACACCCCCCAAAAAATGTCAAGTATATACCTACATGTCACTATGTACTTCAAACACAATGATTCATGTATACATCAAGCACATACCTAAATGTCACTATGTATGTGTCAGAAGTAGAGAAATGACTTATTTGCCCTTTAAAACTGACCAATTAGAAGACTGACATTTTTCTTAAACTTACTACATTTTTTTTATTAACAAAAGGTAAAGTGGGTACTTTATAAATTTTAAAATGAGTTTTAATAGAAAAGACAATAAATGGGTAAATTTGTGAGTTTTTGAAATTTATAAGGGTAAATATAATATTATGAATTTTAGAGGGGGAAATACGTAATTTCAAAGTTTTTGAAGGGTATGCATGGCATTCCCCCTTATTTATAATATGTATACCATCACATTTTGTCAATATAACATTTTACCAAGCCATTTTTTATTTAATATTCATTGGGTATTAGTATGGTACTGAGTTTTTTTTATATATTCTATATTTGTGTACCTTTTGTTGCAGAGGTAACAAAGGACGGTATGTTCTGTGTTGGAGAGATGGAATGCATGGTAAGTGTATCTTTTTACTGTGTAATCTCAAATTGTATTCTGTTAAAAGGTGAGAATAGTTTCATGGATGCCCCTACAAGACATTCTCATATTTCTCTTTAAAACATGGAACATATCAACCAACACATCCTCCTCATCTAATTTTTGTAAATGCCAAAACTACCCCTTTACCTTCCTCGCCTGTGTAGAATTAAACTTTGTTACAAGGGTGATAAGGGGATGTGTAATATTTTCTATATTTGTCCAACTTTCAGGGTTATACATTGGGTGTATTTCAAAACTTTTTCTATCTAGATCAGCTACACTTTTTTTTAATTTTTAGTTTTTGTCTTCTTTGGTGTGAATTCTACAGGGGTGTTGTGTGAATGCCCCCATGATTACAGTTGCCGATTATTCCAAGGGTTCTGAAGGCTACACCTACAATTATTACGTAAAAATTCATTCCTGGACTTTCTATCTTCTTCTTTTTTAAGTTTTCTTTTGTTTAATTTTTGCTTCCTTAATTATCAGGAGGATGTAACTCCTAAGAGAGTTGTTGAGATAGTCGAGATGTTAAGAAGAGGAGAGGCTCCACCAGTAAGTCTTTTACCGCCAATTAATTTTTGTATACAGATTCCCAAGTTCTTACTTTTCTTGTGGCACTTAAATTACGAAAACCACCTTATTGAATGTCAAAACAATTGTATCCATTAAATGAGGAACTAATCCTCCAGATTGGAATTGTAGAAAGGATTTTACATGAAGATAAATAAGGGGCATGTCTGTCTCATTTATATAGATGGGCTAATGTACATTGCCATTTAAAGCACCTATTTTAATTCAAGCCCATATTTTGCAATTTCAAGCTCCAAACAGCCAATCCGAACCGCTCAACAAGATCTCCATATTAAATTGTGCTTGGAGACTAAATTTTATTTTATTTTTGGAATCTGTTTACTATTTTTTTTAGATAGGTACAAAATCGTTGTTTTTTTTTTATGGTCCAGAATTTTCTGAAAAATAGTGATTTTGTATCTATCTAAAAAAAATAGTAAAAAAAGTTCCAAAAAATGTAAAATTTGGACTCCAAGCACAATTTAATATGGAGATCATGTTGAATGTTTTGGATCTATTGTTTGGACTTTGAAATCGGAAATATTAATGCGAATTTAAACAAGGACTTTAACTTGCGATGTACATTATTTTTTTGCATGTAGTGGGGATCGTTTAAGGTGATGTATGGTTCTGCTTGTGAATAAGCTTGATTTTATGATATTTTATAGAAAAACTAATTTATTCTTTACATAGGTCGGCACACAAAACCCAGAGCGCATTAGGAGTGGACCCGCAGGAGGCAACACTACCTTACTAGGTGAACCTAAACCTCCTCCATGCAGAGATCTTGACGCATGCTAAATTCAAACTTGAATTTAGAATAATTAAATAATGAGAACTCATCTTGGTTTGAGATGACCGTACAAACCCAATTTTTGAGCGCTTCTTTACTGCTCAATTCTGAGGATAGTTTTTTTTAGCTTGTTTATTTCCTGTTAAGAAAAGGTATTTATCATGTTTTTAAATTTATCCCATTTGTCATCTTTTAAGAAGGTTTTTTTTGTTGTGTTCCTTGAAAAGTTTTACTCGAGCAAATTTCACTGAAATATGATGTGGATTTGCAATGTTTCCTAGTTTAGTGACAGAATTGGAATTTATTTTGCCACAATTGTTTTTTATAAATTGAGATACATTTTATGTGAACACGATATTTGCTCACATGTATCATGTTCAAAGTCACAGGTATCATTTTGAAGAACTACACTTTTAAACTATGCATATAATATTAAAGAAGCTTGACCATTAATAAGGCAAGCAGCATAAAGAAGCTTGACCATTAATTTTTTGCCTTGAGAAAATATGTTAAAATTTGATACGAACGAAATCTCAAAATTGCATTTCTTAAATAGATATAACAATGATATAACAATGATACTTCATCTAATAATTTGCCAAATTCAGATCCAGGTTGCAACTAGGATACAAGTAAAATCAGTGAAGTTAAATTTGGAGAAATCAATATCACATATAATTTGATTTTATATATTCTTTTGCAACTGGAGAAACATAAATACTGTTCTGTATATACAGCAAAATGAAATGAATAACTTAAAGACTCTCATGGAATCACCTTTACGCTTAATTGTGATTTGTTATAATTGGTATCAATTTATATACTTTGTGATTTTCCTCCCTTTTTATGTATTAACGTTTTTAATCACTTCAAAAATTGTGCAAGATACAAAAATACAAGAGCAAACATCTTTCTAACAAAATAAAAAAGATAAGCTTGTAAAAGCTACAATGTACTTTTGCATGATTACACTAATTCCCGGTCTCAAAAAACACGAAGACTGAAGCAAATTATTAAATCTCAGCTGAAACTAATAAAAAACTGCACTTTCTTTTAACTCTTCATTCACGCACTTTCTTTGTTACTGGAGGTCTCCAGTTCCTTCTTTGGCTCGCCACCAGCAACTGTTTGGGGTTCCTCTGGTGGAGAGGCCCCGCTTTCTGACGGTGGTTGTTTCAATTCCGTCTCGAACTCTTTTGCAGCCTAAAACAAATTTTGCAAGAGAGTAGTCAGATAAAAAAAAATCAAATATAATAGGAGGCTAATAGAAGCAAAAGTGTACCTATTCTGACATTCCGAAAGGATCAAAATTCCATATAAATCCCTGATAAATGATATATATCTCAAATTACAGTGAAACATTATACAACCAAATCTACTTTTTACAGAGTGACTCTGGCAAGGAGGGGAAAATAGGGGATTTCTTCAAGTGAACTGGTAAGGGGCATAAATGATACATTTAATTTTGTAGGGTACATATCTCTTTCTGTATTAAATTTTGCAGGGTGCACATTAATTTGCCCCCTTTCAACAACTCTGTTATCAATTTCAACAATCTGATATTGAGAATTTGCCAGAGGTGTATTATAAAAATGTTAGAGAAAATTTCTTAAGCTACCCATAACATCATGATATTGTAAGTTTATAGTATATACACCATGATTATGTATGTAAGTTTATATATATATATATATGAGTAGAACTAGGGTGTTCTTAAGTTCACCAAGTTCTTTGGTGAACTCAAGTCTAAAACCCGTCAAATCGGCTTCAAATGACAAATCTGAACCGTTGAAATCTGCCTATGAGAATCATAAAATCATAAATCAGAAAATACACCAAGTAATTAAATCAAAAGAATCAGAAAATAATAAATCAGAAAATAATACAAGTATTAAATCAGAAGAATCATAAAACACACCAAGTAATTAAATAAAAAGAATCAGAAAATCAGAAAATATCTATTAAATTAAATTACAGAAAAATACATAAAATACAAAATGTTAAAATGTATGTAAGTATCTTATTAAAAATAGTTGTGGAAAAATACATAAAATACAAAATGTTAAAATGTATGTAAGTATTACTAAAATTAGTAGTGGAAAAATACAAAAAATACAAAATGTGAATTACGAGTAATGCGTCTACATGTGAAAATTTTAAACATTCAAAATAATTTAGTATAAAGTCAATCAGTCAAAATTAGAAGGTTAATAAATTAATTTTAATGCATTCATTTTTTTGAACGTTTTTTTATCGCTTTACTTTATACTAAATTAATTCGAATGTTTAAAATTTTCACATGTAGACACATCACTCATAAGATAGGCGGGTTTCAACGGTTCGGATTCGTCATTTGAAACCGATTTGACGGATTTTAAACTTGAGTTCACCAAAGGGCTCGGTGAACTTAAGAACACCCTAGTTCTACTCATATATAGGCATTCATGTCAAAACTGTGAATTATAATTTTTACCATGAACTCATTTGAAAGAGTTTAATCAATGACATCTCAACCCACCATAATTGATGCTTTCAAATAGGAAATTAGGACAAGGCTACACAAAAGTTCCTTGCTTGTTTGTTCAATTCTTGCTAATTAGTCAAAATTACAAAGAAAAATTGCCGAAATAAATTTCATTCTCAGATCTAAATAACAGTATTCGGTAAATACTACCTGTTGAAAACCCTTGACAGTCTTGCCAATGTTCCGGCCGATCTCCGGCAGCTTTTTTGGGCCAAACACAAGTGCCGCCACACCAGCAATCACCACCAACTCAGGCACACCCAATCCGAAGAAACACTTGCACTTCAGCGCCGGCGATCTGGTCCGGCGTGGCCTGGAAACGGAGACTAGCGGTGGCGCCTGTGGGGCCCGCCTGGAAGAGAAAGAGAGCGAAGCATGGGTGGCGACAGAGGAGCGTTTGCTCCTGCTCAGGAGCAAAGAGGCGGCGACTGGAGAGGTGGAGCAGCAAGCTATCTCCATTTCTTGGGGTTTCTTCTCTTTGACTTGATTTGGATAGTGTGGTGTTGTTTACTGGTTTGGGTTCACAAATGAGATATTTCGGGACTTCATATCCAGTACAATACCTGACGGAATACAATGAGATCTGAGTCGTTTGTATTAATCTGGCACGAATCTCAAATAATTTTGGTCGGGCTTAGAGTATTCTTCACGGTCAGGTACTTAGGAATACTGACTCGTATTATATTTCGGAACTCAGAAGTGTGATACTTGGGAATTCACATCAGTACAATACCTGACGGAGTACAATGAGATCTAAGCCTTTCTTTTAATCTGGCACGAATCTCGAAATATTTAGCTCTCGGCTTAGAGTTATTCTACATGGTCAGGTACTTAGGAATGTTGACTCGGATTTCGGAACTCAGAATGTGATCCTCGTGCGCAACTTTGTTCCGAGAGTTTTTTTCCAGTGCAATACCTGTCTGCGTAGAAACAAAGTAAAAATATTGGCGAGTGATTTGCGAATGATTCGTGTATAAAATGGTAATTCGCATTGTAATTCGCGTATTTAAGATTGGCGAGTGATTTGCGAATGATTCGTGTATAAAATGGTAATTCGCGTATTTAAGGCAAGGTTGTAAATAGCGTTTATTGTGTTATAACGGCAAGCCTACAAAAAAAGCTATAACGAATAATGTCATTATAATAAAAGTTATGTTATAAATTTTTTTTTATTTTTATAAAAATTATATCATATATTTATACTAAATATTAATATTATCTAAATTTCATAGAACAATAAATAACATCAAGTTAATTAAAAAATTATAATATTTATATTAAACCAATACAAATTCCAAATTGCCATAGTAACTAATATTATAAATTATCAATCTTTTTTTATTCAAAATATATTCAACATCATGACATAATCTATATTTTTTCTATTTAAATTTCAAAATAACCTAGACATCATAGCATAATTAACTATCTTAATCTACTCAAAATATATAAACTACCATATAGTAAGTATCATTTTGTTACTTCAAGAAATATTTTAATATATTCAATGTAAGTCTTTATTTAAAGCTCATATACATTGAAAAAAAAATAACTCATGTTGCATAGCGCGTTGTATCTTCCTTAATTGATTTTGTTTGATTGATCTCTCATTTAATAATTAATAGTTTAATATAAAGCTTAATACGTCAATTGCAAAAAGAAAAAATCACAATTAAAATTCAATCTGAGCCTTTATTTAAAGCCCATATAAATTGAAAAAAAAAAAAAAAAAAACATCTCATGTTGCATAGCGCACGCTATTTGCACTACAGGCTATGCACTATAGCGGACCTCTATTACCGTTATAGTGTCCATAGCTCAAATAGCACGTTTTGATGTCATAGCTTAGCGTTTAGGGTCCAAAAATGCTATAGTGCGCTATTTAGAACACTAATTTAAGAACAAACCTCCGGACCTTTTTCCTTTTGATAAACTACCTTTTGGTTTAACAAATCTTACAAGAATTGTGACTAATAATCATAGTAACAAGACTCGCGAATTATTTGCGTTTTATTCGTGTTTAATTCATTTTTTTTACATTTCAAAACCGAACTCCGAATAAAATGCAAAAAAAAAATATAATACGTTTTATTCACAAACAAAACGCTAAAAAAACACCAATTTTTTTTGCTAGTTTTTTTTGGAGATTTTTTTTTTTGCTTATTGTATTGAATTATTCTTGAATTATATCCGAATCACGAATTTTTAAACCCGCCGAACTGAACTCAAAATTTTCATTTGTCACTATGCTAATAACTGCTTTTTTCAGTTGCCCATATGCACTGCAAGCAAGAATCCTGGGACCACTCTAGGTCAGATGAAAAGGTTTGTTTCTTTCTTTCTTTCTTTTTTCTTGAATCATGCCTTTTCTCCGCAAACAAATAATTGAGACATTTCTATCAGATACATGAAAATCATTCACTAAGCGTTTTTTTTTTTTTTACCGAATCATTTCCGAATTATACTCGAATTATACCTGAATCACAAATTTTTGACTCCGCCAAACCGAACCCAAACTATTCATTTGTATAGTCTAATAAGTCATTTATTTTATTCTGACACGAATTTCGAAATATTTGGGTCCAGCTTAGAGTGTTCTTCACGGTCAGGTACCTTAGGAACACCTGAGCGAGTAGAATGAGATCTGAGTCGTTCATTTTAATCTGACAGAAATCTTAAACAATTTTGGTTGGGCTTAGGGTATTCTACATAGTCAGGTACCTTATGATTACTCACTCGTACATCGGAACTCAGAATGTGATCCTCGTGCGCAACTTTGTTTAGAGAAAATTTCGCGGGGATATTTTTAAGCATATCCTTCCGAAATTTTTAAATTATTTATTTCCTTTCCAAAACTTATAATATCATATTTTATAATTCAAATTTTCAAAATCTCACAAATATATTCAATTTATCGTCTTTTTTTTTTTTATTAAAAACACATTTAAAATTTTCAAAATCTCACAAGTATAGAGTAAAATTGATGAAACTTTATAAATTTTAATGAGTTTCAATACAAAATAGTTTTTTGAAACTTAAGTGATATTTTTTACTATTTTAGATTCATTTTTTTAAAATATAAAATAGTTATGGAATCATAAATATAATAAATTTGATATTATGTAAGATTTTGATATGTTGATTAATCGTGAAAATTCATAATTTGAACTGTAAGTATGGCTGTGGCTAATTTGCTGCCGGCAACATTTCTGCCGGCGGTGCTGCCACTGTTTTTTCTATTTTTTGATGTTCAAACGACAAATCTAAACCATTAGATATTTAATCTATATTATAATCTACTTGGAGACCAAATTTTACATTTTTTGGAATTTTTTTACTATATATTAAGCTGGTTTGAAAACCGCTGATTTCAATGCTGCAGAAATTTACTGAAATCAGCGGTTTTCAAACCAGCTTAATATATAGTAAAAAAATTCCAAAAAATGTAAAATTTGGTCTCCAAGTAGATTATAATATAGATTAAACATCTAACGGTTTGGATTTGTTGTTTGGACATCACACGGCTAAATATAGCCCCGGCAGCACCTCTGCCGAAATGCTGCCAGCAGCAATTTAGACAGACCCCTGTAAGTATATATATTAGATAAATTACTAAAGAGAACGGGTTCCAATGACATTATTTTTTGATGCCACAAAATGATCCAACCTTACTTTTTATCATTTATATTATTTAAATTTAAAATCTTAATGAAATATCCAAACAGTTGAGCTGCTCATTACATCAAGTGTTAAAAATTTTATGATTTTTGCAATTTATTTTTCCTTACATTAAGTGTTAAAAATTGAACGATTCTTGTTTACTATGCATTTTTTACATTTTATTTGAATTTTTACTGATTTTTAGGCTGATGCAAGTCAAGATGTGTCCTGTTCATTTTTATTGAATTTTTCTTGTACCAGTGGTGCATTGTTCAGGTACCGGACTTGTGCTATCAATTTATTTTTTATTTAAGCAAAAAATATCATATTAGGTGAAAAACAAACCCATAGCACATTGTGAAATCTGTGCTATGGGGCTGTTTATGCTCTTTTATTAAGACTTAATTATTCTAAAACCTAGATTATGCACATAAGTCCTTGTTTTTCTTGAAAATCACAGAGATTAAATTTTAGGGATTTAAACCCTCTTATTTTGCTCAAAAGCTCTCATTTCTTTCAATAAAGCTCTTCAATGCTACTACTTGGCTTTTATTCATTCCAGTCCTCATTTCTAAGTGTATACACACAAAAATGATGTTTAGTACCATTGTAGTCATAAACAAAATATTTCACATCCAAAACAATACCATGGTTTTACAGCTTTGCCAAGGTTCAACACATTGGGTACTGAGATGAACAAGGGGATTTGTTTGGGGCACTTTCAGCTTACCAGTATCCTGCATTAACTTGCTTACCAGTAGATTGCAGTGTGTAGAAACACATAGAAACACACTCAAGGCACAAACTAAAAATTTAATATAACGACTTGTCTAGGAGAAAACTGGAAGTTTTGGATTTTTCATTGTGACATAATCTTCTAAAAATTGAACTACAAGACTGTGTGCTCCATAAATTATTTAATAAGGAGCAGACTATGCTCTTCCAAATTTCCAAATTGTTTTCACAAATTGCATAAAATACGGCCAGTTTGAAATGACCAACACCAATATATTCTCACATATCTGACAAAAGGAACAAGCTCAATTGTTAGCGAAAAGGAAAAAAAGAAAAGAAAAGAAGGCATGAACACAATTAGGAATCACCAATTAACTTTGGCAGTTCATGCTAGATTCGTACCAGTACTTGCCATTCACGAAGAGAAATTGGAAATTACCAATTAAACTAATTGGCAATTAACTTATCAAAAATTGCTATCCATGGTGCTTTTTAGTATAAATCCGAACATTGAAAGAGCAACCAACATACTTGCCATATACGAAGAGAAGGGATGAAAAATACCTGTCAAAATGGATGTCAAAAGAGAGCTCATCACGATATTAAAAAGGGAGCTGAAAAGGAGAAAGTTTTTTGGTATCTATGCAGGAGAAAGATAGAAAGGGAGAATTAAAAAATGCAACACTTCTACTGTTCCTTAAGGAGAAGGGCAGTGAGGTCCAAAAAATCTATAAAAAAATGTCTCAAGGAGGCTCTAAGAAGACCAAAGGCAATGAAACACATGGATTAAGCAAATTGCTAAGGAGGTATGTTTATCCTGAATAAGGTGAACTTGTTCAGGAAGAATAAGATAGATTAAGGAGTAAAGGAGCCTAAAGGAAGGTTACCGAACAGCTAACATAATTATCAGATTGGCAAGACTAATGTTTCGGTCGGGTAATGAACATGCTTCCCATCTGGCTTAGGGTCAAATTGATTTTGGATTACTCATGTTTCGAGTAGGGTTAATATTTTACACGAGTCAAGTACTGGTGAAAAGGAATACTAATAAATCAGACCGGTCGGGTTCAGGTCCAAAATTGGACAATTCTGTGTGTTTCTGATTTGGATCAGATTTTACTATTACCAGCATGTACTGTATTTGGTTATAAAAACCTCAACATCTAGAACTTACACTTTGGGTTATTTAGCACAATCTACATGCTTGGAACTTCAGGTCAACATATAATCTATAGAAAAATTAAAACATACAAAATTGAAAATTGCTCTAAAAGGCCAATAAATACCTGCATTTCATAAACATGTGGCCTCCAGTCTTCCATCCGCTCTCATCCTGAGACCGTCTGATATACAGTACCAGTAGCCTATAAGATCTGGTACCGACCTGGTACTTGTTTCAGGTACCATCTCTAATATGTACTCAAATCTTTTCAGAGCATCAATTTCAATTGTATACTTTTTAGTTAGCCATATCTTCTGAATTTGTATCTAAAACTTTTAACTTGTTATATTGGGACAGTCATATTTATGCAACAATTTAACTATTTTTATCTAACCATTCTCCTTGCATCCAGATCTAGTGTGATATGAAAGTCCCATTTAACTATTCATGATACTCTTGTATAAGATATAATTTTCTTAATGGAATATTGAGTCATATTATTATATAGTAATGGTAGAACAACCTACCTTATATATATGCGCAAAATATTTGTTTGGCATGCAAATAATGATATACAGAAACAATAACATAATAGTAATTACTGCCACATACTATATATTCATGAATCATAGCCAGTCATACAACATATTAAGGTCATAATTTAGATATATAAAATGGAAATAAATATCCAACATGGTGACTGATTACAAAAGATCAAATTTCACCATATTAGAATATTTGTTGGAATCAAAATAAATCCTAATAATAACCCTGAGTGGGATTAAAATTAACCCAAGCGGCAACAGTGACGATCTATGTTTAGTGCATAATTAACATCAGAGAGCTATACCAGACTAGGCACAAACCAAGTCCCCACTGAATCAAAAGGGCAAGGCAGCACCTCAATTGTACCATCTCCTATGTCGTATCTACAAAGATATTGATTGTATTTCAAGAAGTAAATGCAATTCCCTTTGAATCCAGTAAAGTTACTTGCACATAAAGCTAACCCCCGATTATATTGTAGAAACAACATTTGGTTACCGATATCTATGATTTTCACCCAACAAGGTTTTGATTCACCATCACCAAAATAGAGAGAGTATATATCAAAGTGGCATGGCTTTGCCTCATAATTATAGAACAACCTTAGGATCTTTCCTCCTGACTCGACCATAACTGTATAACCTTTTAGAGAAGGGTTTGTGCCCTCTGGTGGTGCGACTTGATATGCCAATTTTTTTGTTGCAATATCAATAACATGTGTAATGCCAGTTTGTCTATCATTGCTAAAGTATTGTCCCATATAAAATGCATTAGCACTGTTGCCAACCCCTTCTACATAGGCCCAATCGTCATCGTTAGGTCGCCAAAAAGCCATCAAATTGGTTGGGGTATTCCAATTGCCAGAATAATTTTTAATTCCTGATATAACCACAATATCGCCACCTTCAATTGGATTCGGACCAATATAGTCAGGGGAGAACCCAAGGTCATTAACAAAAGGAACATGGATCTGATCACGAGTAAGAGGATTAAGGAGATACCTCTCAGAATTTCCCAAGAGATAGACAAGTAGATAGCGGCATCCGGGGCCATGGAGCCAGGCACGATGGGAACCTGGACAGGTGATAGTATGTACTTTACCAGAAGAGAGGCAGTAGAAACGTATAATGGCGTTTTCAAGGTCTTGATGGCGCTCTAGACGGCACTCTAGAAGCCAGGGGAGTTGTGGGGGAGGATCAGTGACTGGGGCCGACAACTGCCAGCTCTTGCACACAGCACGGAAGCGTATGAAATCAGAAATATCAGGGAGCTTTTTGGATAAGAGATGGAGAATGTCTTCTGGAAGTTCAGACCAGTTTCTCTCATGGCTTAGGATGCCATCACTACCGCTTTGCTCTCCTGATATCGCCATTAGTCTGTTACAGTACATGTTATATTGTAATTTCCATAATTCAATAACAGTACATGAAAAAAAATTCAACCTAAACCAAAAATTGTATCATTAAACAAAAAATGCAGTGAATCCCCAATTCATAACCCTAAACATTGCATGTCATACTGAAAACCCTGAACAGTACCTACTAAGGCACGATTGCAATACTGATCTTAACCTAAATTCAACCAAAAAAATAATTATTGAAGTTCAACACAAAGAAAAATAGTTCATATATGCAAAAATTCAACAAAAAGTGCATCCAAAAAAGCACAATCAGAAAAGATAAAGGTTCTCAACAACTAAAGAAGGAAGTTCAACAAAGGAAGAAACATACCCCACTTGAGAAAGGGAATACACCACAATTATAACCAAATTCTTTCCCTGTTCTAACAAATTAAAAACTCAAACAGAAAAGTAGGTCCGCAGCAACTAAGGAACAACACTTAACACATTTAAAACACTAAAGAACAACAATTAACACATTTAAAACACTAAAGAACATCATTTAACACATAAAATACTGACTGGTTCTTACCCTATCACAATAGCAATCACACAATGTTCATGCATTATTCAAACTCAGCAAAGCACAAATTCATAATATCATTTAACACAAATAAGACCACAATTAGGTTCCGCACAGAACAAAACTAAAAAATTATATCTTGAACAGCAATTAAGCAAAGTCCAAAACTACAAAGTTTTATGTAATTATTACCAAAATTAAATTTGGTTCAGCACCAGCCTAAAGCTGTACAACAGAAGACACAAAAAAGTTTTATTTCAGCATACTGGTAAAATGAAAATAGTAAAAAGAAAGGAATGGGGGGAAATGAATATGACTTCACATGCCTAGGGACTGAAATACTGGTACAAATCAAATAACTTATGTGATTCAGAAATTCAGACCATGCACTTATACCATACTGGCACAAGTGGTACCATCACCATAGCAAACTGCTTAGGTGAAATGCAAGTTTAAATTATCAAAACCTCAATTTTTCAATTTTACCCCAGATTTCAAGTTTTCAACAGAATTACAGCACAAAACAAACTCAATTTTTCAGTTCAGCTTTTATAATAGAAAAGTAGTACCGGTACAAACTGGTACAGACCAACCTTTTCTTAATTACACGTACGTGTTCAGTTCCTTTCCAATACAGAAATCCTCTTACAAAATCAATGATTAAGATGGAAATGAAAATAGTAAAATGAAAAGAGGAATTGAGAGGTCAAATTAGAAGAAGAATTGAAAAGTCAAATTAGAAGAGGGAAATGAAAATAGTAAAAAGAAAGGAATAGGAAGATATGAATAATTGAATATGACTTCACATGTCTAGGATTGAAATACCGGTACAAATCAAATAACTTTATGTAATTCAGAAATTCAGACCATGCACTTCGACCATCACTGGTACAAGTGGTACCATGCACTTATACCTTACTTCTTAGGTGAAATGCAAGCTTAAATTATCAAAAACTAAAATTTTCAATTTGACCTCAGATTTCAGCAGAATTACACCATAAAACAAACTCAATTTTTCAGTTCAACTTTTATAATAGAAAAGTAGTACCGGTACAAACTGGTACAGAGTCCTCTTACAAAATCAATGATTAAGGAATATATATTTTGTTTAGAGATTACCTGGTCAAGAGAAAGCAGAGATCTCAAATAGAAAGCAGTTGAGCCGATTGAGATATAGATTGAATGGTGAGGCAGAGCATCGTTGAAATTGCTTTTATATATGCATTCAAGGTGTCGGTTGGTAAAATATGGTTGTATATATGCAGCTAAGTACACGATAAAAGTTGTTGAGTGAGTCTATGGTACTATGCATATTACGATTTGTTACCGTGCTACGGCTTTATATTTGAGTTTTAAAATCCTAACGGTCGATCCGAACCGTTCATCTTGTTCTCCATATTAATATGTGTTTGGGGACCAAATTTTACATTTTTTGAAATTTTTTTACTATTTTTTTAGATTTATTGAAAATCACTGTTTTTGGATGGTCCAGAATTTTCAGATCAAGTGATTTTCTAAATATCTAAAAAAATAGTAAAAATTTTTCAAAAAATGTAAAATTTGGTCTCCAAACACATATTAATATGGAGAACAAGATGAACGGTTCGGATCGACCGTTAGGATTTGAAAACTCGAATATAGAGCCGTAGCACGGTAACAACCCGTGATATGCATAGTACCATAGACTCACTCAAAGTTGTTTATAAATTTGTTCCATTGATTTTGCTCTTTTGTGGCTTGAGACGATTCACTTCTTAATCAATCTTCTATTTTAGGGTTAATTTCCTATATAACCTTCAAAACATCTCTAATTTCCTTTGTATCCCTCAAATCTTTAATGTATCTTATTTGTCTCTTAACTCTTGCAACAGTTTCTTATTTATTTATCACTTAATCAATTGTATATTATTTTTAATAAAATATAAAAATTCTTAATTTAACTTTAATTAAAATAGTAAAAGACAAAATTGTCCTTCTTCTTTTCTTTCTTTTCTAGTGACATCAATGTTAGAACAATCCCAATATTTTAGTTTATAGATCCAAAGTTTCCCACTAAATGGGGAGTTGCGGTTGAAAAAGGGTACAACAACGGGCAGCAAGCGATTGTTAGCTAGTTGTATTGGTGGTTCTGTACATAATGTTTTTTTAGTAATGCCATTGATCACTTATCTTTCGCATCTATCTTTTCTCAATTGTTTCTTGAAAATTTCTTTTGAACTTGAGCGGGGTTTTAATTTTGTGTGAGCCCATCCAAAGGTTTCAAGATTTCTGACTTTTTTTTGCTTGTTCTTTTTTTTTTTTTTTTTATCAGCATTGTTTGTGCTAACTGAATAAAATTTCTTTCCATGTGTTGGTCTTTAAAAAATTGAGTCGGTCCAAAGAATTGAAACGTTTCATTGCTAAAGGGGTTTATCTACATGTAACAATGGTGTTCAATTAAAGTGAGAAGCTACGCCTATTCGAGTCAGATAGAGGCTTTTACTAGAAATCCTAAAAAAAAAACAAAATTTTCAAAAATTCTTGTTGTTTGACAATAATGGAGTTTTTTTCAAAGATATTTTTCAGCCTATGAAGTCATTCTCACCTCAAAATCCCAATCCAACTCACTAATAATTGAAAATGAAAAGGTCAGGGTGCTTCTGCTCAATTTTAGTGGGCTTGTGACACTTGATGATGTAGAAAAGAAAGAAAAGAAGAAAGGCAATTTTGTATTTTAATTTTTTTAATTAAGACTTTTTATAATTGAATTAGAGATAATTTAGAAATTGTTAAGCAATGGATAAATAAGAAGTTGTCTGATTTTTTTATTTATATCCAAAAATTAAATCAAATTACAAAAAATAACCGAAGCACCATTGAATTTCGAAAACTACCCAATCCGGTTACCCAGTAACCGGATTTTTTTTTTCCGGTTACCCAATTCCCGGAATTGGAAAAAATGTCCGGTTATTGGATAACCGGAAATATGGTTTTGGTCCGGTTATCCAATAACCGGTTTTTCTTTTTTAAACTCATTTTTTTATAACCATATTTTTTTATAACTATATTGTGGTTTTAAAAAAAAATAACATGAATTGTTCCGAAAATTAATTTCATGTTTCAGAAAAACGCATAATTTGAAATTATAAATTTTTTTTTTTTTGAAAATTATTTTTTCTGTATCATGGAGGTCAATTTTTTTTGAAAATTAATTTTCAGATTTTATTTACAAATTTTATTTGTAAATTTGATAGATATAAATACGATGTTTATTTTTATAAAACGTATTTAATTGAGATTCATTGTTTTGGAGATTTTTTAAAGTTAAATGAAGAGGTCTATCACACCGATTCAAGTTAAATGAACTTGGTCCATTTCTTCCTCATGAACCCCGAAAAAAGAGAAATTTTTTTTGCTCCCACCGCAGCTTGAACCCATGTCTCTTGGTGGGAGCCAAGTACCCTAACCACTATACTAGAATAACTTTCTTGTTACCATCTTGATTCTTGTATATTATATATACGACTTGTATAAATTTTCTAGTCTATATAGTTTCAATGTTTCTTGTATAGTGAATAACTTTTTTTTGAATGTACACTATATATATTCTGTCCGAATATTTTTTTTATTAATATTCTATATAATCTATATACACTATGAGGAGGGTTTCAATGCCTCATTTTTTTCATACCTCATATTTTATATTTTCGTTTTCAAAGTCCAAATTGTTGATCCGAACCGTTCAATAAAATATTTATACTAAAATATGCATGGATATGAAATTTTATATTTTTTGGGATTTTTTTGCTATTTTTTAAGATAGGTACAAAATCACTGTTTTTGAACCGTTCAAAAAACAGTTATTTTCTACCCATCTTAAAAAATAGCAAAAAAATTCCAAAAAATATAAAATTTCATCCTTAATCATATTTTAGTATGGATATCATGTTGAACGATTCGGATCGACAATTTAGACTTTGAATATGAAGAAAATGAAGATATAAAATATGAGGTATGATGAGGAATAAAAAAATGAGGCATTGGAACCCTCCTCATACACTATATATATTATATATATTAGCGCCACTGAAATTTTAATTATGAGTTGTACGGATTTTTTTTTAAAATCTGTTTTATAAATTTTTTTGTTTGTTAAAATTATATATTTAATGTATAATTTTCAGTGGGAGTTTTGCACAGTGAATATACATATACATATACATATACATATATATACATACACATGAGTTAGGCTGGGGTGCTATGGATAGCATAGTGGCCTCCCGTGCTACGGCTCAATAATCAAGTTTTCAAAATCCAAACGGTCGATCTGAACCGTTCATCTTATTCTCCATATTAATATCTGCTTGGAGACCAAATTTTATAATTTTCTGAATTTTTTTACTATTTATTAAGCCACTTTGAAAATCGCTAATCCAACGGTTTTACTGTTTTGTGCAGCCACCGTTGGATCAACAATTTTGTAAAATACTTAATAAATAGTAAATAAATTCAGAAAAATGTAAAATTTGGTCTCCAAGCAGATATTAATATGGAGAATAAGATGAACGGTTCGGATCGACCGTTTGGATTTTGAAAACTCGAATATTGAGCCGTAGCATAGAGGTCTCTATGCTATCTATAGCACCCCAGCCTAACTCCATACACATATACATATACATATACATATACATACACATATACATATACATATACATATAAAATAAAATTCGTATTTAGATTTATCAAATTTACACAAAAATAATTTGTAAATCAAATCTGAAATTTAAAATTACATATACATATACATATACATATACATATACATCATATACATATACATATACATATACATATACATATACATATACATATACATATACATATACATATACATATACATATACATATACATATACATATACATATACATATACATATACATATACATATACATATACATATACATATACATATACATATACATATACATATACATATACATATACATATAAATATGGTTATAAAAAAATGAGTCTAAAGAAAAAAAAAAAAAAAAACCGGTTATTGGATAACCGCACCAAAACCATATTTCCGGTTATCCAATAACCGGACATTTTTTCCAATTCCGGGAATTGGGTAACCGGAAAAAAAAAATCCGGTTACTGGGTAACCGGATTGGGTAGTTTTCGAAATTCAACGTTGGTTCGGTTATTTTTTGTAATTTGATTTAATTTTTGGATATAAATAAAAAAATAGGAAGTTGTTATAGTTAAGAAACAAAAAAGATAAACTAAAAACTTGAGTAAATAAGAGATTAGAGATGTATTAAAGGGTTTAGGGTTTAGGGTTTAGGGTTTAGGGTACATATATATAAGAGATTGAAATTTCAATGCCTTCACAAAATTGATTTTTTTTTTTTTTCCTTCAATCATTTAAGACCAAAAACCAAACAAAGATTATTTAATGGGGTCTTCTGTAGATGCTAATTATCAGAAATGAAGATGCTCTTAGTTACTTATAAAAATGAAATGGAGGATTTTGAAGTTAAGAAAAGATATTTCAAATTAAAATAGATCTTTTATATGTAGCAGAACGGAATAACAATTTATTTTTATGATTAATTGGTAAAATTTAATATATAGTGGTTTCATATACTTATCTACCTGCTACAAGCTATCCTTCTTAGATTTTTCTTCCAAAGTTTGTTTCTTTGATATATATATTTCTTTAATATCCAACGGTACAGAGAATATGTAAAACATTACTTAATTACATGATATATCTCCCTACCTTATTAAGGAGTTTAATGTCTAGATCCTGCAAGGGTTGTGATTAAAAGTTAAATTTTCGGAATTAATATCAGTCATTCAATTTTCATATCACATACAACAGAATTTTCTAAATTTTACTCTTCAACACATAAGACCCCACTGTTCGCGCCACATAGGATCCCTAAAAACCTAAAACACTTCCTGGCGCTCCCTCTTCACCCCGTTCTCTTCCTTCCGCTCCGTCTCTTCACCCCTCTTGCCTCCTCTCACTTCCACGCTCCTTCTCCCTCTGATTTCCGACCCCACTCGGTCTATCTCTCTCTCTTTGTTGCTTCTTGGAGAAAGGAATGGAGGAGGCCGCTCATTATTGAATTCGAATTGACGCGGATCTTGTCCATGGCAGAGAAGGGTACGGTTTGGGGCGCCTCTCTCTTCTCCTCGAGTATTTGTACCTCTTTCTCTCTCTCGTTTTGGATTTGCTTGCTTGCTTGTTGTTTATTTGTGCTCATGTGCTGAGATTTTTGCCCTATTCCCCTCTATTTTCTGGTTTTCGTTGATTGAGAGAGAGAGATCGAAGCTTTAAAGCTTTCGATTGTGATTCTTGATCGAGGCCCTTGCTGTTGGTGCTTGGTTGTTGCCGTTCTGGTGTTAGTTGTTGCCGTTCTGATGCTGGCTTTGTGCTGTTCTGGTGCTTGATTTTCTGACGGCCGTTTTGTTGTTCTCTTCGGTGCTAGCTGACTTGCCATGCATTTATTAAATTTACAAAAATATCCTAATTTCTTCCTCTCCACAGACTCTGCTAGCATGAATATTTGAAATGTTAATTTAATTTGTGAAGAACAATCAATCGGCATAGCTTTCGACCTTTGGCCATCCATTATCAGCCTGTGACTTGACAAACTCTGCAAAAAACCTGATCTCTTCCTCTTGTAAGCGGGGCCCGAATGTGCACTGACCTCTCGGCATGCATTTCTCTCCAAAACCCTATATCAATATCTGCATTATCATCAGTGTACCAGTACACTGGAGTTTAGAACAGGTACCAGTTGGGTACTGACCAAGCATATTTAGGTTTCAGCAAAACATGCCCAATTATAATATATTTCAATCAATCTATGATGCTATTTGCTAATATGAGAAATATTGGGTATTATTTCTCAATCCGGTCATATACTCGCACTATGCAAAATGAACTTTTGAGAGTTTATTTATTTTTCAGTTTTGATCAGCTTAAATAAGCACTATGAGGAAGCATTAAGAAGAGATGATGTGAAGGCTATCGTTCTCACTGGTATAGCCCTTGGGACTTTTGCCTCCTTCACTGTTCTTAAAAAAAAAAAAGGATTTTGTTTAGAATTGTTATTATTCTTTATGTTAAATTCTTCTGATTAAGTTTAGATAACTAATAAATAGTAATGAAAGTTATGAAACAGGTGCCAATGGCAGGTTCTGTGGTGGTTTTGATATCAATGCTTTTCAGAGCCCAACAAGTACTCTTTAAACACTTGATTATTTATTTCCTTTACTTTTCTGGTATATTAAATTTTGATCAACTTATTGTGTTATTTTTTGTTGTTATTTGATATTTTTCTACTGTACCATTAGGTGCCAAGGAGGATCTTAAGATCACACCAAGTTAATTTATCACATACTGCATGGAAGGTACCTCTATCAAATTATCACGTTAGTTAAATTTTTTAGTTTTTATTGCCTTAACTAAGAAACTATTATCCATAGCACGGTCCGTTCTGCGCTTTGCAAATTGCAAAGTACCATAGCCTCACCCTATTAATTACTGCAGTTCTCAAAGTCGATAAAGGGGAAAGAAGCACATTCTCTCGGCCTAATTGATGCAATTGCTTCACATACTGAACTAATCTCAGCTGCTTGTCTGTTCGCTCTTCAAATTGCTGATCACAAAAGACCATGGGTCAAAACTATTCATAGAACCGATAGATTACCATCCTCTGAGGAGTCTCGACAAATTCTCAATTTTGCAAGGACCCAAGCACAAAAACATTCCCCTAATGTCAATAAGATTAAATAGAATATAAAAAGACATAGTCGTTTATAGCAATTCATTACAAATAGGCATGTACCTTATAGCAACCAAAAAAAAAAAAAAGGCAAAAATACTTTAGTACATGAATAAAGCCACGTTTAATCTACAATTTAAATAAATCAATGGATTTTTTATACTTTTGAATCTGATTTTTATATAAAACCTACATGCCTACTACAGTACTGAACCAATGAAGACTAAGCGAATTTAAAATTACTTTGCATTTTCTTGTTTGTTTAGGAGTTTGTTTATTTGCTTATTTACTTTTAGGAAAGAATCTGCATGAGGTTGCCAAACTTGCATCTGGTTACAAAAAGTATGGAAGGAGAACAGGTTGTATAACCAAGTGATGGATCTCATAGGTGAAAATGATGTGTTTAACTTTTCATCATTAATATTTGAGAAATTTAGAGATATGCCCATCATAACTTAATTAATTTTACTTGATAGGGGGCATGTCGCAAAAAGAATGGGTCAGTCATTTCATTTGCAGTCTGGTTCATATGGAACCAATGCAACAGAGTATTGTTTGGAGAACAGCAGGTCAGCGCTCAGATCCTTGCCAGTAGATTCAAGAAATGAAAATGTGGCTTTTGTTCTGCTAAGTGAAACGGTACCAGTTGGTAAGACAAACGGAGGCAAGTGTGCTATGTTTAAGGATGAATAGACAAACGGGGCTGTGACTTCAATTATTTATCTATTTAATTTTTGGATGTATTATTATTCTCCTTTTGAAATGTAACACTCGGCAGTTTCTGCCCAGTTATCACAACAAAATGAATATTTTAATGATGTGCTATTTGCAATTTTAAAAGGGAGGGCTTATTAAATATAGTGTATTTGGAATTTACTATTTCTTAATCATTGAGAAGCTTTGTTTCTTCTTATTAGTTGCTTATGGCAGTTCACTATTTTAGTGATGTACAATTAGTGGTTTGCTAACGGGTTACCCGTGACCCGTTCCGGGTAACCCGTTAGGGGTAACGGGTAGGGCGGGTAGACGGGTAGGACGGGTACGGGTACAACCCGCAACGGGTAGACGGGTAGTTTTCCCAAAACCTCTACCCTACCCGTTTATTACCCGTACCCGTTGCGGGTTGACGGGTACGGGCGGGTTTTTTTTTTTTTTTTTTTCTTTTCTGTTTTTTTCTGAATTTTTATGCTTTGAGATTCGTGCCAAGTTAAAGGACATGGATGGATGGAGTTTAGATATAGGGGTCCGTTTTGAGATTCATGCCAAATTAAAATTGATGCCTCAGATCTCATTCTACTAAGTCAGGTATTGCACTGGATCTGAATTCTATAGGGGTGCCGCCAAAAAAATTTTGAAATTCAAATTTTGTAACGGGTACGGGTAGACGGGTACGGGTAGGCGGGTATAGGGGTACGGGTAGGCGGGTACGGGTTGGCGGGTAGACGGGTACGGGTACAATGGGTTTTTTTCAAAATAGGGGTGTCCGGTCCGTTTATTACCCGTACCCGTCTACCCGTCTACCCGTCTGTACCCGGGCAACGGGTATGGGTACCACGGGTAACGGGTACGGGTCGGGCAAAACGGGCTCAACCCGTTAGGGGTTTAGCAAACCTCTATGTACAATCTACATTCATTGTAATTGAGTTTAATTAGGTTACAAAGGGGCTGTAAATTGACGATTTTATTTTAATTTCATGAGATGTAAATAAATGATTGTAAAAAATATTCTTTAATAATGAAAATGTTGGTAGGTCAAGCTTACCGACCTTAAAAAAAACATACTTAAACATCAGCAAATAAAATGAATTAGTTAAAAACTTCTGAGGGCTTGGCCTTGATAGAGCATCTTGCGAATAGAGTACAGTTTTGAATAATTTGTTTCTCTTTATCTAAATTTTATTTTTCTGGTCTACATTTTAATTGAAATGAAATATTTGATTACTATTGTACATTAATTAGAAACTATTTGATTATAAACTCCCCATATTTTTGGCTTGGAGATATAGGAGGGGGGATTTTCATATCTTAATAGAGGGTAAAATAGGAATTATAAATTTGAAATGAGTTTAATAAAAAATTCGGTAAGTTGGGTAAATTTGCGAATTTCTAAAATTTACAAGGGTAAATATAATATTATGAAATTTAAAGAGGTCAATATGTAATTTTGAGGTTTTTTAAGGGTATATATGAAATTCCCCCTTACAAAAATGATGTCAGTATTAGTTAAACAAATTAATATAAACAAAAAAGTCTTAAATTAATCAATATTAATCAACTTGAAGTTCCTTGATAAAAACAGTTTGTTTACTATGTGCAGATTCAACATGCCGTGAGTTGCTACCAAATGTGGTGTCAGTGTATTGAAATTACTTCAGTAGCTTTTAGGTTGTTTGTTTTGTTTTAGCTTTGTATATTTATAGTTTTTATTAGAGAATGCTATGTTTTTTTATTCCTATATTCAATTCAGAAATAATATCTTTGGTTTACATTTAGCAATATTTATTTTCTCTATTTTTTATGAAAAAAAAATACTTTAGAAAATTAGGTTTTCTACTACATAATTTGCTCCCGTTGCTGTGCACGGGCACAATTACTAGTAGTTATATATGTATGTAACGCATTTCGTAAACCACTGCTGAAACAAAGCGATGTTGTTTTCTAGTAGCATGGATTTTAATATATTGAAATATTGAATAATTCTCGGCCAATTAAGTAGGCTCCATTTCCCGATTTTTTTATTAATATCCAAAAAATAAATAAAATTTAAAAAAATATCCAAATCTCGAACAAATTTCAAAAACTACCGAAACCGGTTATCCAATAACCGGATTTGGGACAAATTTCCGGTTAATGGTTTCCCGGACTCAAAACAGTATATCCGGTTAACCATTAACCGGAAAGTTATATTTTCATTTTTTATTTAAATAAAAAAAATCCGGTTAATGGTTAACCGGACTTGTATTTTTTTTTAAAACATAAATTTTTTTATTTTTTGTATTGAAATATTAGAAATGTTGAATATATTTCTTTAAAAATAGATGGAATACAATATAATTTGATTTATTAGAAAGACTGCAACAAATAATCCGGATCAATATTTTTCAGGCTAGATTTTTCGCGGCTGTAAGAAAAATTAATATATTTCTTTATGTGTTATTGGAAAAAAAATAAAAATGCTTAGATTATGAGTTATTGATCCCGGTTCAAAAGTCACTTCTATGTAATTTAGAAAATATTGTGATCCTTCTAGAACATTTAATTTATAGTATGCTTAATTCTCAGAAGGCCCAAATCAAATGGGCATGAAATGAGGTGTATTAAAGTATGCTTCTTTTCAAGTATGTGTACCTTCATAGCTCTGAAATTGGAATCGGAATAGGAATAAGATCGCAATCGGTATCATGCTACTATACAAAACAAATAAGAACACATCAAATGGAAGCAATAACAAATTAATATGTATCTTGCGTCAAATGGTACTTCATCACTACTTGAAATTTCAAATCAATCTGAAATGCCGAGTTGGAAAACATCAAGATTCTAAATAGTAATTATAGCGTTATAGTTTTTAAGGTCTAAAAAAACTAAAGTACAACTATAGCTAACTATTTAGAATCATTATTAAAAAAAAAGCAGTTATTAGCGTTATAGCTTTTGAAGTAAATTTATAGGTATATATAGTATTGAATACATTTATATAACCTAAAAATTAAATTTCATAAAAAATTTAGGTCTTCGATACAAAAATCTCCAGATTATCAGCGTTAAGAAATCCTAGCTAGCTTTCTAAATCTAACGCCGAATTTTTTTAAAAAAAGAAAAAGAAAAAAAGTTGGATAAGAATTATTGAGTTCTATCTATAATATTAGTTCGAACTCAATAAATTTAATTTTGTTATATTTGTTAGAAACGAAAAACTTTTTTTATTTCGATATATCTCAATTTAATTATTTCTATAGATCAAGGTTCTAAATAGCGTTTATAGCGGCATAGCGGGGAGACAAAAAAAAAAGCTTTAGTGAATAGCGCAGCTATAGCGGAAGCTATCATAAATAGTGTTTTCTTATTTCAAAAATTATATTTTATATTTATATTAATAGTAAACATGTCTCATCGAGAGAAAAAAAACACCAAATTGATTAAGAAGTTATAATATTCATATTGAAGTTCAATTTCTCACGGACAAGGTCCCTAGGCATTGTTTTAATTTTTCATTTTTGGAAAATCCAACAATAATGCATAATACAAAATTTAATTGATATAGCGGTATAGCCCGCACATATTCCATTATATTGATATAGTTTGATAAAGTAAAAAAAAACCCATCTGGACATTAACGCCCATTAAAATTGCAAAATCATAAGCCCATGTAGCATAGCGGTCGTAACTCGATTAGCGCAGTTTTACCTCGTAGCTTAGCTTTCTAGGTCCAAAACCGCTATAGGTGCGCTATAGCTTCGCTATAATTAGCTATTTAGAAGCTTGCTATAGATAAAAACTCTCCCGCGAAGTCGTCGAAGATGGCGTGTATAATTTAATGTGCTGGTGCGGGCCGGTCTGTGGTGCTGCTTTGTATGGTGCGACAATCTGTATTTCAGCCTTTAAAAATTAAAAGTGACCATTAGAGTTGGAAAAATGGCACGAAAGTTGGCTTTGTCACGGAACGACAAGTGTGTCAGTTATGTGTGTTGTGATTTGCGTGTTCCATGCTGTGATCATTCGCGTGTCGTGATTATCTTTTGAAACTTTGGCATGACACAGTACGTCATGTCATATGAAAGATCTAATCGCGGCACAGTACATAGTCACATGTGTCACATGTAATTAGGACCATATATATTAATTAAATGGTGAATCTTGAATAAACTAACTTAAATTATAATTAAATGGTCACGCGAGTCACACGAGACACGTTTGGACATAGTGTGATTCAAGTGACGTGACCATTCGCGTGATATGATAATTTCTTAATATTTTCGTCACGACACGGCACATAAAAAATTAACTTAATTACAACACGTCACGAGACCAAAATCACAGCATATTAATCATGACACAACAATTTTTTTCCACTCTAGTAACCATTTAGAAGTAATACATGGCGTGCCAACAGTTTTCCCAGTTTCACATGTAAAACTGTCAATGCGCCTGGAGCAGCATATCTATATGATTAAACCGCAGTATCAGAAATGCGACCGCCACAATTGAATGGCTCGGTCTATACCAAAATCTGGACTCCATGTTCATGGGATTGTAACTAGAGATAGTACGATACCTGCCGATCGAATTGCCGAGTTAAGAGTATTCTATTGATTGCTAATTTAATTGCTAAATTCTTGTTGTTGGCACTTTCACTTATTTTTTTACTGCCGTACAGTGTTATCAGAACCGGACCGGACCGGGCGGTTCAACCAAAAAAAACCGGACCCGGTCACCTGTCCGGTTTGGTTCATCAATTGGATCGCTTTATGTATTGAACCGTCAACAAGTGATTAAACCGCCCGGTTTCTAGTAAAAACTCGTTGATTTCAACCGACGTAAAACCCCGGTTCAAAACATATTCTTCTTCAAATCTCTTCCGTGCGATTTCTTACCTCCTGAATTTCTCCTTTCTCAAATCTTTTCTCCATTCTCCTCTGATTTCTTGCCTTCTCTTGGTGGTAGAGATGGAAAATTATTTTTCTGAAATCTCATTCAAATCCCCTTCTACTTTGACCTCCTCTCTATTGTTAATTTGGTGGTGGATCAATATTATTTTTCAGACTTCAATTGAATCTGAATCACAAAAGAAGCTACTGAGAACAAGAACAGTGAGTAATTTCATGACAATTTTCAGTTAATTTTATTGAATAGTTCATGCATGTAAGATGTTTGACGAAATGCTCAAACCAAAGAATATTTTAGTCCAGTACCACCTTAACCCAGTTGGTACCAAATTGATTTGAACTTTACAGTAAATTTGATCTACATGCTTAAAGCACAACAGCCAACGCAATTTGATCTATATTGGTTATTGCATAATAACTTCTTTCATGTTTTATATTAAGCTTAAATTGCCACGTTATTTGATATAATTCATTTTGTTTTAGGATTCGAATTATGTTGCCACCAATTTAGTATATATATAGTTTGCTTTAGGTTTCGGATTAATTAGATACTATGTTTAGGTAAAATTTTCTTAGGGTTAGTTCATGCTGTTTTGCGTTAGGATTCAATTTATAATGTTTAGGATTCATATTAAATTTTCTTAGGGTTAGTTCATGCTTTAATTTAATTTCATTTTCCTTAGATTTACATTATTATGTTCAGGCTAAATTGTCTCTGGGTTTATTATATATAGTAAGGTGATTATTTTAAGGGTGATCTACAAACTTAAAGCACAACAGTGAATAGAAAAAAAAAACGAAAGGGAAAGAAAAAATTAAAGCTTCTAACTTACCAGTACTAGTACTTTTAACTTGGCGGTACCAGTATTACTTTTTAGCAAAGTTTCCACCAAAAACCTCTGAAGCAACCTTGTCAACCAAAATATGCGGTGGTACCCTTATATTTCTAAAAATGACAGCATTTCACTGTTAGATGATAAGGTTATGTTTTAAGCTGATTTTTTAAGCATCTAATTATTCTTGTTTTAAAGCTGATTTTTGAAGAATCTAATTATTATTGTTTTAAAGGATCCATGTCAGCAATTAACCTTGAGGGAAATGAATCTATATCCCCAACTTCTCCTAAAGCTGCGACAAGAGGGAAAACAGATCCGGCTCGGAGACATTGTGTTGAACGCATTGTTGTTGTGAAGTATAAAAATTTGAAGGTCATTGACTGTCTCCATTGTGAGAAAACATTTCAAGGCGATGGCATTAACCGGTTTAAGAAGCACCTAGCCGGTGTAAGAGGAGATCAAAGTGTTGAGGCTAGAAAAACCATAGAAGAAGAACCAGGATATGCAACTCCTAACAATGATATGTATCAGGATATTTCAGTTACTGCGTGGCATTTTAGCTAGTCAGCCTTAAAATTCTAATTCTTATTTATTTATGGTTAATTTTCTTAAGATTTTATATTAAACAATTATTTTGTTGTATTAGATTATTTAAAGTGTATGATTGTGAGGCTACTTTATAACATGGAATGTGTCAACAATTCAAGTCAGTGCTATCAAAATATTAAACTTCTATTATGTTATTTTTTTTTCCGATTTTATGATTTTTTATCTATTTTTTAGAGATGTTATTCTTTGTTAAAGTTACATATATGTTTTATTTAATCAAATATGTACATAGAGATAAAAATAAAGAGCTATTTTAGCTCTCGGATAATAAGTTATATATGTTTTAAAAAATCAGCGGTTGAGCCGATTGACTCACCGGTCCGACCAGTGAACCATTGACCCAAAGCTTTACCGGTTCGATGTCCGGTCCGATTTTGATAACATTGCTGCCGTATAATTAATTTACGAAGTTAGATATATATTTGACAGGAGAATAAGAGCAATGGTGTATACGGAGGAGGTATACATATATTGGTAGCAAACAGCTAGTTTGAAATAGTTAATATATAGGAAATTGTTACCAGTTTCATATATATGAAACGGGTATATGCCTCTTTTAAAAAAATATATATATAGAAAATTAATAAAGGAATAAAATAAAATTTTACTATTTTCTTTAGAAAAAAAAAATGACGAACTGTATATGAAATTTTATGTAGGCGCAAAAAAACCGAAAATGTCTATTATATGAAAAATTGAATTTATAAATGAGACAATTTCTATCATAAAATTTTATTGCAGCATTTTTTGTAAAGAAATGGTTTTTTTTAAATGTTAAAATTATGTATAATAAAAAAAAAGTAGTGCAATTAACCGTTTGTAAATATTGGAAAATGATAAAAAGAAAAAGAAAAAAGAGGTGTATGATTTAAAAAATTTGAACATATGAGGCACATCAATCGCAATTCATAATGTAATTTGTGTGGTAAAAGTGGACAATAAATAAATGAGAACTATATCAAATTAGTCTTTGATTTAGTGACAAAGATAATGCTCAAAGCTAAACTTTGCTAATTAATAAGATATTTATTATATTCATCATGGTCTTATTCACAAGAAAAAGGAATTATATAATACTACTTGGCTAATCACAGAGCAAGCCATAAGTACTGAATAACATTTTACATATATATTACTATAATATTGTATGTATCAGCATAGTGATAAGGTACGCGTTTAATTCGCGTTTAATTCACGAATAATTCGTTTTTTTGCTATTACCGAACCGAACAGCGTATTTTACGTTGACCGAATGTTTGACCGTATAAAACGCGAATAAAATGCGAATTTGATGAATTTTCCGAATTAAACCCGTTCTTTTCACTAAAAATTCGTCTGCTTTACTGGGAATAAGCGCGTGAATAAGCATGATGAGAGATAAAAGAACTGTGGGCCATGCCCACGTGATTTCTCACTTATACAATAAGCAGCCGGTTGCCTTGTGGAAGAAAGTCTGACCGTAGGGGAGCATGGGGCCATCACCAAATATCGACAAATAGTTGCCAGTATCGGTCAACGAATCGCCAAATATGAACATGCACGTGTAGCAACCATGGCAGAGATGAACTTGGCTTAGTAGGAGGATGGTGACTATAGAAAGGAGAAAGGAAAGGATATTATGGGAATTGAGATCTCTTGTTCTATTTAAGGACATTTTTTGGAAAACAAGAAGGATAATATGAAATTTGGGAGCTCTTGTTAGTTGTTATAAAGACATTTTTTTCAATCCATTTCAAACATTTTTTTCAAACTTTAATCCCAACCCAGTTGTAGATGTCAGAAATTATAATAGTATGGGTGATGTAGAAGTCAGTATTATGTGTGCTTGGAGATTCGTGCAGAACGTATTTAAACGATTGGGATTTTCCATTAAGTCACGCAAAGTTTGAGATATCTCAGAGGATACGAATTCCTGTTTGTGGTAGGTGAAATAGGAGGAAACGACTACAATCATCATTTTTCCAAAACTAATGTGTTTGGAGACAAAATTTTATATTTTTTCGGAACTTTTACTATTTTTTAGATGCATACAAAATTATAATTTTTTTATGATCTAGAATCTTCTGAATCAATGAATTTTTCACCTATCTAAAAAAAATATTATAAAAATTTCAAAAAATATAATATTTGATCTCTGAGCACTACAAAATTAGCCTTATGTTGCGATGCCTTGTGGAACAGAATAGAAGTCCTGATGTGAAGATACACATCTAGAATTTTTATCATAGAGAGACAAAAAAATAGCGAATTGGATTTAAATATTTAATTGTGGTCAAACTCATTAGTTAATCAGATACTAGATAAAAAAAAACAATGATCTTAACTATAATTTTCAATGCTCTAGTTTCTAATTCTAATTATCGATCATAATTATAATAGTTTATTTTAATTTTAATCCTAAATTTAATATAAATTACAAATTAAGATTCCAAAGGACACAAAATAATTTCCAAGAGAGACAGAATTGGTCCAGATCTATAAATTTCTATAATGATTCAAAAGTCATGGGGACAATTGTTCCCCCTGTTGTTGTGTGTAAGAACTTGTCCTGCACAGGGCAGCTTGAGTTTGACCCAGGCATCATATTGGAACTGTTTTACATGTGCAAGTTCACCAATCCGGACGAATGTGTCTGAAATTGCATCGATTCGATGCATTTTCAGACACATTTGCCCGGACGAAATTATGTTGTGTTTGAACTGTGAACTTGATATAGTGACACGAGCTTTCATTTATCTTTTAAGAGGATGCATGTTCAATTCTCTCGAATAGCAAATAAAAGATGTTGGAGTGTACCGGAGAATTTTAATAAAAAAAAAAATTATGTTATGTTTTGAACTTTTGATGCATATCTTTTAGATTTGCATGTTTTCTTTTAAGCAAATTAATTAATTCTCCAAAACTTTGTGGTCTCACAATTATTTGACCTTTCAGAGTTATATGTCCATCAGTTTAGTTTCGAATGAAATGAAGAATGAATATTCTATTTAAAAAATAGAGTAGAACTAGGGTGTTCTTAAGCTCATCAAAGTGTTTGGTGAGCTTAACTCCAAAACTCATCAAATCGGTTTCAAATTACGAATCCGAACCGTTGAAATTCGCCTACCTTACGAGTGATGCGTCTACATGTGAAAATTTAAAATATTCGAATTAATTTAATATAAAGTCAAGCGGTCAAAAAACGTTCAAAAAATGAATGCACTAAAATTAATTTATTAACCTTCTAATTTTGACCGATTGACTTTATATTAAATTAATTCGAATGTTTAAAATTTTCACATATCACCAGTTTGAATTCATCATTTGATACCGATTTAATGAGTTTTGGAGTTAAACTCATCAAACATTTTGATGAGCTTAAGAACACCCTAGTTCTACTCTAAAAAATATACTTGGGAAGTTTAGAATGCCCAACGCAGCAACGCTACAGAATACAAATTGGGGGTTGGGAAGTTTCACGAAAGGGCCCACACGCCATGATAGAAATCAACGGCCCAAGCCCGCGGGCATATTTGGCAAAAAAAAAGGAATAACGGCCCAGATTATTTCCGGGCCTGGTAATTGGCATCGTTTCCATACTGCTTGAATTGGGATTGGGGACGTGAACCGACGAGCCCAACATGGTAACATTGTACATAGCTTCCAGAATTTATTTCTTGTCAGTTGTTTGTTACTACTCTCCAATCCAGTGATATAAATTAATACAAACTGTTCATCTAAGGGTGGCAACGAGCTATTAAAGAGCGAGCTAGATCACATTTGTACTCGGTTTGTTAGTGTATCAAGCTGAGTGAGCGAGTTTGAATTTTAAGTCCCGAGCTAAAACTATTGTTCAATACCGACTCATGGCTTGTCCGAGCGAACCGAGCTAGCTCGTTACTGGCTTGACAAAAGGATATCATACTTCTCGGAATTGAGAATGCCTAAAGGATATCATACTTCTTCTTTTCTTTTTTTCTTTTTTTCTTTTTTCCTTTTTTCCTTTTGAAAGCTTGATAGGTACTATCAAGTTAAAGGATATCATACTTCAAATCTAGTTTGATGCTCGATCAATTGTAGGTGCTATATGAATTCATTCTCTCCTACAATCCATTGTATGTTGCACTTGCATAGAAACGCCTACAATTAAACAAGCACAGAAAAACCAAATAGAAGATTCTCGATCCCACTTGTGAAGTCTATTTTGCAAGTACCACTACTCTCTAGTCGCTACCCTAAATGGCGCCTCTTACTCTTCTCACCACTAAACCCTTGTTCCTAAAACCCTCTCTCTCGCCATGCCCACCTCAAAACCCTAACCCTAATTTCGCCCCCATTTCTCTCCTCTCCTCTCCTCTTTCTCTCTCCCTCCGCTTTCCGCCTTCTCCTCCTCTTTCTCCAATCCGTTGCTCGGGAAACAACGATGGAAATTTCAAGCAGGAGGTTGTGACGTATCCGAAACCAGAGGCGGTAGCGTGGTCACTGGCTCTTGCGAACACGGTACAGTTGATCGGTAACGTGGGAAAACCGGTGGAAATCAAGCGTCTCGCCAGTGGAAACGTCGTTGCTTGGACCAGATTGGGGGTTTACAAATCCTCTACTGAGACGACATGGTGAATCTGTTTTTATAACTGTTACATTATCTCTTGAGTGAGGCTATAATACTGTGCAATTTTTTACGAATCTGTACCATGGATTAATATTTCCATTTTTAAAGTTCAAACAATTGATTTGAACTGTTCAATATGATATCCATATGAAAATGTACGTGTAGATCAAAGTATAAATGTTTATAATTTTTTACTATTTTTTAGATAGGTAAAAAATAACGATTCTAGAGCATTCAAAAGTAGTGATCTTTTACCTAAACTAAATAAAATTTAGTCTACAAGTTCATTTTCATATGGAAATTTGTAGTATGGACTAATCCGCGCTATGCATAGTACCATATCATCACCCCTATCTCTTAAAATTTGCATAGTTTGATTGAAGTTTCATTTAATTTTCAGGGTGAATTTAACATTTTGGAATGAGTTGGCGCATGTTGCATACCAGCATGTGGAACCTGGTAAACAAATTTTTGTTTCAGGGAGATTGGTGTCGGATGAAGTTAAAGATAATGAGAATATACGAGAATACTTTAAGGTTACTATCTGAATCCATTGATTGTCTATTATTTTTGTTCAAAGTTTGCTTTTAGTTCTGTGTTTGGTGGTTGTGAATCTTGATTTAGGCTTTTACGGAGCTATATATGGGATAAAGTGATATTTTCACTGGGGATTTTATCCCTTAGTTTATCCATATAGGATACAATTGTTAGGTTTTAATCGTATTTCTTAACCAGATGTTATTTATATTGTCATTTTTATTCCATTGATGTCAATTCCTACTTGACATCTATCAAGTTTTTTTTTATTTAAAAAAAAAGGAATATTTCAATTCCATATTGAAAGGACAATTCTAGTTTGAATTAGATATACACAATTTCCCTTTGGAAATTTAAATTTGCTCTTTTCTACATTCAACAAATTTAGAGTTGCCTGTATTATGTGCATAAATATTCCTCAATTGCTTGCATTGGTAAAAATTTTCTTCTCATTCCGATACTATTGTCTTTGTAGTGTGCAAAAATAGGCAGTAAGGTGCTTTATATTTTTCTTTTCGTTTTAGGTGATGCAGGAAATTTTTGTATATTATTTATTGTCATATATTTTCTAGATAAACTAGTCTTATAGAAGATAATTTTGTTCCTTTTCATTGACTGAAACTGTTAGCTATTGGGCTTAAATTATATTTTATGGATGTCACCCGAAACTTATGACATCAATTTATTGTCAACCTGTATTTTGATTTGCCTTATAAAAGAGGATTTTTTTTTCTTTCCCTTTTCATAAGGTAACCAATATATGGTAATCATTGACAGGAACTGTTAGCTATTGTGCTTAAATTATATTTTTTATGAATGTCACCTGAAACTTATAAACCCTTCTGACTCTTATAATGTTTCAAATTGGTATTCAGGTTATTGTTAAACAGCTTAATTTTGTTCAAAATAGCTCCTCACCTGTTTCTTTTTATGACCCAAGGATGGCGCAGAACTCTCCAGGTACTATGCTTTAAGTGAGGCTACAGTACTATGCATAGTGCACATTGGTCAGTACTATGGACACATCATTTTTAAAGCCCAAATAGTAGATCCAATCTGTTGAACATTATTCCGTATAAAAATGTAATCGGAGGCCAAATTTTACATTTGTATACTTTTTTTTAGATAGGTAGAAAATTACTACTTTCCGATGGTTCATAATCTTTATATCAAGTGATTTTTTACCTTTCTAAAAGATGTAAATTTTGCATCCAAGTACATTTTCATATGGAAATCATGTTGAGCGGTTCAGATCGACTGTTTGTATTCTGAAAATAGAGAGATTCGGATCCATAGCACATACCAATGTGCACTATGCATAGTACCGTAGCCTCACTTTTTTGTTTTTGTCTTCATTCAGTTTTGTTTAGACTAAAACTGTGCATTTTTGGGTTCTTCAATTACCTAGCATTGATCAATTCAATTCTATAAAAAAAAAAGACAGGAAAGTGGCATTTACTTATCAACAAATTTTAAAGGGACCAAGAACAAATGATTAACTATTTTAATTTAAATTATATGGAGAGAAGAAAACCCTCTGAAATTACATTTCTGTCAGATTTAGTGAGAATTGACACTTTTTATTTTCTTGTGGAATTAGAATTTGAAATGTTTTGCAAGAAAAAAAAAATTGGAATTTGAACAGTTGAAGTTCTTTTTCAGCTGCTGTTGAAAAGAGGTGGCAGGCTTTCTTTGCTAATCCCCTCGACTGGTGGGACAATCGCCGTAACAAGGTCATTTTTTATTCATACAACCTTTAATTTTTTATTTTATATTGCACCAGCCAGTCCATATGTCTAAGTCAGGGGCGGAACTAGAAAATAGAGATTGGGGGGGCTGAAAAATCAAATATAGTGTAATATCATTTTATAAAGGGGGCTAAAAGATATTAATGCATATAAAAATTACAAAATTTAATGGACCAAACTACAAATTTTCAAACTATAAGGGGTGCTTAGCACCCTTTCCCCACCACTATGTTCTGCCCCTGTAAGTACCATTGTTTCTGTACCAGGACCAGTGTAGTAATATTAGGTTTCTATGCGGTATGCGGAAGGGCACCGCATACCGCATATACGGTATGCGGCCACATATGCGGATTTATATATGCAGATTTTAAAATAAGAATTCATATATATTTGAAAATTGAAATACATAGTAATACAAATAGGAATAAGAATTTATGAGTACAAATAGAAATACATAGTAATGACAACATGCCAATATCATCAGTAATAGTAAATTAGTAATACAGAGTAATAGTAAATTAGTAATACAGAGTAATACATTTCCTTGAGAATTACAGTAACCTGTTACTGTTATTCCGATTCCAACATCAATGAAGTCCAATGGTTGGGATCTAAATAACAGGTTCAAGGAATAACAGCTGATTTATTATCAGTTTGGTCAGGTAAAAACCAACAAGTTCTGTAATAGTACAAATACATAATAATACATAGTAATACAAATACAAATACAAATAGTTAGAACAAATAACAGGTTCAAGGATTATATGCGGCCTGTTAAAACATATGCGGTCAAAAATATGCGGCCGCATATGCGGAACCGCATATTAAACCGCATATTGATTTTCTATGCGGTTCGGAACCGCATACGCATATGCGGCCGCATATGCGCCGCATATTACCTAATATTACTACACTGACCAGGACTGCATTTTTTTTGCATATTTGGACTCATTTTTGGCCAAAACTGGATGCTATAACATTCATCAAGTGCCTAAAATTGCATCTAATAGCACCCAGATTGAAAAACTTTGTTTCTGATAACTTGAAAATAAACATCTGATAATTTATTTGATAGTTGAATAATTTGCACTTTGATTTATGGTTTGGAAATACCCCCCCAAACCCATGATTTCAGGCACAAAGAGACTGGTGAAGGATTATGGATAATTAGCAAATACATTCCTCTTTGGGTTAATTCCCGACTCGAAATTTTGAACTCCAAAATGGACTGAAAGTCTGAAACTGCATTTCATATCAAAAAGGACCCAGAGTGAAATTTTTTGTTTCTGATAAAGTAAACATCTGACATTTATCTGATAATTTATAGAAAAATCCCAATGCTCCTGATTTCAAGCACAAAGACACCAATGAAGCGCTATGGATAAATAGCAAATACATTCCTGATTGGGTTAATTCGCAACTTGAAATTTTGGACTCCAGAATGGCCTCCATGCAAGATAATGATCGCAGCTCTACGGTCTCTTTTACAGATATGACCTCGTTGTAGCTTTCCCTCTTTTACAAGTATCATTTACACCCATTTAAAAGTGAGATATTTGCACATTGAAGGTAGTAGTGATGAATAGGTTACGTGTGATGTGCATCTCATTTTGTGGGTGGTATATTGATATATTTTGTGTTTTGTCTGGGCATATTATAAGTTTTGTAGGGACCTACATAGAAAATTGTCCCAGCTTTTGTTGCACTTTATCCTCTCCAATTTTGTACAAGCGTGGAGTGTTACCTGCCTCCCAATTATTTTTGTTATGCTGGCAGTGAATCATAACACGGTTTGAAGCAGAAACATGCTGACATGGTGGATCTGTGTGGCAGCGTATTCTCCGATACCAGAGATGATATGAAAATTACCTCTTGGATGATTATATTTGGCAGTTGGTTCTAAATGGATGTTTACATTTGCTATGTATTTGTTATTGCACTTGTAAGGTTAGGTGGAGACTGAAATGAGATGTATATCAGTATATAGAAATTTGATATCTTGGTTTGAGGTGACTGCTAAGTTTCTAGTGTTGTCGCTCTAAATTTGTGTATCTCAATTTCTCTACCTACCAGTCTTTTACAATTACAAATTTGTGGTATACCTTTTGAAGCATTGATATATGGTGACTCCTGAGATAATCATACAAGAGATGGTACTCAAGAAAAGGTGATATATTGTGGGTAAGAAGTTGCTATGACATTGCAATATCTTAGCATTCTCACCTTTTTTTTTTTTTTTTTGAAAGTTTAAAATCTCTCGTTTGTTTTTATCACACCTAGCTAGGGATATAAATTGTGTCGTGTCGTGACCCTATCAAATATTTACGTGTTGGTTTACTTACGTGTTGTGACTAACTCATCCTTCATAAAATATTTACATGATGACATGTATTGGTCATGTTTTGTGGTCATGTTTGTTTATATTTAACTTTTTATTTGTTTGGTGATTTTAAGTTAATTTATATAAGATTCACTATTCAATCAAACAAAGATCTAAAGGTTCTGAATACACATGCTGTGACTAGACTAGTTTATGTGTCATGCTATGTCAATTTTATGAAAGATGATTATGACAGTAAACATGTGAGTCATGGCCCTGTTGTGAGGTTTCGGGTCACACCACCATTTTCTATACCTATGTGAGCCAACCCAAATGGAATATCCTGGAAAGCAACCCAACTAATGAAATATCTTGTCCATCCAATCACATCAGCCGTGTCAAATCATGAGACAAATATGAACCAAACATGATAGAAAGATTAGACTTCTTTGCCAATAATATAGTCTCCATTATAAACTCTGGTAGGTCACTATGTCTCCTCAAATGTATTATTATGTCTATACTCTATTAATGCACCCTTCTTCTAACATCTAACAACCGGCCATACAAAGTTGACCCTTTCATTATTCAATTTCTCACTCTCCTTTTAGAGAGAGAGAGAGAGAGAGAGAGAGAGAGAGAGAGAGAGCAAGGATTGGGAAACTCTTTGTGCATTGGATGCTTTTGTGCCTCTTAATATAGATTTTTAATTTCATGTGCTTCACTGTCAACACATGTACACTGTCGGAAGGTGGTCTCATACACTGAATACCATCCACCTAATTAGATGTTTAGGCTTAAACAAATAATAATAAGGACATTGAAAGTTCAAAAGGAAATGTACTGAAAGAATGGTCAGAATTTAGATTTTCTTTTTGTTACTTTATTCCATTTGATTATGTGCATGTATAATTTTGTAGATTCCTATAAATTGATTATTTCATGGAGTTGGTTTCTTTCTTTTTTTTCAACTTATAACGCTGTTTGATTATTCCAATTAAGAGAAAGGAATAATCAATCAAGAGAAGTTTTGCTTTGAACAAGAAGCATGTATGCTTTTTATATTCCAATTAATGTGCAAATTATCCACATATTTTCCATTATGTTGATTCAAGGCCTTGAATAAATACATAATTTTTTTTTGTGTCCTCTGTTTCTCCTGTTCTCTATAATGGATATGTTAGCTCTCATTAATTTAAAGGATTTTGTTAGAGACATCTCTATATGCATCTAATATTGTTTTTCATCAATTACTACATCATATAAAGAAATACACACAACAAGAAGAAAATATAATTTTAATCAACAAACTAATAATTTAATAATGTCTCCTTTGTACAATTAAAACAAGAACAAAAAATATTTCTCTAACCCCTCTCTGTGTAGACTTGAAACAACATTAAATCTTGCAACATATATAGAACAAGAAAATATGATTTTTTTTTTTCTACTTGAGCTCAAATTCTCATTCTTTAATCCTCGTTCCTTCTCCCTTCCTTGGTTTTTCATTGCAGAGCCTTATGGTTTGTTAATTTGATCAGAGGCTTGTATGAACTTGGAAGTAATTTCCAAGCAAAAATTGGAAGCCAGCTGAGCTAACATATATAGTTCTCCCTTGTTTCTCTCTTCTCATGTTTTTTTTTTTTTTTGCATTTATTGGCTTGATGCAAGGCCTCTTGCCTCGGATCCTCTCATAATTCTCAGCCTTCTGCAATTGTTGATGAACATCCTGTAAAACCAACCATAATTAATAGTTAGATATTGCTAGTATAAAATATGAACAAATTTCCTATTATATTTGTTTGGTCATATATCAAAAGAAATTGAATAAAGACACTTACTCCCAGGGTACATCTCCGACAAGCATGAGATCACCATCTTTATCCTCGTATGTGATGGCAAAATCGGCTGCGCCACAACCATCCATCTCAAGAGAAAAGCACTTGAACAAGGCCTCCAAGGCCTCTCTTAGCTCCTTGTAACACTTGTACAAGGTTAGGTCTACTTTACGCAAATACGGTGCACCATCCATGCTAACCTTTACAAACAAACCGCCAGTACCAGCCTCAGCCTCGGTTTTTGTATTAATATTTCTTGTGTGGAAGTTGTTCTTCCTGTAAGCTCTGATTGGTGGCCACCCAACCACTTGTGCTCTGCAATGCATAATCATGCAAGGAAACTAACATCAGCACAAATTAACCCTAATTTTATTATTTGTAGATGCAAGGTTCAAAAATTAACCTTGCTGGCTAAATAAATGTTTTTTTTTTTTTTTTTTTAAACTCAAGTAGACTAATTGCAAGTATTCTTACTTGTTAGGTTTTGTGGAGTCGGTCGTAGCCTGGCAGGGCTCATCAGTTTGTTCAAGGGACCTTTTATTTCCTCTTGCGGGTACTACTGTCGGTTTCTCGGGCTCATCTGAGCCAGGCAAACCGAGCCGTAACTCGGTGGCCTTTAGGTTATCCATATCATGCACAAAGTTCGCTTCAGTTGCCACCTCCATTTTATGCTTATGCTTAACTTGTTTGGTGAAAGAAAACAGTTATAGGCTTTGAATTGGAAGATAAAAGAGAGAATTGCAAATGATGATGAAGATATGAGAAGAGAAGCATAGGACTATTCTTTTATAGTAATCTACATAGGAAAATCAAGTCAGATTATCTGTGACATGATATTATGTAACCTCAAGTGCAACGAGCAACAATTCAAGTTATTTAGCCCTTCTTTGTGGGACCCAAATTACAGTAACTTGGCCTATATATATTATGTGCCACAGAAATTCATTTAGTGGGAAAGTCTCATGCTTCCTTTCTGCTTTCCCTTTATCTTTCCTTTTCTAATAATTTTTAGTGGTGGGTCAATGTGACAAGTAGGCATGTCGGGTGGATTAGGTGCACCCATGAGGCACCGGTCGGACCAAAAGGGAGGCAAACCGGACCGACCACTGAACCGGACGGTTCTCTCATTGGCTTATGCGATCCTTTTGTTGGCTTTGGGATGTCACTACTCACTACGCCGTTGGATCTGGAAGCATCCCATGTGATTATGTGAACAACGCTCGGTGCATGTGTGATCTGTTAACCCTTGTTGTTGCGGGCCCCACCATTTCAAAGCATTCAAATACTAACTTACTTGGGCCGGATATTTAATCATTTTAAGAACAAAAAAAATGTATTTTTTAAAAATTGAGAATTTGAATATACAATGGCAATTAATTCATAATAGATCTGGAGCAAAATTGAAAATTCGAATCCAATATGAAAGTAAAATCCAACATGCTATTAATTAACTGGACCCGTTTACCCAATTAGAATATAATTTGTTAAATTTACAAGATTGCTCTTGCGGGCCCCACACGGCATGGGTTTCTGGCCTACGCGTTTTTTTGTTTAAAGAATTTCATTTTTTTTAAATAATCTGTTTTGGAAAATAAAACGAGATTGCAAGATTCTAATCACCTTTATTATTATTGAATTCACGCATGTTATGTTTGCCGGGTAGATAACGACCTCTCTCGATTTTTTGTGGCAATATTGATGTTATGATTAGTGTAGGAGATTGGTTTTGCAATTAGTTTCCTTTGCATCAAGTATTGTAAAATTCTTTGTTTGTTAGATAAATATATAACAAGTCAAAATTTGAAATAAAATTGACAACGTAAAATTCGTAATTCAGATATAATTTGATAATCATTTGTATTTTATAACACTAATAATAGATTGATATGTAAATAAGAAGAAAATAAAAAAAAACTATAAATTTTGCGCATAATTTGAGTATTTTTTCTAAAATTATAAAGTACTCATGTAAAATATATAAATTATTCATAAAATTCACCAACACTCATTTAACTTGACGATTCGTTATACAAACATTATACGGAACCTGTTGCAATGTTTCTGACTAAGAACTAGATAAAATAATTATTTCTTAATTTCACCTTAATACTTTGCCTAATCAAACGCCGACATAAGGCATCTTTGTATTGCCCTTTACTTCACCAAACTTATCATTATCAAAGAAACCGTCTTAATAATTAATTAATATATGCACTCACTTTCAAATAATAAAATATGTCCATAACTAGTAACCAATTCTTGTTCAAAATTAGAAAAAAATTATATAGGGTACAACCTACATTGACTTAATTAATTAATAGCATTGATCCTACATGTTCCTATAACATACTACACAAAGTATAGGAATCTGATGCTTTTTCACCAAGAAATTGATATTTTAATAAATGATGTTACCAGTATCTATAGGTCTGACTACCTACGATCCTTTAGGTAGATTTTTCTTTATTAAAAAAAATAAAAAGGAGGTTCAAATGCCTCCAATTCTCATGTCTCCATTATACTTTTATTTGTTCAATTTTAATAAATTGAAAATTAAAACTTAAGAATTAAATTAAATGGTTAGATATGATCTATTAGTTTCTTCATGCCTATTACGACATTTGGATTTTATTTTGATTAGTATCAAGAACTTACAATATACTGATATGAATAATTTATAGACGTTGATTTTTCAACTTATTGAAACTAAAAAGTGATAATTTTTTTTGACATATGAGATTTAGGATTTTTATTATTATAAAATTAAAAAATAAAAAGCATAATGAAGATATATGGACCTCTCAGAAAATAATCCCTGTGATAGAATTACCATGAAATTGAAAGGAATCTTATATTGAAAAATATTCCACCTTACTGTTGACCAAACCAAATATAGAAGTACTGAATATGTATTCAAACGAACTATTCATTTGCATTTTATTATTTGTCATCTAATTAACTATTGTACGTACCTTTTTATTTTTTTTTATTCTGACAAGATGTGTGTTTTTAACTGGCCTGTTGGTTTAGGCATGCTTTGATGATTTTTCTATGTAGATGTATCCAATTTTAAACTGACAAGATATTGTATTCTAGGGTATCAAAATCTTATTTATATTGCTCTGAATGGTTCAAATTTTAAATTCAGATAAAAATATAAATATTTTGTTTCCTCTGTATTACACTCCAATTGCACATATGTACACCAAAAATTATAAAATTTAGAGTTGCATATGTTGATGATCATGTTCTCAATAAATCCATGATTCTTTGATACTACTCTGAGGGTTGAATTCCCCTTTTTATTTTATTTTTACCTTTGATTTATAAGTAATTGTACAACAATTCAAGACATGCTGTAATGATAAATTTTATTGTTGTTGGTAATATATATATATATATATATATATATTTTTTTTTTTTGAATTGTTAATGTGAAGTGAGATTGTGGCATGATTTCAATTTTGTGAAATTAATTTTTCTCTATTTAAATTGAGATATTAATTATCAAGTATTAGTAGTAGTTTTGCCCCTAAAAGTGATTCTTAATTTTTATTTTCCCATTAGCACCAAATTGAATGATGGTTAAATTATAGAACATGTAGTTACCTATTACCCCTGGTTGAATTTGGGGCTAAAACAAATTAATTTACCGTAATTTTATTTTATAAGAAGATCAAAAAGTATTGATAGATACAAAAAAAAAAAAAAAAATACAAATACAGATTTAATTAAAGAAAATTACAAATTTGAGTTCTTGGTCCTCTTTTCCCTCACTACCACCTGTCCCTAATTTTCTCATTCAAAATGTGTTTTATTAAAAAAATATCAATGAAATTGGTATGGACCAGTTAGTACAAACAATTTATGAATGCAGCACCAAATATTTATACTGTCATGAAAATTATAGACATATCACACGGTATCTTGTCTAGCAATATGTATATATGGTCCTACATGAAATAATACAGACAGCTCAATTTTGTTTATTTGACAGTTGACACCTATGTTAATGTATGTGTGACAAACTATCTTCATTTGTCTTTTTGTGCTAAAAACAATTAAATGCTAGCTCTTGGCTCTTGCATTGGCATTCAAACAAAATACAGGTAATAATTTATATTGATGTCTGTGTTGAGACATTGTGGTTGCAACTAATTAAATGTGAGACAACAATTTTGTGTACGTGTGTGTATACATGAGAGGAGATGTGTGCTTTATTAGATATTTTGTGACATTAAATAAAAATTTGAAATATATGTTCTCCTTTAATTTTGCCAACCAAAAAGAAAAATAAATCATCCAATCAAAATTTAACACCAAAACCTACCACAAGATATAATAAGTTTCTTCATTTACAAATAACTTTTTGGCACTAAAAAAAAAGTGTGGATCCCCTGCGGCACCATAGAGGAATCTGCATGCTCTGCATTAACACACCGTTTGAGTTAATTTTTTTGACCGTGCAATCAGAATTCAGATCAATTCGGTCCACGCTTATAACGTATGAGCTCTTTACAATTAGTGCAGATTTAAATTGGACGGTCCAGACCTTAACTCAAAATTTGAGTTAACTCATAGGATACAAATTCACCGCACAAGATGTGGAAGATTTTATTTTTACCAGTAGGCTTATAAAAATATAAAAGGGAGGAAGAAAATCACAAGAGAAAAGGCATTTTTAAGGAAAATGTTAACGAAATTTTGTACAAGAAAGCATCTCATATTTGTCGCCATCGGAAGCTAGTAGAAATTAAGTAGAAAGTTTGTACAATCTATTTCAACAAGTACAAATTCTATATAAATTTGAATGTATACATGTTTCATAAATCTTAAATTTGTTGTGCACAAGTATGATGTGTTCTTTTAAAGTAACTTCAAATTTGAGTTTGAATCCGGCCTGTATAATCAAAATTCGGACTAGTATGCAATTAATCGGAAATAATCGACAATAATAAAAAATAATTGACCAATTAGTCGACAAAATCTGTAACGGTTTGATTACCGCCAATTACTAATCGATATATTAATCGGCCTAAATGGACGTTGTTTACAACAGTGATCCACAGTAGGCCTGGAAAAGCCCAAACCAAATTGATGTAATGAGCTTAGATTAGAGATTCCTATCGAACTATAGGATTCTCTCTTGGACGTTGTCTATTTGTTGTGTTGTAGAACACCACTTAAAATAGAAAAGTGGGTCCTGCTTGCAGCTAAAAAGCAGGTCGCTTCCCATGGAACCTGTTTATGTAGAGAAATCGCACTCCGGATCTCAGCTCACGTTAATGATAATTAGTCCCACAGTTTAAAACTGAATAAATTGGGGACAATCATATAGCAACTTGGAGAGTCGTTAGTTCTCTTCGGAGACATCCGATAAAATTGGAACAATACAGAGAAGATTAGCATGGTCCCTGCACAAGGATGACATGCACAAATCGAGAAATGGTCCAATTTTTTTTTTCTCATTTCTACAATTTTGTTGCACTTCATACTTTTTCGCCAACCAGAAAAGCGAAAGAAATTATCATCCAATCAAAATTTAAGACCAAAACCTTCTTAATGCATAGTTTAATTGAACAATAAAAAATGCATAGTACAACATTTCACTCCTCTACTCTCATTTATAATTATTTTTTGTTTTTATAAAGTAAACAATAAATGGATCACAAATGGTTGTAACTTAGGCCATGAGATATTTAATGATTTTCAAGATGTCAAAATTTTAGTGTATTTGAAGTTTGAACACTTGGTTGTAGTTTTTTTTTTTTTTTTTTTTTTTTTTTTTTAACTAGTAGACCTCTGAAAATACAGAAGGAATGAAAGTGGCAAGAGAAAAGGCCTTTTTGTTAAGGAAAAAACATCACATCCACAATAGGTCGATAGCTTGTAATTTGTTAGGTCAGGAAAGCCCAAATCAGATGATTTAACGGGCTTAGTATGGAAACGATAGGTTTCTTCCTTGGACGCTGTCTATATTGTTGTCTTGTAGAACAGGACTTAAAATAAAAAAGTGGGACCCCCTTGCAGATAAAAAATGGGTCGCTTCCCATGGAGTCTGTTTATGTAGGGAAATAGCGCTCCGGATCTCATCTCACGCAATCTATAATTAGTCCCACAGGTTAAAGGTACATAAATTGGGGGACAGTTATATAGTTACTTGGAGAGTCGTTAGTTGTCTCTTCGGAGACATCCGATAAAATTGGAACGATACAGAGAAGATTAGCATGGCCCCTGCGCAAGGATGACACGCACAAATCGAGAAATGGTCCAAATTTTTTTCTCATTTCTACAATTTTGTTGCATTTCATGCTTTTCTATCTGGGCGATCCTTTCTTTTCTCGTTGTTCTTGATCTTTTTTTTTTTTCTAATTTGTTTACACCTTGAACTTTCCAGCTGCTCGATCTGAAGTTGCTGATCTATCGGGTTTGATTTTGGCTTTCTATGATTTTGAACCCTTTAGATTTTCATTGTGAGTTTCCTTTTTTTTGGCTTGCCTGATGTTCGATTACTCTACTCAGATTTTTCCTATTTATTGAATTTCCAGCTATTCGATGTTTTCCAGTTTGTTTTTGTTTTTCTTGTAGTTCGATTTCGGTCTCTTTGCTTTGTGCGTGTCATTAATTGTCCAATAATTTCATTAATTAAAGCTCTGATATCTTCAATTACGGTATGTGCCATCACTTCTCCGTTCTTTCCCAATGTAAATATCTGCAACTCATGAAATTCATTTATTGTAGTAATACATACTGCAGTTGTGCAAACCAGCCCTTACCTTCAACTTGAAGCAAATTAGCAATCAAAATTAAAAGTTACTAGCAGAGATTTAAAAAAAAAAATAAGGGATCCTTTTGTAAAAATAAAATTTGGTATTGCACAATTATTTCATAGTTTTTATATGAAGCTTGTCTTTATCAGAAGGCTCATGTGATTTATCTTATTTGAACTTTTTAAGTGCATAGTGTTTTTTTTTAGCTCGGAGCATCAGTCATTATGCAAAAAAAATTGGAATATAATTGATTTATAATTTCTCAGAATATACTACTGCTTGCACCCAAGTTTTGAATATAACAGCATATATCTATGTTATCATATTGTTAGTTTTATATGGATAGATTTGACCAAATTGAATCATTTTGCTATGAGTGATTTGTTTGAGATAAATCAAAGTCTGTAAGTTCATGACTAAATTTAAAAATGGCTCTCAGCTGGACTCTTCCTCTAATGAAAGAGCTTATATAAGTAGAAGAGCAATTCATCATTTCTAATTTATCATTATTGATCAAATACATCATAGTGTCATCAGCTTCATCATCATCAGCCATGTCGCTTTGTTGTGTTGCGATGCTTCTCTCACTGACAAGTGGGTCCCCACATTTCTTCTTGGTTTGAACTTGACAGGAGAAGGTTCTTCATTGGCAATCATGTCATTTTCTTCTATGGTATTACCTCCCGCTGATGGGTTGGGGCCCCTCACTCCTGTCACCGTAGAATGTTCATCATATATGGTAGTTATACTCTCAGCAATGACATGTGGGTCCAAGCCACCCCGTAATTGTTCAGCATCCCTTTTTTATTCATTGATATTTCTTCATTCAAGGTTTATGTGAAATATTAATAGAACTTCCAGCAGTCATACCATCAGTCGTACCAGTAACATTTTTCTCTGGAAACCATCAGTCATACCAGTACCATGTTACCAGACCAAGCAGCAAGGGATGTCCAAGTCCGTCTAGACAACGGTATTCCACCTTGTTTTGTTCCAACTTAAGGAAAAATTTTGTAATCTCATGAGAAATTTATCCTTGTAGAAACCAATTACGCTTCTAACTTGTAACATACCTGCTCACTAACTTGAAGCAGAGACTAGGCTTCTTTCCCTGCAACTTGTTCATTGTTCATTGGTCATCTCATTGCATTCAAATTCAAAGTTGCTTCCTCCTTGTTTTGACTGCCAGAGAGGAAAACCACAGCCGGTATGGCCGGTGGGACCATCGTGAGTAGTGCTCTGGTGGTCACGGTCAATTGAACTTTTAGTAATAAAACAATAAATGCACTGTTCATTGGTCATCTCAGTGCCAGAGTTGCAAATAACAAATGCATTGGAAACAACTTTCCATTGACCTGAACACTCACTGTCTCGCTTGCTATGCCATCATCTGCCAAGAGAACGATCTAGTCCCGATTGTCGAGCTCGAGATCCTGGTCGACGGGTCCCATGACATCGACCGTTGTGCTTACGTCACAGTGGTTGTTCTAGCCGCATGCCACAAGGCCCTCAATGACCACCATGTCCTTCTAGAAGGAACTGTTTTGAAACCCAACATGGTCACCCCCGGCTTTGATGCCCCTAAGGTGGTCCATGAGATGATTGCCGAGTACACCATCAGAGCACTACTCAGGATTGTCCCACCAGGCGTACCGGCTGTGGTTTTCCTCTCTGGCAGTCAAAGCAAGGAGGAAACAACTTTGAATTTGAATGCAATGAGATGACCAATGAACAATGAACAAGTTGCAGGGTAAGAGATTTTGAAGAATAGATGATTTGGCTATTCTAGCTAGTGAGTACCTGGGTCAGAGATTTTGAAGAATACATGATTATTGCTGTTGCTTCAAATTGTATGATTATTGCTGTTGTTTCAAATTGTATGATTATTGGAAGGAAATAAAAAAAAAAAAAACATTCATTTGTATGATTATTGCTGTTGCTTCAAATTGTATGATTATTGGACGGAAATAAATAAAAAATTCATTTGTATGATTATTGCCGTTGCTTCAACTTGTATGATTATTGAAAGGAAAAAAAAAATTCATTTGTATGATTATTGCTGTTGCTTCAAATTGTAATATAGAAGTGCAATCTTTTCTTTCTTCTCTTTTCTTTTCTAAGAAGATCCAATTTTCAATTTTAATTGATACTTCTATTGTTCATACTCGTTCTTTATAGTTGGTGTTGCTTTATTCTGTGACAGTTTTCTTTTGTCATTATAATTAGTGCTATACAAATCAGTAAATGATATACAACGATCAACATGTATATTAGTGATGTGTTTGATCGATGTCTCCAGGAAGCGAGGGGGTCTGATGGGCGAACCAAATTCAGTCTGAACAAGTTCAATCTGCACCGAGATTCGTACATCCGATTTAAATTCACAGAACAATTTATAAAGTTAATTTGCTACCAGAAGTATTTTCTTAACAAAAGAGAAAAAAAAGAACCAGCATCATTTTTATTTTATGAGATGAATTCGTCTAACTGCAATCCCTCTTATTCCGAAAGGGGCAAGGGTATTACATAAATAAATAAAATGTTGCAAAGCTTATTCAAAGGTCAATTGATGGGATAACAAGATCAGCTTTATTCTTCGATTTCATTATCAGCTCAGCATTAGGCCGGTCGTTGTACCCTATCTGCATTAGAAAGAAAACATGTTAAAAATACATCAATTTCAAAACCAGTCTTATTTAATGTTCTCATACACTAAGTAATAAAAAAAAGTAGTTGTGGCAAAAATAAAAAGGAAAAAAAAAAATGCTTTTACCCGCCATGCAGCGACATCAGGCCCTTTCCCTATAAAAAAATAAAAAATAAAAATAAAAAGAGAGAGTGAAAAGTAAAAAATCAAGTATAATTGAAGGGTTAATGTAACAGTTTTGTATTTTTTCATGAAAGTAGCACAAAACCTGTAGAAATGTGTCGTTTCAGAACTCTCTCCATGGCAATGTTAATATCTATGTCTATGAACCTGATAAATTAAAAAGGTAATAAATTATATGAGAGAAAGGCAGGACTCATATGCATGATTTGCACCTGATAATGATTGAATTAATTTAGAATAGAACTAAAGAGTAAATAATAGAGCAAAAGGGCCCGCCATTTCTCATCGAATAATAAGGAAATTTCTTTCCAGGTAGCTTCTTCCAAAAGCAAATAATTCCCCTCTACAATCACAACTTTGTGCCTATAAATTTAAAAAAAATAAAATAAAATAGGATTAGCTAAGGTTTTCAGGCCAGATTGACTGTAACAGTTGGAGGTACGTGGTATCCATGTACCGAATACTGAGATCAGAGCTTGTACTTGGAGTTGGTATTGTTTCTTCTCTTAGCATGGGATATGATATGGTGTACCCGACTAAAATTAGCACAGTTGAGACTAAAATCAAATATTAGCCATAAGAGTGAGGCTATAGTAGAAAATCAATATTGGTTCGTACTATGGATCAATATCTTCATTTTCAAAGTCCAAACAATTGATCTGAATAATTCAACATGATCTCCATATGAAAATGTACTCAAATATCAAATTTTATATTTTTTTTTAACTTTTTTTAGAATGGTAGAAAATCACTTGATCTAAAGATTTTAGGCCATTCAAAAATAGTGATTTCTAGTTATCTAAAAAATAGTAAAAAAAATTCTGAAAAAATGTAAAATGTAGTCTCCAAGCACATTTTCATGTGGAAATCATGTTGAACGGTTCAAATTGACTATTTAAAATTTAAAAATGAAAACATTTATCCGTAGTACAGACCAATCCGTACTATGAATAGTACCATAGCCTCACTCATAACCATAAAAACACACTCACTCTGAACTGACAAATATATCTTTCTCTACTGGGTCCCCAACACCGTGATCAAATGATGGTGCATATACCGAACCCTACACAACAATACAATACATCATTAATGATACAAATTTAGATCACAACGAAAATCTATTTTTTTTTTCTTTTCTTTTGCAGATTACACCCTGTTTACTGTGTTTGCAGAATAATACCCAATGTTTTATTAAGCTTGTGCGATGAAAAAGATAAATTGGTAAGACTTCGATGGATTTACTCGATCAATAATAGGACTGCAGTAAACCAAATTAATTTAAAAATCAAGGAAGAAGGTTCAGATAGTTTGCAGGCTAAGTACTCGTATGAATCACTAAATTTGGGTTAATACAAAAAATCCAGGTACTTCTTCGTTTTTTCTCCCCTTTACATTCACTGAAGTCTAAACAGTTTGGTGTTGTTTACAAATGTGACACTGCTAATTGCAAATGTGAGATTTTTCTATATATATGCAAGTACAGTAAAATATAATGAGAGTTTGGCTGGCGTACTATCAATGATATAGCGACATGCCGTGCTGTTGCCTCAAGTTGAAACCAATATACTTCAAAAGTGATGCGTTTACATATAAAACTACATAAATTTATGAATTCATTTAGTATAAAATTAAGCGGTAAAAAAATGATGCAAAATGAATATATTAAAATTAACTTATAAATCATCGTCTTTTAACCGCTTGACTTTATACTAAATGAATTTGAAATTTTATAAACTTATGCATGGATCATGAAGTAGATCGGTTTCAACAGTTTGGATTCATCATTTGAAACAAATCCGATAGATTATCGAGGAGATATTACCGAACGTCTTATATTATTGATGGGTATACTTTACACACAAAAAAGACCAAGTGCATATATTTCTAAATACTAGGAGTCTAGTATATTATTATATGTAACCTCTTTTCTGAGAGTACGGAGACACTTCAGAAGTAGATCAGGGTTGAATGTCCATGGTGCTGATACAACAATTCAATTTTTTTTACGCGTCAGTTAAGAAAGGCCACAAAATGAGAACAGTAAAAGCAATCAGCTCCTCTCACCTCCCCTTCTTGCATGAGCTTCCTTTGGATCCTGAAAAACACATAGAAGGCAATAAAAAAAATGCTAAACTCTCTTTAGTTAAACAATCACTTTCTATGGTCCATTATTTTCTGAAAGATAACGATTTTGTACCTATCTAAAAAAAATGTAACAAAATTCCCAAAAATATTAAATTTGGTCACCAAGCATATATTAATATGGGATCATGTTGAACAGTTCGGATCGACTGTTTAGACCCTAAAATAGGAAATATTAACGCGAATGAAACAGGAAGTTTAATTCACTATGCACATTTACCATTAAATAGGAGCATTATTACAATTTACATATATATGATGTGATTTTTGCAATATGTTTTTAGACAAAAAGTGAAAACCAACCTTCATTTGATCCAGCTGGGACCGGTAAAGGTGGAAACCATCCATAGGAAGCACAGTGGCAACCTCTCCATTTGTCTCATTCAATCCCTTTTTCAGGGTCATTTCTGACCAAAGAGAATTAATCCGGTGAACCACTTCTCTTGCCACGGTTGACTTCCCCGCACCAGGAGGGCCCGCCAAGCCCACAATATATCTGATGGGATAATTTCATTTAGTAAGGATGACGATGTTTCAGGTTCAAGTCCAATCAGGTCAGATTTATTTTATTAGTAGTATATAACAGGATCAGCTATCAGAGTCGCATGTTAACAAAAAATCATATCATCACTTAATGAGTTTTGGATATAGAGAAGTTCCTTAGTGAAAATATATTACGAGTATAAGCCTTTTATTTAAGCACAAACAGGTCTGGCAGTTTAACAAACCTTCACCAGAACCCACCCGTTAACCCAGTGGTTCTGGTGTAACCGGTTTAACTAACTGTACGACTTAGATTATACCACAGTATATATCGGTCAAAACTCAGGACCTATATCCAGGAGTCCAGATCCTCTAAAGTTTGTGCTAAAGCAGATCGGACGGTCCGGATCTAAACTCAAAAATCTGAGTTAACTCAGGTGATATGAATTCCTATATCAAGGGTGGTAGCAACCCAATTTTAATTTTCGGGTCCTTTACCCAAAAAGCAATAAGCTTGAACAGTAGAATACCTTAAAAGTACCGTACCAACGTGTTCCTATTCTAATAACAAAAATCTTGGCGTGTGATACGTACTTTGAATTAGAATCCTGGATTTGTAGTAAAGTAGAAAGAAGATGTTGTGCCAGAGAATCATAGACTTCCACAATAGACCTTTAAAATTAAAAAAAAAATCAGTTCTCTTAAAATTACAGTTAAATTTAAATTTATCAAATTAGCTCTCAATATCAGGAATGATTAACTGGCTTACTGATAGAACCAACAGCTATTATTTGTGAAGTTCTTAATAAAAAAAAATAGAAGTCATAAAATACCTACAATCAAGGAGAGGTGCTTCTTGCTTTTGGCAAAATAAAACCTGAAGAATAGGATAGGAATTCAATAAAAAAAATATTATAAAAAATTCAAAAAAGAGAACAAAAATGTTAAACTCTTACCTTTTGCTTCTTGTATTGCACTGTTAGTGAATTTTCTTTTCCGAGAACCAATTCAGAGGTGCTAATGCTGGAAGGGATTAATCTTAAAGGTTGGTGCCATTTTGTTTGTCTTATACATGGTGAACAAACTGGAAATACAAATTAATTTCAATATCAAATTTCATGTTTGAAAGCAGTGAAGAGAAGATTACAATTTTTGATATAACTATTGGCACATCTTTTGTGGAATAGAAAAAACTATTCACAAATTTCTTTGAAATAACTATTCTTTAGAAATTTGTAAAGCAGCTTCTGAAAGAAAGAATATTTATTAGTAGGCACAAAAGTCCTAGTTCAGCAATTTTATAGAAACAATGAAAATACCTACGTTTGCTGATAATGACAAAAATATAATAAAGACTGAAGAGAAAAAAAAAAAGGAGGCAACACAATGAAATCATATATGATCATATAATGTGCATAACTCAACACGTCAGGTACTGAACTATGCAGCAAAAAGTTGGAAATTTACAAATAGGGTTCACTTAATTGCACAATTGACGATGAAATCAATTGATTGATAAGCTCAATTGATTATATAACCAGTCGAAATTCATGAATTAAGTGCTACCTTCAACCATTCTGATAAGAAATCAGACAGGAGCACAACACCCAAATAAACTAGGAACAATTAATTAGCAAGAAAAATAGCAAATTGCCTGATGAGAAAAGCAACCGAGAAGTCGTGGGGGCGTCTGAAGGAGAGAGATGCATCTTGACGGGACGTAGCATTTCTTTACTGAGGTATATCAAAAGTTTAATTTCTCTCTCTCTCCTTTTTTTTTGGTTTTCTCTCTTATTTTCGGACTTCCATTTCTATTTTCTATTGAAAGGGCTTGTAGTGGATTCAGATTCTCTGAGGCATAGCATAATGCAGTAACAGCATGTCGCTCGATTCTGACAAGACCAAATTAGAAGAGTCAACAGTATTTTAGTATTGCATGAAGTAAAAACTTCTCTGTCAATAATAATTTTACACCAGTACAAGTTGCACTAAAGAAAGTGCCGAATCACGAGGACACATCAGACAAGTGCCTAAAAATACTCTCAGCAACCCCCAAAATCTCAGTAATTTGTCTAATCTATTTTGGTATCCCTCTATGCAAGTACCAAAATTGTCGTTAGGTTTTATTTTATTAATGTTTGTAAAATCACACAAACATGATGAATGCCTCTAAGGTAACCAACTCAGCCATAAATATCTGACAAGTTAAACCTTTCTAAAACCAATTTATTTACAGTTTTACACAATCAACTTCACTAACAAAACACCAATATGCTCCTTCCTCTTACAAGGAAAAAGTGGGTTTTTTTTTTTTAATTAAAGGGCTTCAGTAAACCTCCAGCATTTTTAGATGATTTTCGCGAGAATTTAACATACATCTCTCTATGCTCGTGCCACTACGCTAAACTCATGGTTACAAGTTCCTTAAACCCGCAGTTACGGGTTCCTTTCTGAGTTCAAGCACAACATACCATGATATCAGGATCTTAGAGAGTATTTTTTTTTGTAAAAAACAAATTAGATCGATTTTCTTGTTTCTTTTAAAAAAAACAGTTACAGATTCTTCACCAGTGATCTCAGATAATCAGGGAAAAAGCCCCCATGTGGAAACATTTCAGCAAAAACACACCCTTGGATTTAAATTCAGCAAATTAATTGTATGAAGCAATGTCTAAATTTTTTTTTCATCTAGGTTCTAGCCTAATTAGGCCTGTTCTAATTAAACCAACAACACCTCAAAATAGAAGCTTTGGCATCCAACAGAAATAGAAAAAAAGCCGAGAAATTTAAAGAGGACCGAGAACCCCACTACAAGTCTAGAATTCTAATCCACAAATCATGATCACTAGAGTTTTGATCAAATCTAGAAAGCACCAACTATACTACAAACAATCAAATTATTTTGTCAGAGATGGACATGGCACACTGTCCCAGCCTTGCTCTCTCTCTTTTTCTCTTCATCAGATGTCTGAGACAAACATCAATGTCATTATTAGGCCCCGAATCATAGCAACAGTAAAACTTTTTGGATCAAATATATTTTCATAACCATAGAACTTAGTAGAGGATGCTGGCTACATGAAATCGATTAGTTAGTTTTGCCGATACAAATAAATATTTGAAATGGAATCAATATCCTGCGAGTTGAAACGACAATCACCTCCTGTTAGTTAAGTAGGTTCTCACACCATTCTGTACATGCCCATATGTTTCAATTAAAGATACAAGGTTAAATGCTGTGTCATAAATTTTGCTTGCCAATAAGCCCCTACAATATCGTAGTAGATTTAAAGGTCAGTATTACATTATTACAGCAAAACCAACAATATAGTGCTTTTATTCCTTTTTTATTTTGAGATCACTTTGGAGTTGGGAGACTCCAATTGGATTTTTGGATCAGCTAGTCAGCTCAAGCACACTTTTACCAGTATAGGTAGAAACTAATTAGTTCAGTGCCCTTAAATCTTAATAGATAAATTTCAGTAATAGCAACATGCATTTCCTCTATACTCACAATTCCCTGATTTTCTGGCAAAATATTTTTCAACTGATACAGCAAATAGAAATCCTGGAAAATGAACCTCTCAGAATCACTATCCAGGCTTTGGTTTGAGGCTACTAAAAATTTCCTCAATTTTGGATTTACTGTGTAAGATTTCCCTTCTTTTTATATATATCTTTAACAATATTCACCTGAAAACCCAACAGGAATCCCACTAATAAACCTCTCGAAACCACAACCCTGGCACAATAGGTCAATAGCAGTACCTGGTAAGTACAATAATGTATGCCTTTCGGGCCATGTCTTAACTGCATCCGAAACCCGTCTCGACAAGCTCTTCCAGATCACATGCACCTCCAAAGCCCATCCCCTCATCCCTCATTCTCCACTTTCACCAAAAATCCCTCAGGCTCGGGTTCAAAATCGACTGGTTTGGCATTTTTTGCAGTGTGTTGGAGAACAAAATACAAGAAAGAAGTAAGAAAAATTACGAGCAATAAAAGAAACGACTTGGGCTAATCACAATAGGATGAACCGTGCTTGCAATCTTTCAGCCTTCACAGAGACAATTTCTCAAACACCTTCTATGCACTGTTGCCTTTTATTTCCCAATTCACTTCATAGCTTTTTCTTTGAGCCACCCCCTTTGGAAAAATTAGAAATAATAATTAGTGAAACAATTAGTGAAATCGTTCTATTTTCTCCATTTAACACAATGAGGATTAGAGAAGTGCAACCAAGGGTCATCTATTCCATGATTTATAGTCGATTTTATTCCCACTACTCAAAGGGGACTGTACTAAAGAGTAACAGACTGGTCAAGAAAACAGTAGTACAGAAAATTCCATGTAAATGCTTTTGGGAGATTGAAATTATCTTCATGAAAATGATAAATAAATCAAAATGGCATTGCAGCAAAAAGTAACGACAAGATTAAGTTGTATCTGGAAATACGTTCTGATAAGGACCAGGTTTCCCTTCTGAAATCTCAAATAGATTTAACATCATTTGACATTTCACAAAGAAAAAAGAGAACAAGGAGCAAAAGGGAATGAAATGCTAATAAAGATTATCTGGATCCATGATTTATAGTCTTCTATAATTTTTTTCTGGATAATAAATTAAGAGGCCAGTTTACAATTGTCTGGATCAAAATCTGTCTAGGCTTGCTCACCAATGTGGTAGTACCAACTCGGTTCTGGTAAGGAACAATTCATCTTTTTTGATAAAAGTGGGTATAACCCATTGACTTAATTACTATGAAACCACAATTGTTCAGAAGTCTTATACCAGCTCTCTGGTACCAACTTCAACATCATCCTTACAGAAAACCCTATTATACCTATTACAGACCTTACAAAAGATTTCCAAGTTCATTCATTAGAAATGACAATGTTCAGGTACGATTCATAAAAAAAAAATTACCTTTAGGCTGACAATTTTCCGGTATTTTTTTTTTTTACTTGAAACCCATAGGTCCTTTTCCTGTAACTTGTTTGCTCTTTCAAAGCTCTAAAATGTACCATCATACTGGACCTATATGGTGATAAAAATACTTTACATGCGCTCCAAGGATGCAACACAATCTAGATCAATTAGTTTTATTTTTAAATAAATTTGTTTAAAAAAAAATGCATTTCACCATTGCCCTGAAGTACACGTATATGTCCCATCATTTTTCGCATGCCAAGTTTTACTCTAATGTTTACATGCAACTTACACTAGTTAACATGTTACTTTATCTGTTTAAATAATAAATGAACAGGTATAACCAGAAGACCAAAACTAGTATCAAATTTAAAAAAAAAAAAAAAAAAAAAAAAAAAAAAAACTTGAAAAACCAAGCAGCAGAATTAGGTAAAACCACAAGACCAAAATAAATCAATAAAAGCGGAAAAAAAAATTAAAATGATGCTTAAAAGCTTTATAGTAGCAAGAAAAATGAAAACCATAATAACTAATGAGTACATTAATCTATGCAACAATTAAGAAAATAGTGATCCAAAATAGCACACTATATTTGTTCCTATTAAACAAGCAAACCAGCCTATACCATTCCAAAAGTTTTCTCAATTAATATCATGTTACTTGCACAGCCCACCAATTCTTAAGAGCACATCAGGCTCAAGGAAGGACTTTAGAATGTTATAAGTCACGACATCAGGCTGATGCCCTTTAGAAATCATGTCATTTAGAATATCTATTGCCTTCTCAATTTCACCTTTCTTGCATAGCCCATCAATAAGAGTGTTATAGGTCACCACATCAGGTTGATACCCTTTAGAAATCATGTCATTTAGAATATCCATTGCCTTCTCAATTTCACCTTTTATACCCAACACATTTATAAGAGAGTTGTAGGTTATGACATTAGGCTCATGCCCTTTAGAAACCATGTCATATAGAATATCCATTGCTCTCTGAATTTCACCTTTTTTACCCAAACCATCTATAAGAGTGGTATAGGTCACCACATCAGGAGCACAACCTTTAGAAATCATATCATTTAGATAATCTAGTGCCAAATCAGTGTCACCATTCTTGCACAGCCCATCAATAAAAATGGAGTAGGTCGCCACACTAGGAGCACACCCTTTAGAAATCATGTGATTTAGAAAATCCAATGCCAAATTAGTTTCGCCATTCTTGCACAACCCATCAATAAAAATGTTGTAGGTCACAACATTAGGTTCATGCCCTTTAGAAATCATGTTATTTAGGAAATCAAATGCCTTATCAATTTCACCTTTCTTGCACATCCCATCAATAAGAGTGCTATAGGTCACGACATTAGCCTGATGCCCTTTAGAAATCATGTCATCTAGAATATCCATTGCCTTCTCAATTTCACCTTTTTTACCCAAACCATCTATAAGAGTGGTGTAGGTCACTACATCAGGAGCACACCCTTTAGAAATCATGTCATCTAGAATATCCATTGCCTTATCAATTTCACCTTTTTTACAAAATCCATCTATAACAATGGAGTAGGTCACCACATCAGGACGACACCCTTTAGAAAACATATTATGTAGCAAATCCATCGCCTTCTCAAAATCACCTTTTTTACACAACCCATCTATAAGAGTGCTATAGGTCACCACATCAGGACGACACCCTTTAGAAATCATATCGCACAAGAAATCCATTGCCTTCTCAATTTCACTTTTTTGACACAACCCATCTATAAGGGTATTGTAGGTCACAACATTAGGAGCGCACCCTTTAGAAATCATGTCATCTAGAATATCCAATGCCTTATCAATTTCACCTTTTTTACAAAACCCATCTATAACAATGGAGTAGGTCACCACATCAGGACGACACCGTTTAGAAAACAGATTATGTAGCAAATCCATCGCCTTTTCAAAATCACCTTTTTTACACAACCCATCTATAAGAGTGTTGTAGGTCACCACATCAGGACGACAGCCTTTAGAAATCATATTGCCCAGGAAATCCATTGCCTTCTCAATTTCACCTTTTTTACAAAACCCATCTATAAGGGTATTGTAGGTCACAACATCAGGAGAACACCCTTTAGAAATCATATCATGTAAAAAATCCACTGCCTTCTCAATTTCACCGTTTTTACACAGCACATCAATAAGAGTGTTGTATGTCACCACATTAGGACGAATCCCTTTAGAAATCATCTCCCGTAGGAAATCCATCGCCTTCTCAAAATCACCTTTTTTACACAACACAAATATAAGAGTGCTGTAGGTCACCACATCAGGACGACACCTTTTAGAAATCATAACATGTAAAAGGTTAATCGCCTTCTCAATTTCACCTTTTTTACACAACCCATCTATAAGACAGCTGTAGGTCACCACATTAGGAGCACAATCTTTAGATATCATATGCTGTAGAAAATCCATTGCCTTCTCAATTTCACCTTTCTTGCACATCCCATTGATAACAATGTTATAGGTCACAACATTGGGTCGGCATCCAAGCTTGGGCATTTTGTCGAGCACAATAATTACAGCCTCACCAATCCTATTCTTGCGACAGAGGCCTTTAAGTATTGGATAAAAGATATGAGCATTAGTGTCATGACCCTCTTTGAGAAATCGTCCCAGAAAACCAAACATTAGGCTGACCCGATCCGTTTGCGCACAACATTCCATCAAGATCTTATAGGTATAATTATCAAGATCAATTCCTTCATCTTGGGTTAAGCGGGTGAATAGAGAAAAGACAAGATTGCTTAAAGTTTTGGTGCGAAGCAAGGCAGCGAAGAACTTGTTGAATTCACGGATGTCAGCTCGAGGATTCAACAACCGATTGAACTGGCGACGTGCCCCTTTCGCAGTAGTAATGACATCCGCTTTCTGTTGCTTCCCCTTTTGCCTTTTCCATGCCGCCTTGTGCTTCTTCTCCTTCCTTTTCTGCTGAGGTGGCATCTGAATCTTTCCAAAAAGATCGTCAAAATTGATGTTAATGGGGGAATTAGTAGTAGAAGGTTGTGGAATTGGTTTGTTGGTTATTTTGTGGGGATGAGAATTGGTGGATTGGGGGAATGCATAGCAGACAAGGAAGAGGCTTCGATGGGATTTGGAAGCAGACGGTGAACACGAAGAAGAGGGGGAAAGTGATAAGGCACACACCATTTGATTTTTACTGTACTACTGCAATAAAAGAAAAATGCAACTGTGAAGGAATATGAATTTAACAAGATTCATGTAGTTTAATACAGTTCCATATGAATTCTTTGGCAACTAATTAAAGATTAACGCTAATTCTATAGCTGTTCATACCTCTATCCTCTGGAAGCGATAGAAAGTTTAGAAGACGGAGAAATCAAAGAATAAATTTGTTTTGTGAGATGTGATTTAATTGGGGAAGATAGATCTGGAACTTTCTATAAAGTGGACAAAAGACTACAAACCAGAATAGAAGAAAATCGGAGAAACCGAAGAGAATGCAGGGAAATTTGAGGAGACTGAGCCTGTGCTGCGGAAGCGGAGCTTGGACCGTCTGGTCCGTTCGTTCCGGATCGGACGGAACAGATCAGATGTTACAAATTTTGAGAATATTTTTTTTTTTCAATTCAGTCAAGATCTAATCTTATTTGTCCGAAACGAACAGATCAAATTAAAAACTCCACAAGAATTGGCTCTGCAGAGAATACGCTCTCCCCCTCTAGCTACTGCTAGATGCTTATCTAGAAATACAGGAATTCATATCCTCTGAGATATCTCGTATCTTGCGTGATTTTCTAGAAAATCTCAATTGTTCAAATACGTATGCACGAATCTTAAAGTTCAAACAATACTGGTCCCATACGCTATCCCGAATAGGCACCGAACACGTCGGTCATGCAAAATATGAGATATTTCAGAGGATACGCACTCGAAATACAGAGCTAGCAAACTGGCAACTCAGATGCAGTGAAATAATTCACTTTTTTAGTTTTAAATCGGGAATGTTTGATTCCGATTTTTTTAATAATAGAAAATAAATGAAATATTGAAATAGGGATTGTTTATGGGTTTTTTTTAAGGTATAGATAGACCGGAAATAACTTTGGACGGGACTATTTATTCCGTTTGATTTATCCAGCTGCTAATTTTACAGTGACGTTAATTAAACGGGACGGTAGAAAACATCCCGTCCTATACAAACCAAACAAAAAAAAAGAAAAATGCGGGACGGTAAGAATAATCCCGTCCGCGGCTTAGAAAAAAAAAAACCAATCTTCATTTATGGAACCAAATCTGCTGCGATTTCAAAGAATCACAGGGATCCTGCAATTCTACATCCACCCTTTCATTTGCTTTGAGAAACGTGTATAGAAAATAACTTCTCTTGAGATTCATAGATTCCAAAAATGAATGGTTAGATCTGAAATTGCAGGGACCTTGCAATTCTTTAGAATCCAGCAGATGTATTTCCTTCATTTATGGGAGGCAGGCCCCTTTCTTTTGCAATTTCATTAAAAGCGTTCATGTGGCAATGGACTGCTTTCATGGAAGTAATTGGACAGGATAAAGAAATCCATCTGCAATTTTTTTTTGGACGGGTTTGATTGTACTGTCCGCTTTTTTTTTTCCACCGTTAATCTGATTAAGGTTTATTTGGCAGAGAATTAGCAATGGATAAACCGAACGGGATAATTGATCCCGATCTACTTATATCTCGATAAAATTCAGAAACGATCTCTTATTTCGATATTTTATTTATTTATTTTCTATTAATAAAAAAATTGGATGTTTGATTTGTATATCCGCCACACCATTCATTCAAAGGGAAGCGTATGCGGAGTCGTTCCGTGCAGAGCTTTTAATCTGGTCCGTTCGTTTCGGATTGGACGGACCCGATTAAAAGCTCCGCAAATTTTGGAATTTTTTTTTTTTTTAATTCGGATAAGATCTGATTTGTTCCGTCCGTTTCAAAATGAACGGACCAGATTAAAAGCTCCACACAGTTGTGCACAGAACAACTCCGTAGAGGATACTATTCCTCATTCAAAGCGGGGCACACATATTCAAAATAATGAATTCGAATTCTGAAATAATTTTGAATGACAGATTTAAATTAGACGATCACGATCCAAAATCCAAAAATTGAGTTATCCGGACCCGGCAACTGAAAGGGAGCAAGGGGAAAGAGGCGAATTAGATTTAGAACTAATCTGGGCTGTCTTTTGTTTCTTTCTTCTGGGCCGAGAAAATAAAAAAATTGGGCTGGACTCTCAAGACTAATTAATAGAGGAGACCAACTTCTTTCACAAAAATTGGGTTTGTATAGGATTGATTTAGTTTGATTTATGTTTGATTTAGGTTAATTTGGGTTATTATAGGACTAAAAAGGGGTATTTTTGTGATTTTAAAGTTTTTAAGAGCTTCGATGAAAATTTGAGATCCTTTGGTCAAGTTTAAGGATTTTGAAGGAGGTTTGGTAAATTTGCAGGTTTAATTTTAAAGGGCATGTTGAGTGTTATGGTTTGAAGTGATACGTCTTAATTGCTTTAGTTGACTTAGTTGTTATTGGTTGTATTTTGCCTTAGCTTTTTTTATTTTCAGTTTAGCTGTTTTTGGTTTTGTATATTTTGGACTATGCATTTGTACGAACTTGAGCGTTTCGTAATGAAACCGGTGGTATCCCCACTTTTTCAAAAAAAAAAAAATTTAAAGGGCATGTTTGCAGGGGTGTTGAAAAGGTTTGGTTTTCAACTGAATCAAATTTTTTTGGTTTAAATGGTTCAGTTTTTTAGTTTTAATGGATGGGTTCGAGTGAATTTTTGAATTATTAATGTATTGGTTTAGTTTAGACTTTTCAAAACCGACTAAATCTAACCGACCGAATTATATTGGTTCAAGTATGATTTATATTTTATTTCATTCAATCATTGCTTATTTGCTTCCTTTCTTTCATTTTAGTTTAAATATTTTAGAACATCTACATATTTTATATGTAATTGAACAACTTGTGTATGAATGTAATTTTTGTTAATAATAGCACCAATAATTTTATTTCGGTTTAAACTGAACTTTTCTTAATCGGTTTATAATTTTAATCCGTTTGGTTTGATTTTATTTTTTAAAACCGAAGAAAAGTTTAATTTTGTTATTTAATTCGGTTTCAATTTAATCGTTTGAACACCCCTACATGTTTGTGGGGTTAAAAACAGCAAAGGGTTCATTATGGAACTGTTCAAGGACGACACTCCAAACTTGATATTTTCTAGGGGCTCCTATGCATTTCTGTTTGTGGGGTTAGAATTCCTTTTTAACACCGATCATATGTGCAGAACTCTTGAGTTGGGAGGGAAGCTTGCTCATAAGCGTTCATCTTACATTCATTTTGAAACATATATGGCTCGATTTTTTTAATAAATTTATTGTTTGAAGATTTAGATAATTTATTTTAACACAAAATTATTTTTGAAAATATTATTTGTATACCGCTTGATTAATTTCTCTTTCAAAATTATAAAGTATCATAAAGAAGTGCGCTGCCCAACCCACATCACTCAAATCACTTGAGTCGTTACAGAAACAGAGCTTTATGGTAGGAATTATCATCCTCTAAGATATCTCAAACTTTGAGTGTGTTTATGGAAAATCTCAACCGTTCAAATACGTTCTGCACGAATATTAAAACACTAATTATACTGCCCCTGAGCTATCCCCGAATAGGCACCGTACACGTCAGCCACGCAAAAAGTGAGATATCTCAGTGGATACGCATTCTTATGGTAGAATACGTGGCTTATCTCTAATGGACCGTCTAAAGAGAAGACCAATTTTAAGTAGAACACAGAAATTGCGGAAGCCAATCTGCTCCTTTTCTTGAGAAAAGGAGATCCTCCTATTCTCCAATCCGAACCATTCAACATCGATCAAACGGTTTCAATTTCTTTTTAACATGGTACGAATCTCAAAGCACAAATAAATCAGATGTAATTGAAGCCGTTTGATGGTTTTTAAACGGTTCGGATTAGAGAATAAGAGAGTCCTCTTTTTCTCAAGAAAAGGAGCAGATTTCATTCTAGAAATTGCTTGAATATTCTAAATTGGCTCCACACACCACAGCCCTCGTCTACTTTTATACGGAAACAGACGATTCTATCGGTTCAAGAAAATCAAGAATTGGTTGTGAACCGCGGATCACCACCTCAGCAGTCAGCGCGTTCTCTGCAAAGTCAGCTTCAGACTTGGCCCAATGAATGGTTTTATTTGGCGGACCCCACTTGACAGCGACGGGAGTGTTTAATTAAAACGTTGCCCGTCCCCTTCTCCGCACTGACCGTCCTTCCCGTGCTTCCGTCTTCTTCTTCGCGACTTAGAAACGGGTCGAAATTGATCCGCTGTTTCCAGGATCATGACATCGGCCAGACGCTCGCCGGTCGGCTTCTCCGTCCGCAACTCTTTGCAGTTGGTTTTATAGTCCCACATTAAATTATGAAATGGGCAACAGCGGGAGAAGGCCTATAAAATAGGTAGGAGATGCAGCGTTTAAAGGCAACGTACCGGGACGGGGTCATTGGGCGATCAAGTAGGCTCAAGGCCTGGGTCAGTGACCTCCATTACACTTTGGAGGACCGCTGGCCTACCTCCTCCCCAATTGGGAGGCTGGGCGTCGCAATTTTTGGCAGAGGGGGTACGCATTCGCGGCCCCTGTCATTTCTCAATTCAAATTTTCTCTTTGCCGCTATTTTGGAACACTTAAGAGTTAGGGAGTTCTGACTTCTGATCGGCATTGGATTTGGAGCAATGTTTAGTACCCTCTAGGCTATAGCTATACTCGCTTGAAAGTTGAAACTATAGCAAAGTTGGGTACAAATAACCTATCCAGATTAAAGAATTTAATTCATGAATTTCGACTGATTATATAATCAATTGAGCTTGTCAACCAATTAATTTCATCATCAATTGTGCAATTAAGCGAATCCTATTTGTAAATCATTTGAGACTTTTCGCTGCATAATTCAATACACCAAGTGTTGATTTTTTTTGTTTGGAGAGAAAGCCCTTAGGCGTACCAAGTGTTGATTTATGTGCAATATATGCTTATATATTATTACATTGTGTTGCCTAAGAATAGCAATCTCATAAAAAATGCGTGAAACTTTTGCATTAGTAAGGTAATAGGCTCCTCTCTTCTCTTTGCTACCTTTAAACATGAAATTTGATATTGAAATTACCTTGTATTTCCTAATTTCTTGCTAATTAATTATTCCCAGTTTATCTGGGTGCCGTACTTCATGTCTGATTTGTTACTAGAATGGTTGAAAGTAGCGCTTAATTTATGAATTTAGACTGATTATATAATCAATTGAGTTTTCTTTTTCTTTTTCTTTTTCCGAAAGGCTTGACAGTGGCTATCAAAATTCATAAAAAATTAAATTTACATCCAGGTCCCTACAAAAAGTAACAATTCAACAACTCTTACACCATAAAGCTACCTCTTGCAGTATTTTCCCTCCCAATACATCTGATCTCATCCGTTTTCCTCAGAAAATAAGCTCGTCTGGTCTCACACTGTAGATGTCTCCTTTGTAAGACGTTCCTTGTCAGAATTTTACTGTGAAGCATCATGATAAGCTAAATGCCAAGTGTCGATTATCAAGAATGACTTGACTAGTCAATTCAATATCTTAACCAACTTGTGACGATAAACTAGACGTAAATTAAGTCCAATTAGCTAGGTTAGGACATGTAGTTAATTGAATTGGTGATAAACTAAACGTGAAACCTCTTGAGTCTTGACTCAACTTTTATACTAGAAACCACAATTATACAAACATGAATGTAAATGATATCCAAGTAAGTAGCTAGATTTGTCAATCCCGATGGTGAGCCGTAGTCCCTAGATTCTCCTCATATTGTTTCCAACCACTATTTTTCTTCTGTTTGTTGAATCACAACCAAATTTGAACATTGAGAGCCTGCAACCCAAATTGCAACATGCAACCAGAACCTTTTTGCTGTTTTGTTTCCTAAAATTTAGTTTAAATTGGTAATTAAATATTGTTCCCCTTTGTTCTTGTGTTCGACCCCGATACTCCAATGAGAGATTGTTTACTTGCAACCGATCATATTAGAGTACTAGATATAAAATTCAAAGCTAAAAAGAGTGTAAAAATACCACTAAAAATAAGCGCGTAAAATAATCACAAAAAATCTAAAATATTACAAAACATATATATATCTATTATAAAAATTAAGAACAATCAATGGTACACGCATAAATTCAAAAACTATAGGTTAATTAATTGTGTACAAGTTTGCTATAATTTTAATATCATTAACATTATATTTGCTCCACGCTAGAGTTTCATTTGTAATAAATAATTTTAATAGGGGGGGACTATTGAAAAGTTATAGTTGGGTATTTTAGTTTCCTTTTTTTGTTTCATCTTTTTTAGATAAACCTGGTGTAGGCATACCATTCGGGGAAATCACAGCTCACAAGTCCTGCGCTCTTAAAGCTGACCACTTTAAAAGCATTGAAATAGAGAATCGCAAGTAATTACTGAATGGTTTTCTATATCTTTTCTCCTTCGAAACTCTATGTATTACTTTACTCTTACTGCACTTATTTTTTTCTTTTTTTCTCTTTTAGCTTAAGCTCACCATCATGAGCTGCATTGTTTTTTTTTCTTATTGCTGTTACAAAACCATGTAACAACCTTCAATCAATGAAATGGGAGCATGACTCCTATTTTTTCTCAAAAAAAAAAAAACAGCTGCTGAAAATGAAACCCTGCTAAATTTTTTTTTTCCTCATGAAAAAAGGGGGGATATTTTCGCATTGTGATAGGTGATAACTATACTGATCTCAGTCGAATGAAAAAAAAGAAAGAGAGAAAAAAAAAAAACTATTCTGTAAAATAAAAGTGTGTATCCATTTTTTCTACGGATCCGAAAATAGAAATTTTGGATTCATTTATTTAGTTTTAATTTGATAAAAAAATTAAAAGTTCTATAAAACTCTTATTAGCTTATTAGATTAAAACCTCACCGGAAAATTAATTTACAACTAATATTTTTTTTTATTTCCAAACCGGCTTTCTATAATTCTATACTTGAATGTTTTGGCAATTTCATTCAGAAAAAAAGATTAAAAATAAGATCAAAAGATCTTTCGTTATTCTCTGTTTTTCTTCTGAACGAATACAATATTGCCTTTTTTTTTATCTTAAGTTTGATTTTACTATAGTTCTTTATTTGAATTAGTCCCAGTAATGGTGTATTTTTACCATAATTTTTAAAAATACCATACCCCCAAAAAATAATAAATCAAATAATCATGTTTTCTGAAAAATTTGAATTTTAACACGGCCGCATCTCCTAGATGTAGCCACCTTTCTGGAGGCCGCATCTAGGAGATGCGGACCATTTCTGGGGTGGCTGCATCTAGGGGCTGAGACCCCCTTTTTTTCTCTTCTCTTTTTTCTTCCCCTACATGAGGAAAAAAAGAAAAGAAAATGGGGGCCTCATCCCCTAGATGCAGCCAGCTCAGAAATGGTCCGCATCCCCTAGGTGTGGCCTCCATAAATGTGGTCGCATCTAGGGAATGTGACCGTGTTAAAATTCAAATTTTTCAGAAAATGTGATTATTTAATTTATTATTTTTTCGGGTATGGTATATTTAAAAATTTTGGGTATTTTTATTAAGCGAGGTATACAAATTTCTTCTTTTTCTATCCTTTTTTGTGAGAATTAAATCCAATTTATAAGTAAAAAATAAAATAGAATTAAAGGAATAAAACAATAAGATTTCTTCTATTAATTAATTTACCCTCGATGAATCAATAGTAGGGGTGGCAACAAACCGAACCGAACCGAATTTACCTTAGGTTTGAGTTTGGTTTGAATTAATTTCGAACCGAACCTGGTTTGATTCGTTTCGAACCGAACCCATTTTGAATCGAATTAATTGCGAACTACACATTTTTCGAATCGAACCCGAATCTAATCACGAACTAAATTATTTTTTAGCAGCCCTAGTTATACCGGTAGTTTATACATTAATTTTTTCTCGCGGGACAAAATTCACATGGCTTCCTTTTACCGGTATGAACTATAAAATAAGTGTTTTTAAGTTGAAAAATTGTTTATGAAAAAAATACATCAGAGACGGCTTTCCTGGTATGAACTATGAGAGACGACCGAAGAGAGAGAGGAGAGACAGTCATCTAGGCCGGAGAGAGGAGTGATAGCCGGAGAGACAGCCAGTCGCCGAGAGTGTCAACTAGATTTTAGAGCTAGAGGGAGAGTGAGTTAGGGAGAGGTGGAGAGAGAACTAGGTTATTGAGATTTGAGAGCGATGGAGTATCGTCTAAGTTAAATTATGACTCTCTATCTTAGATTTTAATTTCATCAGGTAAATAGATGGCCGGTGATTTTATGAGATTTGAACCACAAAAAAATCACAAACCTATTTCGATCGAACCAGGCTAGGTTTGAGTTTGGTTTGAATTAATTTCAAACCGAACCTGGTTTGGTTCGTTTCAATTCGAACTCATTTCGAATCGAATTAAACTCGAATCAAACCCGAATCGAATCACGAACCTCAAATTTTTTTGCCAGCCCTAATCAATAGTATTTAATACTCTTTCTTAATTAATATTCCTTTTGTTTTATTTGGTACATGTGCTTTATTAGAAAAAAGAGCAAGAACACGGACACTGAAGTAAAGCATTTTGATGCAACTCAAGGACATCTACATCCTTCTATCTTTTGGGTAAAAGACTAAAAGGAGTCACCTGACTTGGCCAAATAAAAGATATACAATAATGGGAAAATTTCTGCTGTGCCCATCTAAACTTTTAAAATAGCCAATATGTCCATACAAATTTCTTATATCACCATAAGAACTTGACTTTATTTCTTCCATCTCCATTTATTCATTTAACATTTTATTTAGTTGTTTTGAAAATTGAATTGACAAATATACCCTTTCATTCATCTCTTCCAAATAGCATATGCCATTTGGTACTGTTAGAGTTCAATACCAACTAATAAAATATATCAATGAGTTATGTCACAACCCATATAGTTGACAACTTGCCGTGGCACCTAAGTCAAGTGACCCACCACAATGCACCCGACTAGATGTCACGAGGCACAGTAGCACTTAAGGTTATGGCAATACCAATGCTCAACGCTGCCAAGATTAAATATAGTCTTTCAACATAGATATCATACACATGTTGAAAACAACACACATATATATAAGTCTACAGTCCTTTTCAATATTTACTAAAGAAACTTCTCGTGCAAATCTGAACACAAGGCAAACTGAACGAGAAGTATCCAAGTGCCATAAGCACCGACAAAATGACTGTACATCTAACTTATACATATATGTAGAGACTATACCAAAATATGTACAATTTGGCAGCCAATGCTCTTTCCGTCTAGTCCTGATACTGCTACACTTTGCTCCTGAAACCTGAAACGCACAAATTGGACAGATGAGCGATTGTAAACCTCACAGTGCGGTATATAGTTTCTGTCTTGACATTCTCATATCCAACCAAGAAAAACCAAAACAACATCAAGTAGAATAATAATGTGTAAGAGTATTCGACAATCGAATGAAACAATCTCAATAAAGATTAGTCAACTGTTATACGCTTAGCACAACAATATGCAAAAGTTAGGTTCATGACAAGACCTCATAAATTCAGTTCCAGTAATTTAAAGAATATGTTTATCTTTCCATACAGGACTTCATTATCTAAACCAAACTTTTTATTGACAATATGGCGCCTACACAGCCCAGCTATGCGCTACCCGAATATGGCGCCTACACAGCCCAGCTATGCGCTACCCGAATAATGGCGCCTACACAGCCCAGCTATGCGCTACCCGAATAATGGCGCCTACACAGCCCAACTATGCGCTACCCGAATATGGTCCTACATGACCACGAATTCCATGCTTCAATTTCCATCAAAGTACATACAAGACATTCCATATGCAAGAAAATCAAGGTGTTCTATGAATGCAAGTCATATTCACATTTCTATTCAAGTTTCCATTGATGCAAAGCTAACAAAATTTCAGCAAGGTTCCTGATAAGTACATGGTTCAAATCAAGTCATATGATACCATGGATAAATTTTATACAGTAAAAGAATTGGTTCAGGACAAGCATCAATTAAACAAGCTACAATACAACGTCTCAAGTATATTAGTAAGGCTCATGCTTTGTAACACACATGCATGTCACTAATTTAATAAACAACTCTAACAAAGCACACACAAAAACCCGAATAAGCAAAACTAAGTAAATTCAACATCCGCACCTGACACGCGACCTATTTACCGAGGGTATATCATTGCTCTATTATCTATCGTCAGGTTACTGCTCCTTCCATTTTTTTTCCTCCCTCTTTCTTCTCCTTGCTATATTTATCCTAGTCACCTCCTTCCGTTAATTTCCCGGACTAATTTGCGCATTTAAGTTTTGCCCCCTTTATTTTTCAGCGGATTCCCCAAGAATTAAAACATAGAGGACCTTTTCTCCTTCTTAGCGTGAAGAGCCCCTTTGTGCAATTTGTGGAGTTAGGTGATAAAAATGAGTTGTCCTATGACCAACAGGTGTCTCTATGTCATGCCTCCAAAGAAATTTATTTATATATTCTACTTTTTTATATTACTATTCTACTTATTTACTATTGTTGTTTTCCATAAAAAGATTTGACCAACTAAATGAGTTGTCCCATGACCAACAGGTGTCTCCATGTCATGCTTTCAAAGAAATTATTTAAATATTATACTTATTTATATAAAGATCCTGCTTATCTACTATTGTTACTTTTATCAAAAGATTTGACTAACTAATATAATATTCCAAACAAGATATAGGTTAAGTAAAAAAATAAATTAATGTTTTTCACTAACAGTTTTTGAATGGATAATGATGAATTGTGTAGATCAATTTATACTTAGTCCTTCTATTACTTTAAAATCGTAAAATTTTGTATTTTGACATGCTATGTTTTTAATTACAAATAAATACTCTTTTTATAATTTTACACTTAACCCCTCTTTTTATTTAGAGTTAAAACTTGCCTCCTTATGATTTAATATTTTAAATTTTCAGGATGTTACAAGTTAGTTGTTCTTTTTTATGTAATTGTTTTTGCAATATAATTAATTCGGGAAAATAACGCAGCATCAGTAATTAGGAAATAACAATTAATATCAATATACAATCATTACAGAAGAAACAGAGCGTTACTTATGGTCGAATACGTGGCTTATCTCTAATGGACCGTCTAAAGAGAAGACCCAATAGAAGTCGTAAGGCAATAAATTAAGAAGCTGATCGGCTTCACCGTCCGCCATGCACAATGGCTTAACTCTTCGCGGCAGCGGCAGGTTAGTCCCACATGCAATTATGAAAGAGAGCAACAGCGGGAGAAGGCCTATAAAAAAGGTAGGGGGTGCAGCGTTGAAAGGCACGTACCCGGACTAAATCAATCACGTTATAAACTAATTATAATTATAAGACTAAATTGTTTGCCAATTGTTTTTAATCAGATGCAAGTGCAATGATGTCAATTACAATTTTGATGGTTCTCTTTTCGATACAAGATTTGGTATCGACAATAGGCAAATGAAACAAAACCATTAACATTTATAGTGCAAAGTTATATTGCTGATCAAATGGTGCATTTGATTGAGAACAGGAACAGAAGCAATTTTTAATAAACGAATAAAGATGATGATAAAAGACTCCATCCAATTACAAAAGTACAATATTATTGTTAATAAACGAATATGATAATAAATATGCAAGATCAGATTATTAATCAAAAATGCTTCTCTCAAAAATACTTCTATCAAAAATGCTTCTATCAAATATACTACTTTTAGCACTTCTATGGTTAAACCCGAATGAGGCAGGTCCATCCTTCTTGAAGAATGGGTCGTGCTGAACTGGGAAGTACTGGTACTCCCTTCAGCCCATCCTCGCCATACCGGTCATAAACTGCACGCTTCTGTTGATCACTTGAAACCTACAAATATGAATTTTGCATAGTTTGAGATAATTCTAAATTTGTTTAAATTTTTTTAGCAGATTACACTAGTGGAAAATATAAAATCAGGATCAGTTATATACGCATATTAGTATCGGAATATAACCGATCCTGATGAAGGCGATACTGATACTATCAAGATCGGTTTTTTATTTTTTTAACCAACCGATCTTAATAGACACTTATCTGGATCAGTTATATCTGAGAACCGATCATAATAGTTTTTTCCCCCGTTTTTTAATACCCATTAAAAAAACAATTAGTATCGTTTTTAATTAAACCCGATCCAGATTCTTCTTTATTAGTATCGGTTTTAATTAAAAAACCAAATACGATCTAGATGTTACACTATCAAGATCGGTTGTACATAACAACCGATCCAGATAGTAACTATTAGGATCGGTTGTTTAATATAACCGATCCTAATTCAAAAAAAAAAAAACTTTTAGGATCGATTATTTTTTAATAATCGATCCTAAAAGTTTTTTTTTTCAGATCCTAATTCTAAAAAAAAAAAAAAACTTTTAGGATCGGTTATTAAAAAATAACCGATCCTAAAAGTTTTTTTTTTTTTAGAATTAGGATCAGAAAAAAGCACTTTTAGGATCGGTTATTTTTTAATAACCGATCCTAAAAGTTTTTTTTTTTTTTAGAATTAGGATCGGTTATTTTAAACAACCGATCCTAATAGTAGTAATCTGGATCGGTTGTTTAAAATAACCGATCGTAATGTTTTATTGAAGCTAAAAAAATATTTTTATTTATTTGACCAGCTTTCATATATATTTTCCTGGCCAGCATCCTAATTTTTTTTTTTGCACAGTAAGAAGCAATAATCAAATATCATATACACATCCTAAATTAAATATCATACACATATTAAATTATTACAAAAAATTCATGTTCATGCAAAGTTTACCTAAACTAAAGCTTTAGAAATAACCAAAATGTGAACTCTTTATCAACAAAAATTAAGTTTTGCATCGCTAAAGAGCAGAGTGAATTAGTCATCACTGCTTATCCCTACAAGAAGATAACACCAGAAAAAAGAAAAACAAATCATCCAAGTGAATTTCTCGTACGACCTTTGAAAAAATTTCATAATTTTGGCACCAAAAACACAAATATCAAATAAATTTCAGAACCTGTCCTTGCCGAAAATAAGCCTTAGCATGACCCTCTGTTACGTTACGAAATTTTTACAATTAAATTGAAATGATTTAAAAGGAAGAACCGATAAATTATGTTAATAAAATGGAAGTTTAAACCTTAATTAAGGTTTCCCTAAATAAGTAAGTTAATTGTGAATTGAAACCGCGTCGAAATTTCGAGATTTCGGAACCTTATGGGCTCAGTGCGGATTAGATTGACCGCAGTGCGGATCAACCTCATCCGCAGTGGCTCAGGATTTTTCTGGAATTTTGACAAAAATATGACTAAGTAGTGAGTGCGGGTGAGGGATCCGCAGTGCGGATGAGTTTAGCCGCACTCATGAATTTCTGTATTGCACTGAATTTTCCTGAAATCGGCTAAGTAGTGAGTGCGGATGAGGGTGAACCGCAGTGCGGATCAGGTTCATCCGCAGTAGGCTCGGACTTTTCCTGGATTCGGCTGACAACCGACTAAGTCTCGAGTGCGGATTAGGTAACCCGCAGTGCGGATTGGCTAATCCGCATTCAGGGTAATTTTAACCCTAAAACCCAAATTAAACCTTCTCTCTCTCTCACTTCACCATTATCCCCATTTCTAAGTAATTTTCGGTTAAGAGAGAAGGAAAAGATCCCGTGAGTTTCCGTTTCTTCCAGACTCCCGATTGTTGCGAGAAATCGAGTTTGGAACCGAGAAAGCAGCCGAGGATCTCTCAGAACCCTTCTATTTGGTATTTCTTTCTCTCCTTTTTACTTTCGAAACCTCGAATTTTCTCGATTTCTCGGATTCTCGTTTTAAACCCGAGATTTGTGCTCGAATTGCTCGAGGACTAGTTCCTCTACACTTCTTACTAGTTTGTTTGTCATTCTTTTTCCCGATTTCTTCCGATTTATGAAATCTGATTTCTAGGGTTTCGTGCCAAAATTGAAAGTTGGCATAATCGTGATTTGATTTGCCTAACCCGACCAATTAGACTTGTAATCGGTAGGGTTGCCTCCTGATCGTGAATTTTTAGAACATTTAACTACCGATTTGAGGTTTTGACCAAATTAGGGTTAACCAAACGGTGGATTGAATTGAACCGAGAACCAAAGTAGTGAAACGGTGATTGATGGTCACCAAATGGAGTTTGTATGGTCCCGAGGACCTAGATGAATTTTGTGTGGTTTTAGAGGATTTTGGTAAGAAATAATGAACCGAACGAATTGATACCAAAAAAAAAAACATCGAAATTGATTAGGGAAGGTATAAGCCCTAGAAGTAACTCGAGTAAACCTTTGGACCCTGAACCAATGTTAAACCTAGTATACGTATGATATAGGTGTAGGCTCGGTCGAGCAAGAACTTGCGAGACCATACGAGACGTCCGATCCTTAGCTTAAGCGGTACGCTCATCAAAAAGGTGCGGGATTCTTGGACTTGTTTGATACTTTATTTTCAGGAATTAAACTGTTTATTCGTTTGTCATGTTGAATGATTAATTGTTGCATACTTTGGAATTCATACTGCATATTGATTCTTGCATAAATGAGAATGATTGAATTGTTTTAGTTAAGGTTGATTTGCATGTTGGTACGGTTATTAATTGTGTAGTTCTATGAATTATGCTTGTTGTGAATGAATCTGCCAGGCCGACCTGTTTAGGTGGCTGGATAAGGTAACGGTGACCTATCCGTTGACCTGTGTTTATGAATTTGCCAGGCCGACCTGTTTAGGTGGCTGGATAAGGTGACGCTGCTGACTTATGCGTTGACCTGTGAGAATTTGCCAGACCGACCTGTTTAGGTGGCTGGATAAGGTGACGCTGCTGACTTATGTGTTGACCTGTTAGAATTTGCCAGACCGACCTGTTTAGGTGGCTGGATAAGGTGACGCTGCTGACTTATGCGTTGACCTGTTATGATTTTGCGAGACTGACCTATATGTGTGGCTTTGATAAATATATTTGTTGAGATTAAGCAAAGTTGACCTGTATAGGTAACTTTGATTTCCGTGTGTTGCATTGTGTCAAGTTGACCTGTATTGGTGACTTGTAATCGGACCTTAGGAAATGGTTAAGCCAAACAGCAATTGCAGATGGGTGTCTGATAAAGGGTCCAGCGGTTGGCCATCTGTAGGCGTCTGTAACCCTACAGATGTGGGTTTGATAACGGTTCAGCTCGAGAGAACATTTGTAATTGCTACAAGCCCAATTGAACTGAGTTAGGAATCGAGTTAAGCCAAAATATATGTTGTGTTTGAAATCCATATTGTAAATTCCGTAAACTGTGTTTCAGGTTGATTAACTGTTGTCGAGTAGTGGCATTCTGTTATTTATGTTCCTTATATAACTGTTGCATTGTTATTGTTTGGGTTTCATCTTTGAATATAGAGTTTGATTGCAAGTCCAATAATTCAAACTGTGGCAAATTCGCACTGAGAATTTATTCTCACCCCCACCTTCCCCGTTATGTTACAGGTACTGGTGCGACGGATTCCGGAGAGGCACGAGAGTAGTAGGCCTTAGTAGCTTACCAGTATATGACCCTAGATATCTTTTGTTGTATAGATTTAGGGTAGGCCTCGTGGTTGGTATCCGGATGAGATACTTTTGTGTATTATATGCTGACCAGACTGTGTACTCTGATATATATATATTAGAAACTTGTTTGAATTGCTTGTTGTTTGGTTTGAAATGTGAGTAGCCTTGTAAGCATACACGACGTTGTATGCTTACGGCGGGGGACTGTTACGACCCGTGGCCGCGGGGTGTGACACCCTCCCTCTCACGAATTGCAAAATCAGTATCTAATAGAGCACCATTGAAATCCCCTAACTTCAATTTGCAAGCCTGAAAAAAATACTAACAAGGTAACGTTCAAAATAAAATTTGCAAATGGAAGACAAAATTAACATCAAAGCTCTTAAATCACATGCAAATCCACTTTGTTAATAAACCTAAAATTAATAGTAAAGCTTACTGAGCGGAGAGGGTGAGGCGAGAGGGAGAGCGGCTTTGAGAGGGAGAGACGGAGGCAGAGAGAGAGAAACACGGAGGAGAGGGAGAGACGGAGATAGAGAAAGAGAGAGACATGGAGGAGAGGGACAGAGAGAGAGGGATGAGTTGAGACTCAAATATTTTGGCTAAGTACAGAGGTGCGAAACGAAAATAAAGGGATGAGTTGAGACTCAAATATTTTGGATACGTACAGAGGCACGAAACGAAAATAAACCCTAGCGCTACATAAGCATTAGGATCGGTTCTCTCTAAAAACCGATCTTGATAGTATCAGGATCGGTTCTAAGCTAAGAACTGATCCTAATTATTATATATTAGGATCGGTTATTAGCTTAGAACCGATCCTGATACTATCAGGATCGGTTCTCTCTAAACAACCGATCCTGATACTATCAGGATTGGTTCTCTCTAAACAACCGATCATAATTCTAAAAAAAAAAACTTTCAGGATTTGTTATTAAAAAATAACCGATCCTAAAAGTTTTTTTTTTCAGATCCTAATTCTAAAAAAAAAAAACTTTTAGGATCGGTTATATTTTAATAACCGATCCTAAATTTTTTTTTTTTTTAGAATTAGAATTAGGATCTGAAAAAAAAAATAATCACTGACAGTGGGATCATTAGAGGACTAATTACTCTTAAGCAACATGAATAGGTGGTTAACATTTAGAGGCCTAATTTTAAATGTTAAACTGACATGATTATAATCCGCATTTGATAAAATAATTAAGGCTTGAATTCCTTATTCTATTTGGACCTACCGACCACCGATCAGCTTTAACTTCTATCGAAGTGAAAGTGAACCCAATAATTAAAACCGTCTACTCATCCTTATTTTTTTTGACGTTACAATTTATATTTTATATTTCACATGCATGTTGTGTTTCCAGTCATAATCTTAGTGTCTTAATTTTTCCCACAGGTTTATATTTGTATTAACATGATTAATTATAATAATAATAAATGAGGAGGGATACAATTGCACCATTTTATGGTAACACACCTTATTGACACCATATGTTTACAAGCTATTTTTGCGATTTCAAAGGCCAAAGTGTCAATCCGAACCGTTCAACATGATCTCTATATTAAAATGTGATTGGAGTCCAAATTTTACATTTATGCAAAAACGCTGTTGAAAGTCTTCTTCCTCGACAATCACCATACTAAAATGGACATGTGTATTTTTAGTAGTTATGTATTCTTTTTATTTAAAATCACAATGACAATTAAATACAATAAGTTAATAATTAATTTTCATTATTTGTAATTTTCAATTTTTTTATGTATTTAGCTTTATATGTACTGTAGATTTTACTTCATTTTTTATGGTTGTTTTTGTTTATAATAAAAGTTCTGATATTTATTTTTTAAAATTATGTCTGAGATGTTGTTCTTTTTATTATATAATTTTTTATGGATTATATTTGTTACGGAGAATTTTCTATCGAGAATATATGCATTGTTTTGCTGATAAATTAACTTCATTAAAACAATAAAAATAGTATATTACAACAAAAGAAAAGATCGCCAACTCAACCACATAACACTATTATCAACCAAATGCATCACTACAAATTAAAATTAAAATGAACAACATAATACATTACCTTCTTTATGTTCTAATTTACCTTATAACTTATAAGTTAATTTCTAATATAATATATTACCTTCTTTATGTTCTAATTTATAAGATAAATTTTATGAAATAATTTATTAGATAATTATAAGGTTATTTATTAAAATAATTTATGACTTGCTTAAGAAATATTAATACTTTAGGAACCAATATTATGACATGCTTTAGAAATATTAAAATTTTGGTACATGTAACATGAAAAAAAAAAAAATTTATGACATACCAATATTATGACTTGCTTAAGAAATATTAATACTTTAGGAACCAATATTATGACATGCTTTAGAAATATTAAAATTTTGATACATGTAACATGAAAAAAAAATAAGATACTAAATTACATATAACATGAAAAAAATTAAGTTACAAAAAAACCTACTAACATGAATTACATATTAGGATCGGTTGTTTATAAATAACCGATTCTGATAGTTCAACTATGAGGATTGGTTTTTTTTTCTAAGAACTGATCCTGATAGTTTACAAATTAGGATCGGTTGACTAAAAAACCCGATCTGATTAGTTTTTAGGATCGATTTTGTTCAGAAAACCGATCCAGATAGGTATTAGTGTCGGTTGTTTCATATAGCCGATCCAGATAAGCCGATCCTGATTCATTTTTTTCCACTAGTGTTAGTGATTTGTATTAAACATAAGCATTAAGTATCACTTATATTGGAAGCAGTAGTAGGATTCAAGTTCTTCGTTCTGTTAACAATTCAAAATGACATAATTTAAACTAATAAAAATTATACAAAAAGAACTTATTTTGCATGCGATCAACAGTAGAATAGCAAAGAAGTCACCGCCGCCAACCAATCACCTACCCGTAATAGCTGTACATGTCCATCTTCATCAAACGAATGAATAACAAGGTAGCTGAAAAAAGCTTAGAAATTCTATAAAAAAGAAAAAAAAAAAAGCACGACACATACATTGTAGGCTTGGGAGATAATTTTTTTATTTGATAAACAGATCATAAATCCAAAACTATTCGGATTCAAAATCCACTCTAAGATCAAATTAAGGTCTTGACTACTGTACTCCACTATCTTTTGTTTCCTTTTCTTTATATTATTTATATACTATATCAATAGATTACCTTCTATCATCCAACCATCAATCTCTTCGTCGAGTTACTAACTATATAACTTATAATTATTCATTAATACTAATATTTTAATTTATTAATTAATATTTGTATTTTAAAGTTTATATAATTTAATTATCTGACAATTATTTGCTTCATATTTGTATTCATGAATTAACTGTTCGTATTCATATCTGTTTAAAGTGGATTTGATTTGAATTTTGATATATGTTTATTATCCATATTTTGTATATTTTCATTTTTTGAAAAAAAAAAAAAAGACAAATACGGATTTAGTTAAATTTTGTATTAGCAGTATGCGTTACGTTTACATCACTGATCTCCAACCAAAAAAACAAAAACAAAAAAAACTCGAAAATTTACTCTTTTAAAATTCTAAAGTATCATAAAAAAGTGCGCTGCTCAGCCCAGAATCACGGGCCTTTTGGTAGAATACGGGCCTTTTGATTCGCTACCCCACCTTCGTTTATCTCACTGACCAGACCCTTGCGGCCTTGCCCTTTCTGATCCACTTCTTCTCTTCTTTTCCATTTTCGTCCCTACCTTTGTTCTTTTCTTCTTCAACCCCCCAATACAATGCAATACCAGTTGAGCTCGTGACATGGACCGTCTAAAGAGAAGATCTAATAGGAGTCGCTCGGCTGTTACGTCCAAGACATGACTAACACGAACAGTGAAGAATTAGAATCAACTCTTCGCCGGTCGGCTTCTCGGTTTGCAACTCTTCAACTCTTCGCGGCATGTTACATAGTCCCACATGAAATTACGAAATAGAGCAATGACGGGAGAAGGCCTATAAAAGAGGTAGGAGGTGCAGCGTATAAAAGCACTACATCTGGACGGGTCATTGGGCGATCAAGAAGGCTCAAGAACTAGGTCAGTGCTGGCCTACCATCTCAGCAATTGCCCTTTAATTCCTCTTATAAGGTACGTGAGAGAGGTGGAGCCAGGACTGGTGTGGGTAAAAACAGGGTAAGAGAGTTTTGGTAGAGAAACCTTTTCTCTACTTTTTATAAGATGCATGTTTAATATTCTATTAAGTGAGTTACCATCTCATTGAGCATCATGAATACAATATGTTTAGTTATACATGAGGTCCCTAATTCGTACAGTAAGGGCCTAATTCATTAATACAATATGTTTTCTCTACACTGTAACAGTTTCACAATTTCTCATTCATCTTCTCTGTCTCAAACTCATAAAATCAACAGTTTAGCACCGATAATAGTTTTACGTACAATTTAGCACAAAACATGAACAATAAGTCTGTTGATCACCTGTCGGCTGGGAATGAGTAATAAGTCTGTTGTATAATTGGTATATAACAACTGAACATTCTACTGGTTTGAATTGAGACCTAACAGAAAAGATAGAAAATATATATCACTAGCGAATATGATATGAAATTAAAAGAAGTCTGTTAATCACCTGTCGAGAATGAGTCGTCAATCGTCAAGGCAGTCTTCCAAGTATAAAAGTAAAAGATACAATAAAAAGAGAAAACAGAAAAATTGAGTCACGATGCACCACAAAAAATAGTTGATATCAAATCCCTCCCACTAAAATAACACTAATCAAGTTACGAACCGTCATAATAATAAATTTAAGACTAGTTTGGAGACATAAATTAAAACACACATAAAAGTAGAGATGTGTCTAGTGTTTAAATTGACTCAACAAGATACACATCGGCTTGCACTCATTAATTTTGTACAAAGCTTTTAGATACTTTTATCGGTACAAATGTCGAAAATAAAACTTATCTACATTGAAATTAAACCACTCTCTCCCGTTCTCCCATAAAACTAGAGTCCAAATTACATATGTAAATCCCAAACCTAACCCTAATCCAATAGAAATAGAAATTCCAATTATGTCATCAGTAGAAGACTTTGAAGACAAACCTTTATTAAACTCATCATGTGAAGGAGCTGCTGCACACTGCATAGATAAAGGGCTACCACACAATCCGAGGTTAGCCATGTAAGAATCATTCGAAAAGGTTGACAATTGATGGCCTTGTGGTATTTCTCCAACCATATTGTTGTACGAGAGATTTAGTGCAGAAAGAAAAGTGAGAGAGGTGAGCTCCTGGGGAATGTGCCCGGAAAGTTGGTTCCAAGAGAGATCCATGGATTGAAGTTCATGTAAACTAGCAAATTCTGATGGAATTCGACCAGTCAGGGCATTATGTGATAGGTTAAGCACATCAAGTGACTTGAGTTGCCCGATCTCTTCGGGAATTTCCCCCGAAAATCCATTTTGTGAGAGGTCAAGGGAACTGAATATGCTGAGGGAATGTTTTATCTCCATTTCTTGTCCTTTTGTTATCACTGTAATTGAATTCTGATAATAATGTGGACCCTCAAACATAAATGTACTAGAACCTGAATTAGTCATCATAGACTTCATTCTGTCAAAAAACAATTTGGGGATAATGCCTGTGAAACTATTTGATGAAAGATCGAAAACCATTAGTGCAGGAAAAAAAGAATTATTTGTTTTTGTTTCGACTTCCATATTTGAAATTGTGCCATAGAATTGATTTGATCTCAAGACAAGTACCCTTAACTTGTTCAAATTTCCAAGCCAAAAGGGAAATCTATCCACAATTTGATTATTTCCGAGATCTAAGACCTCCAAATTGTCACAGTTCATTAGTGCCAGGGGCAAACTCCCATTTATTCTGTTTCCATTCAAATCTATTGTATAAAATATGCATCCTTGGCTAATATTTCGTGGCAACTGCCCACTAAGTTTGTTACTTTTCACGTTAAGCACATTCAATTTAGCATTTTCTAGAAGGCAAGGAGGAATTGTACCAGATAAATTGTTATGTGAAAGATCAAGATATTGTAGGAATGTCGGATTACAAATGACACGGGGGATCTTGCCTGTGAGCTTATTATTTGAGAGATCGATTATCTCCACTTGATCCATTTTACTCATCATGAAGGATGGATGAGCAATGGCGGCGGTGGACTAGGATTTGTCTATCATTTGCGGAGACATGATGGAGGAGGAGAAGGATGATAATCCTCAAACCGATGGAAGAAATCATGCTTTGTGTGGGAAGAAAGGGGGCAACACTTAGCTAGAGCTTGCTGTTACGTGCTTGTCAAAGCCATAGCTTCAGACATGCATGGGTTAATTGTCAGCCGCTATTGTTGCTCATTTGATCATATATATAGGGAAAAATGGAATTAGGTAAAGATAAGAAAATGGAATGTGTGGGTTTGTTGTGTGATATGTGATGTGTTCTCTACAAAGGTGATCTCACTTGGTATCATTAATTAATTCATATTTCTTTCTCACTTTTTGTAATTGTTAGTAAGCAGTCCACTCAGTCTATCAGGACGATACTCGTGTTTAACGCGTTAGGTAATTATACAATACCCAAATTTTATATAGTACATTTAATTTTAATGATAAGTATATGTAAAATATTATAAAATTTTAAAATATTAATATTAAAGATGTATTAGTTATTTCTTAAATAATACATTTATCAAATTTGAATCAATTTAAAAGATATTAGATTTTCATTTAACAATTTAAGATTTTTAAAGGTCGACTTGTAATGATTGATCAATTTGAATAGCCACTACAATAGAAAACTTAACGGCACACCGTGCAAAAAACTAATTAATGACACATGATTATGCGATCATGTCCTCGTGCATCGTTCATGAAAAGGTCAATACATTATAGTAACTAGTGATTTATGCACATACACGGTTTCTACAAGAGATCTGTGTATGGTTTGTGGATACCATATACGGCTTTTTAATCCAAACCATATATATGTTACTTTTTGTACATGTTTTGTTTTCAAGAACCATGTATGATTTTGAATATTATTATTTGATTTATAATTGGCTAAAATATATTGTTACAATCCATAATTCAATAAATATTGAACATTTACAAGATACAAAAAAGAATAATATTCACTTAACTTACAACATACTGTAAACAAAATTCGATACTAATTTAACATTCAACACAGAAAACAGTTCATCAACCTACACATATACATCCATAATTCAACAATATTAAACATAGATACATATTCGACAAGTATTACAACACTACTGAAAGATGTTAGTCTGTGACCCATTTCTTTGGTACATGATAGAATTTTTTGAACATGCTTTATCTATTCAAGATCATTTGTTGTGACCCATTTCATTGGAACTTTTTCCTAATAAAACATGTTATAAAGATTAATAATAATGAAAAAACAAAAACAAAATCCTAATGTATTGATATGTGATTACTGTCCCAAATTCAGTAACCACTAACCGATGCCACAAAAAAAAAAATCACTATTTTTCCGAATGCAAAATAAATAAAAAAATGATGAAAACAAAACCTATTGTACATTGTGGCCTTGTACACAGCTCCTGCGTCAGGTTCTGCTTTTATGTTGGGGTGATCAAGAATTTCATTGGCTACATCATTTGTTATCATAATTTGCAAAGTAAATTCAGATCAAGCAAGAAACAAACATAGCCAGCAAAATATTAAGAAATTTACACAAACATTTTATTTCTTTTCCTTTTCAAGCTAACACTGATTTCGGTGATTAACACATGTCAAACTCAAGAACCTCAATTACGGGTAGACATCAACCAGTTTATACATGTAACCATATTTGCATTTAGGTCCCTGTCAATTACGGGTAGTGTGACAATTTCAAGTCAAACCAAGATTTGGGTGATGAACGTCACATGTCAAACGCAATATAAATCAATACTTAAAAGATTTACACATAAATTAAAAGATTACCCTCTTATAAATCGGGGTTGGTAAAACTACCAATAGTTTGTTTAAAAGAGAAACTACCAATAGTTTGTTTTAAATATGAGTCTTTTGATGCACCTTGCATCCAGAATCGTCTTCCTCTATGGACAAGACAAATTCAAAATTAAGTCACAAACAGAAAAAGGAGAAAATCCGTCCACCCTTCATCTTGGCCTCCTCCATTGGATCCTTCCTACTAACAAGAAACCTAACCGAGTGTAGAAAGAAAAATGGATTGGAGTTGGAAAGTTAGCGGTGTTGGTTTCGATAGTGACGCCAAAACCCTAAAGAGAGATGAGTTAAGGAGATAAACAAATATGGAGGAGAGAAAGGATATAAAGTTTTAATTTGATTAGACGGGACAACAGTGCAAGTTAACAAAAAAACAATGTAAAAGAGGCACGAAAAACAAAAGATCCTAAGAACAAATAATACATGGTTCAAAAGAAAAAAAAAACCGCGTATAATATACACAAAACAAACATGGTTCATTTGTAAAAACTGTGTTTGACAATTATTTTTTAATGTTTGATAGCATTTATGTTTTCACATATGTTGAAAAAATATATGCACGTACATGCTAGCTAGCCATAAACATGCATAAATTAAACAAATTTGTACATACATATTTAGTTTATATTTTATTTAACATTGAAAAAACATACAATTTTGCATACATAATTTTTGTGTTTAAATTTAGTCAATACATTAAAATAAGAAAATTCTGTAAGATGTTCAAATATGATAACAAGTTATTAAAAATGCGAATGAACTCAAACATATAGATTTAAACAAATTTATATACAGATTTAAGGCATAATTATACAAATTTGAACACAAATATATATACATACATACAATTTTAAACAAATTTGAACATACCAATTTACAAATACATAATTAGATGTTACATAATTAATCAAACATACATACAAATTTAAACAAGTTTTAAACATGCAACATAAAAAATAATATAAGCTTGATATAGTTTGAATTGATGGTTGTGGAAGAAGAAGACATAAATTTGCAAATTCGAGCAATAAATTGTGGAGTTCAACCTATCTTTCTTAATTACTTTGCAAGAGCTCAACACTTAATATTATGTCTTTACTGGCAAATGTAAAACAATCAAGAAAAATAGTGAGAAATGAATATCAGGAAAGGAGTGGGTCAGGACTTAAATATGATCAGTATGTTATATGAGGAAGTGCGCACGAATAGCGCAGGGAGCACCTCTTTAGCTTAATTCTAAAATTAATGTTGAACATTTTTGCTACAGAGTGCGAATGAATCAAAACACGGTTAGTTAGTTAAAACAGGGTTGATATTCAGTGTTTCTATTATTATTAGAACTAATATAGTGTTTTTGTTTTGTTCTGTCATTTATTCAGGGTTATATATATAAATATTGTGGGGTTGATATTAACGTAGCAAAACATGTAATCAATACTATGTCATTAAAAAAAAAAAATTGAAGGACAGTTTTACTCAACAAGACTTGTAATCTATATATCATTTGTTTGCGAATTTGCATATATATATATATATATTGCTGGTATTGCTAGCGGTAGAAGACAAAGTGTATCGCTGATAATGTCAACCATAGGGGCATTTTTTGAATATTTTACAAAAATAGGGCAGAGCAGGTTTTTTATTTTTTAAAGATATCAATAAATATTTCGGTCAAGGAAATGATTACATCGCATGAAATGAAATCTAGTGTTAGGCTTTGGTGCATAGAAGTTTAGTGGGGGCTCAATAAATCATTAAATCTACATAGTGCACCACACTATCTTTCAAAGGTGATTAGTGGTCTGGAAAGAGTATACACATTGCTGAAATAGGATTGGATTAGATATATCATATATGAGTGTAGTGCCTTCAATTCCCCACCTATTTGTTCTTTGCGCATGCTTTGGGGTCAAAAGGGTAAAGATCTGGGCATGCGCAATAATGTTAAGTGCTTAATTATAAGATAATATTTTAGTCTTTACTCAAAAAATAATAATAATTTTGTCGTAAGTGACTACATTTAATGATTAAAAATCATAGTCATTCAATCATTATTCTTAATTATTATATGTTAAAAGTACTTAGCCTAATGTTAAAAATGACTACTACAAGTGTTTACAGTTACAACATATTTAGAAATTAAATACTGAACATATTAACACATGAAATTATGAAAGAGAGCAACAGCGGGAGAAGGCCTATAAAAAAGGTAGGGGGTGCAGCGTTGAAAGGCAAAGGCACGTACCCGGACGGGGTCATTGAGTGCTGGCCTACCAACACCCTAAGTGGGTGACTGGTCGTCGCAATTTTTGGTAGAGGGGGCACGCGTTCTCGCGGCCCCTGTCATTTCTCAATTCAAACCTTTTCTTTCGTATCTATTTTTAACTCAGAGTGTGTGTTTGGACACCTGTGTTGACCAACGAATTAAGCAAGAAGGAAATCAACAGTGATTCCATGTTTGGTCAGAGCTATTCCTGTTAGTATTTGATATATATTTCCGGTGGAGGGAAGAGAGACACAATTCTCACAACAACTCTTTTATTATTCAAACTATCTTTTTGTATTTTCTCTCTTATTCTCTTACATTCTTACAAGAGAATACAAGTCTATTTATATCCTTAGACATGACTCTTAAAATTCGTATTTAAAACAGAATTAAAAAAAAACAACTCAAAACCAGAATACAAAACAGCACAGTAAATTCTGACCCTTCACTACTAAAACTGCTATAACTTTCTCTAGAGAAATCCAATCGACTTGAAATTTGTTGCATCTGAAAATAGCCTTCAATAGCTTTAATTTTATAGGTTATACACACATAATGGTTAACGTTTGCCCCTTCAAATTTTCATTTAAAAACAGCCTTAAATCTGTCCACTGTGCAGTTACGAATTTAATGGCAAATTAAGTTTATTCACCAACAATTCCATCTCTATTGACTTAGTTTACACTAATCTTGATGCAGATCTCTGGTTTAATATCGAACCAAACCAGACTTGATCTGATACCCTTCGTACTGCCCTCTACTTATATATCAGCATAAATTTGGACACTATAGATTCCAATTGGATACCGTTTTCTTAAATTAACTTTTTATCTGTTGAAGACTTCTTATCTAATTAATGTATCATTCAGGAACAATGCAAAGAAAACTTTGTATTAACATTTTTACCTGGTTATTATGCCGTTGTATCAACAGTAGATAGTGTGAAGAAAATTGATGTTGGACTAAACAAATGTACATTATTCCAAATTGATGTTGTATCAACAGTAGATAGTGGGAAGAAAATTGATGTTGGATTGAGCAAATGTATGCATTATTCCAAATTTCTTGAAAAAAGTATCTCTTCATTCTAATATCCATTCCCATAATTATGAATTGTATATAATTCACAAAAAGAGCACTTAAAAATTTTCATGTAAATCAATCACGTTATAAACTTATAATTATAAGACTAAATTGTTTGCCAATTGTTTTTAATCAGATGCAATTGCAATGATGTCAATTACAATTTTGATGGTTCTCTTTTCGATACAAGAAGAGTAAAAGTCAAGAATAATGGTTTTTTCAAATGCATTATTTATATATTTCCGCTCTTGTGCTTCTGGAGGAGCTCGTAAGTATCGACAATAGGCAAATGAAACAAAACCATTAACATTTATAGTGCAAAGTTATATTGCTGATCAAATGGTGCATTTGATTGAGAACAGGAACATAAGCAATTTTTAATAAACGAATAAAGATGATGATAAAAGAGTCCATCCAATTACAAAAGTACAATATTGTTAATAAACGAATATGATAATAAATATGCAATTAAGATCAGATTATTAATCAAAAATACTTGTATAAAAAAATGCTTCTATCAAAAATACTTCTTTCAAAAATACTTCTATCAAAAATGCTTCTATCAAATATACTACTTTCAGCACTTCTATGGTTAAACCCGAATGAGGCAGGTCCATCCTTCTTGAAGAATGGGTGCCCACCAGCAGACACTGACGGTCGTGCTGAAATGGGAAGTACTGGTACTTCCTTCATCCCATCCTCGCCATACCGGTCATAAACTGCACGCTTCTACTGATCACTTAAAACCTACAAATATGAATTTTGCTTAGTTTGAGATAAATCTAAATTTGTTTAAATTGTTTTAGCAGATTAGTGATTTGTATTAAACATAAGCATTAAGCATCACTTAGTTTGAGATAAATCTAAATAGTGGAAGAAGTAGTAGAATTTAAACTAATAAAAATTATACAAAAAGAACTTATTTTGCATGCGATCAACAGTAGAATAGCAAAGAAGTCACCGCCGCCAACCAATCACCTAACCGTAATAGCTGTACATGTCCATCTTCATCAAACGAATGAATAACAAGGTAGCTGAAAAAAGCTTAGAAATTCTATAAAAAAGAAAAAAAAAGAAGCACGACACATACATTGTAGGCTTGGGAGATAATTTTTTTATTTGATAAACAGATCATAAATCCAAAACTATTCGGATTCAAAATCCACTCTAAGATCAAATTAAGGTCTTGACTACTGTACTGCACTATCTTTTGTTTCCTTTTCTTTATATTATTTATATACTATATCAATAGATTACCTTCTATCATCCAACCATCAATCTCTTCATCGAGTTACTAACTATATAACTTATAATTATTCATTAATACTAATATTTTAATTTATTAATTAATATTTGTATTTTAAAGTTTATATAATTTAATTATCCGACAATTATTTGCTTCATATTTGTATTCATGAATTAACTGTTCGTATTCATATCTGTTTAAAGTGGATTTGATTTTAAATTTTGATATCTATTTATTATCAGTATTCTGTATATGTTCATTAAAAAGACAAATACGGATTCAGTTAAATTTTGTATTAGCATTATGTGTTACGTTTACATCACTGATCCCCAACCAAAAAAAAACTCGAAAATTTACTCTTTTAAAATTCTAAAGTATCATAAAGAAGTGCGCTGCTCAGCCCAGAATCACGGGCCTTTTGGTAGAATACGGGCCTTTTGATTCGCTACCCCACCTGTCAGTCTAACCCCTTCGTTTATCTCACTGACCAGACCCTTGCCCTTTCTGATCCACTTCTCTTATTTTCCATTTTCGTCCCTACCTTTGTTCTTTTCTTCTTCAACCCCCAATACAATACAATACCAGTTGAGCTCGAGTAATAGGAGTCGCTCGGCTGTTACGTCCAAGACATAACGAACACGAACAGTGAAGAATTAGAATCAACTTTATTGAAATTCAAGAAATGAGGTACAACGGCACTAAGGCCAATTTTAGCTAGAACAAAGAAATTACTTGATAATATTCTAAATTGGCTACTTATCTTATATAGACGATTCTATCCATACAAAAAAAATTCAACAATTGGTTGAGAAACGAGTTTGAATTCACCCACAGCGTTCTCTGCAAAGTCAGCTAGCTTCTGATTTGGTCCAATCGATGGTTTTAGTTTCCTGACCCCACTTGACAGCGAAGGAATGCTTAATTAAAACGTTGCCCGACCCCTTCTCCGCACTGACCGTCCTTTCCCATGCTTCCGTCTTTCTTCTTCTCGACTTGGAAACGGGTCGAAATTGACCCGCGGTTTCCAGGATCGTGAGTTCGTGACATCGCCGGTCGGCTTCTCGGTCCGCAACTCTTCAACTCTTCGCGGCATGTTACATAGTCCCACATGAAATTATGAAATAGAGCAATAACGGGAGAAGGCCTATAAAAGAGGTAGGAGGTGCAGCGTTTAAAAGCACTACATCTGGACGGGGTCATTGGGCGATCAAGAAGGCTCAAGACCTAGGTCAGTGCTGGCCTACCATCTCCCCAATTGGGAGTTGGGGAGATGGGACGTCGCAATTTTTGGATGAGGGGGCACGCGTTCGCAGGCCCCCGCCATTCCTCAGTTCAAACCTTTTCTTTGAACACTAAAGATTCCTTGCATACTTAAATTTGAAATTTTCTTTCTGTTTGTAGTTTAATTGAAGGAAGCAAAATGAGTTAGTATAACTTAATTTAGAGAAGTGCCATTGGTACAGTAAGATTTTAAATCTTGGTCTCGATCATCCAAATCAATAAATCATACACAGGTTACAGCTTAATTTCAAATTACAATTATATTGAGGATCTTAGATGTGTTTTTTTGTAATGAACATATTAGATCAATTTTTCTTGTTTCTTTTTCTAAACAGAGTACAAATGCTTCACCACTTCAATGAAAACACACCCCTTGATATAAATTCAGCAAACTGCCTGAAGCAATTAATATATGTCTAACATTTATTTTCAACTATGTTGTAGCCTAATTGTTCAACAAATTGCCTGAAGCAATTGCCCTTTAATTCCTCTTATAAGGTACGTGAGAGAGGTGGAGCCAGGACTGGTGTGGGTAAAAACAGGGTAAGAGAGTTTTGGTAGAGAAACCTTTTCTCTACTTTTTATAAGATGCATGTTTAATATTCTATTGAGTGAGTTACCATCTCATTGAGCATCATGAATACAATATGTTTTTCTCTTAATTCTTTATCTTTTTATTGAGTGAGTCACAACTTCTGCAATGGTCGAATTTATTTTTATATTTTTAACTTTCAGTTTTTTTTTTTTTTTTTTTTTTTGCAATCTTTAACTTTCAGTTTAAAATATCTCTAATAATCATAGTAAATTATAGAGTACTCATATCTGCCTCTTTTATTCCTTATAGTAAATTTGAAGTTTATGACTTTCTTCTATCGGTTCAAACCAAGGTATCGATAGAATCAGCTAGAATTTGAAATCTTTAGACCTTTCGACTTCAAGTATATCTTCAGTCTCTCTGAAATTTTAATTTGAAATGAGTCTTATGACGTCCCTGTCTCTCTAGTTCTCTCTCTCTCTCTCTCTCTCTCTCTCTACAATTTTATGGCGATCAATAACTCAGAAGACCACTTCTCTCTCTCATAGAAGTATAGAACATATGCACGCACCTTTCTCTTTCGCCCTCTCACAGAATCTCTAGAGCATATTCACCTGTGCCACGTCCGCCTCCTTGGACCTCGGGCTGAGTGCCCTCTATATATTGCCAGTGCTCTTTGAAAGTGCTTTAGAATTCACCAAGTTTGCATCAGCGAAAAATACAATGGTTTAGTTATACATGAGGTCCCTAATTCGTACAGTAAGGGCCTTACCAAATTCTGGAATACTCGAATTGCATATTTCGAAAACAAAAAAAAATTCTTTGTACAGATTAGCACCGATAATAGTTTTACGTACAATTTAGCACAAAACATGAACAATAAGTCTGTTGATCACCTGTCGGGAATGAGTAATAAGTCTGTTGTATAATTGGTATATAACAACTGAACATTCTACTGGTTTGAATTGAGACCTAACAGAAAAGATAGAAAATATCACTAGCGAATATGATATGAAATTAAAAGAAGTCAGTTAATCACCTGTCGGGAATGAGTCATCAATCGTCAAGGCAGTCTTCCAAGTATAAAAGTAAAAGATACAATAAAAAGAGAAAACAGAAAAATTGAGTCACGATGCACCACAAAAAATAGTTGATATCAAATCCTGATGAAATTTAGAGAAAGTAGAGAAATGATGAACAATTGTTTTTGTTTATTTGTTGTGTTTTTTACATAGTCTGTACAGTGGTATTTATAGCCTAAATTACATGATTATTCCTACTAGCCGTTGGATACTGCCTAATTTACATTGGCTGAATCTATTGCCTAATTACACCCTAATATTTGCCTAATCAAGCTAGGTACTAATTATAGCTCGACAGCTATACAATTAGAGGCTAGTTGATTTGTTACCTAAACTAGCCTGTGATGAATATTCTGAGGCTTGATATATTCTATTTCTCAACACTCCCCCTCAAGTTGGACTCGAATAAATTGATTGAACCCAACTTGCTAAGTATACTTTCAAATGTTGATTTGTCGAGTGCCTTGGTAAAAATATCTGCAAGCTGCTCTTGGCTTCTAACAAATGGCGTCTCGATTTCCCCAGATTGCACTTTGTCCCGAACAAAATGGCAATCAACTTCTATATGCTTTGTTCTTTCATGAAAGACGGGGTTAGATGCAATGTGCCGTGCTGCTTGATTGTCACAGTACATCTTCATAGTTCCTTTGCACTCTACCTTCATGTCATGAAGTAAGTGCTTAATCCAAGTAAGCTCGCTTGCTGTGGATGCCATGGCTCGATATTCTGCTTCTGCGCTTGATCGTGCCACAACGTTTTGCTTCTTGCTTTTCCACGTTACTAAATTTCCACCTACAAAAGTACAAAATCCTGTGGTTGATTTTCTGTCACAGCTTCCGGCTTAATCTACATCAGAATATCCAACCACATTGTTAGTACTTTTTTTCTTCATCCAGATTCCTTGACCTGGAGTACCTTTGAGATATCTCAATATTCTATCAATGGCACTCAAGTGACTGGTACGTGGAGCATGCATAAATTGGCTTACAACACTAACTACAAAGGCAATGTCAGGTCTGGTAACTGTAAGGTAAATTAATTTTCCTACTAACCTCTGATATTGTCCTATGTCAGGTAGTGGTTCACCATCTTCTGGCCCAAGTTTAATGTTGGTTTCCATTGGGGTACCGGCTGGTTTTGCTCCTATCTTACCAGTCTCTTTTAACAGGTCAAGGATATATTTTCTTTGGGATAGAAATAATCCTTTACTTGAATGAGCTATTTCTATTCCAAAAAAATATGAGAGTTTTCCAAGATCCTTAATATCAAATTCATCTTTCAAGGATTGTTTAACTCTTTTAATTTCTTCATTATCATTTCCAGTGATGATAATATCATCTACATAGACAAGGATAATGGTAATAGAGTTTTGTGAATGTTTGACAAACATGGAATAATCGGCTGTGCTTTTAACAAAATTATTTTTTAGAAGAGAAAAGCTTAGCTTGGCATACCATGCTCTTGGAGATTGTTTTAGGCCATAAATTGCCTTCCTTAGTTTACACACCGCTGATGGATTTGATGTATTTTTATGACCTGGAGGAAGAGTCATGTAGACCTCTTCTTCCAGATTCCCTTGAAGAAATGCATTTTTCACATCCATTTGAAATAGGTTCCATCCTAAGTTGGTAGCAACTGATAACAAAATTCTAACTGTACTCATCTTAGCGACTGGTGCAAAGGTCTCTTGATAGTCAATTCCATAAGTTTGGGTAAATCCCTTGGCCACTAACCTAGTCTTATACCTTTCAATCGTACCATCACTATTGTATTTAATCTTGTATACCCATTTACATCCTACAGGTTTTTTTCCTTTTGGTAAGTCAACAATGTCCCACGTGTCATTTTTTTCTAAGGCATGAAGTTCTTCGATCTTTCATAGCCTTACGCCAAAGTGGGTCCAAATTGGCTTCATCAAAGCTAGTTGGTTCGGTTTGGTTACTTATGCTACCCAAATAAGCTCGATATTCAGGAAATACCTTTTGATAACAAATAAAATTTTGAATTGGATACATCACCTGATTGGATATATAATCCCTCAATTTTATAGGCGGTCGAGTCTGTCGTGTGGATTTTCTTCTCAATGTAATTTCTTCTTGAGTTGGCTGAGCTGGCTCTTCAGGAGATCCTTGAGCTGTCTCTTCATTTGACTCTCTTTCCTCTTCTCCCCCTGAAGAAATTACGCTTGATTCACCAATCTGTTCTTCCTCTATCGTCTCAACCTGTTCTTAATTAGTTTCTTCAGGAAACATAAAGCTAATTGGAGGTAATATGGTTGGTTGACTTTGTGTATTTTCTTGTTCATTTGTTTGATAGTAGGGTTTATTTTCAAAAAATGACACATCCCTTGAAAAATAAAGTTTATGATCTTTGGGATCATAACATTTATACCCTTTTTTTTCGGAGGAGTATCCTAAAAATATGGCTTTAACCGAATTTTTGTCTAACTTGTCATGTCGCTTTATGTGTACGAAACATGTACACCCAAAGACTCGAACATGATCAAGATCAATTTTCCTACCCTTGAGAATTTCTAAGGGACTCATATTCTTTAATTTTGCGCTTGGCAATCTATTTATAAGATAGGTTGCTGTTAGAACTGCATCTGACCAGTAACTTTTTGGAACATTATTTTGAAAGAGAAGTGATCGAGTAACTTCAAGGAGATGGCGATTTTTTCTTTCTGAAATTCCATTTTGTTCAGGAGTATTAATGCATGTGGTTTGATGTAAAATTCCTTTTGATTTAAAAAATTCTATAAAATTTTTGTTTACATATTCTGTTCCATTATCTGATCGAAAAATCTTTATTTTTGCATTATATTGATTTTCAACAAGATTGAAAAATTCCAAAAAACATGAAAATACTTCATTTTTTCCTTTTAGAAGGTAAATCCAAGTTGTACGAGAAAAGTCATCAATAAATGTAACAAAATATTTGAAATTATTATAAGAATTTACTGGAGATGGACCCCATACATCAGAGTGAATTAACTCAAAACATTTTTCTGATACACTAGTAGATAAAGAAAATGGCAATCTAGTCTGCTTTGAGAACTTACAAACATCACAGTTACTTGAGTCTAAATTATAACAAAAAAGTTTATTTAAAACTTGGTCGGACGGATGTCCAAATCTCCAATGCAATAATTTGTCACGATCTATTGAACCTAGTGACACAAGACACTTATTGGTAGTTTCTTCAAGATAATAAAGACCATTTTGTAAATAACCCTCACCAATCTTCTTCCCTGATTCTCGGTCCTGAAATGTCACTTTATTTGGTGAGAATATTACATCACAATTCAAATCTTGGGTAATTTTGCTAATTGATAATAGGTTTGAATTAAAATTAGGTAAGTATAAAATATTTTCTACATCTTTTGTAAAAAAATTTGTATTACCGGTCCCACTAATTTGGACTTTATCTCCGTTTACTACAATTACGTGTTGTGGTTCCTTAAGTTGTTTAATATTTTCTAATTTATTTTGATCCCATGTCATATGGTCGGTAGCACCGGAGTCAATAATCCATTTACTTGAGTTATGACATACATTTGCATTTTTTGAATTACTACTGTTGGGACCTATTAAATTAGAATTATATAGTACTAAACCTGATGTCTGTTGCTGCAACAAACCATTTAATTGATTGAGCAATTGAGTCAGCTGTGCAGTTGACGCAACAGAAGATCCTGAGGGATCGGTTGAGGCACTTGGGGTCGGTTCGACTAGAGCCAGACTCAATTCATCCGACTTGTTCGTTCCGCCAAAATTAGCGAATTTGCCCCCTTTCTGTCCGCCGCCCCACTTCCCCTTCTCTCCTCTGTTGCGATTCGGCCGGAGGTGAGGATGGAAAACCCAGCAGCCGTCTCGGTTGTGCCCTGCGCGCTTGCAGTGGTCGCACCAGTCGGCTGTTGTGGTCCCTCTCGTCGCCTTGGCTGGATCTCTCGGATTAGGGTTTGGGTATTGTGCCCTAAACGCCTTGTTCTCTGACTCGACTGACGGTTGAGGGTTCATGAGGGCCCTTCGTGATTGCTCTTGCTCAATTTTTGCTACTACATCATAAAACTTGGCATTTCGGCTGATGCCAAGACTTGAGACCTGATTGATTCATAGCTTGGATCGAGAGCCCCCAGGTATGTAAAAATTAAGTCTTGTTCGGATCTTTTTTGGGTTTCAATTGGGTCTGTTGTTGGTGGGAGATAGACATTGAGTTCTTCCCATTTTGACAAGATTTCAGTCACTAGTTCGTTATTGCTTTTGGTACTCTGTTTAATCTGGGCAAGCTCTTGCTTAAGGCTAAAGATGTGAGCAAAATTTTTCTGTTGGCCATACCTTCTCTTGGCTTTGTCCCAAACCTCCTTTGATGAACTGGAGTACATGAGTACGTTTGAAATCTGGGGTTCCATTGTGCTGAGTAGCCATGTCATGATCATTAGATCGGTGGTCTCCCATTCTTCTATTTGTGCTGTCTCTTCTGGAGTTGCCTGGGCTTTTTCTGGTTTGGGTTTTTGTTTGGTTCCAGTGACAAAGGTTAACTTTCCTTTGCCACCGAGACCTATCGTGACTGATCTAGCCCAAGGGATATAGTTTTTGTTGCCATTAAGGATGATGTTTGTGAGTTTAGAGTTATCGGATTGAGACATGATATTTTTCAGGTTGCTGGTATAAGTTTAAAAAGAATTGTGGCTGCTGGTATACTGATTTCAGTTCGGTTCTGATATGGAAAAAATATTTTCTGGTAAAAGGAAAATAAGTTGTGGTGTGCTGGTTTTTTTTTTCTCTGGTATGGGCAGATACCTGGGTTGGCTTGCTCTGTGATGAAAAATTGATTCCACCAGGTAACTCGTCAAGTTAATTGGCTGGAGATACTGGTGCTTGATTCTGAGAGCTGTTTCTTTTGTGAATTTTCTGGTTTGCTTGCAGTTCTTTGTTATCTGCAGCTGGGGTTTTTTTTTTCTCGAGTCAGGATCTGACCCGCTCTGATACCATGATGAAATTTAGAGAAAGTAGAGAAATGATGAACAATTGTTTTTGTTTATTTGTTGTGTTTTTTACATAGTCTGTACAGTGGTATTTATAGCCTAAATTACATGATTATTCCTACTAGCCGTTGGATACTGCCTAATTTACATTGGCTGAATCTATTGCCTAATTACACCCTAATATTTGCCTAATCAAGCTAGGTACTAATTATAGCTCGACAGCTATACAATTAGAGGCTAGTTGATTTGTTACCTAAACTAGCCTGTGATGAATATTCTGAGGCTTGATATATTCTATTTCTCAACAAATCCCTCCCACTAAAATAACACTTATCAAGTTACGAACCATCATAATAAATTTTAGACTAGTTTGGAGACATAAATTAAAACACACATAAAAGTAGAGATGTGTCTAGTGTTTAAATTGACTCAACAAGATACATATCGGCTTGCACTCATTAATTTTGTACAAAGCTTTTAGATACTTTTATCGGTACAAATGTCGAAAATAAAACTTATCTACATTGAAATTAAACCACTCTCTCCCGTTCTCCCATAAAACCAGAGTCCAAATTACAGATGTAAATCCCAAACCTAACCCTAATCCAATAGAAATAGAAATTCCAATTATGTCATCAGTAGAAGACTTTGAAGGCAAACCTTTATTAAACTCATCATTTGAAGGAGCTACTGCACACGACATAGATAAAGGGCTACCACACAATCCGAGGTTAGCCATGTAAGAATCATTCGAAAAGGTTGAAAATTGATGGCCTTGTGGTATTTCTCCAACCATATTGTTGTACGAGAGATTTAGTGCAGAAAGAAAAGTGAGAGAGGTGAGCTCCTGGGGAATGTGCCCGGAAAGTTGGTTCCAAGAGAGATCCATGGATTGAAGTTCGTGTAAATTAGCAAATTCTGATGGAATTCGACCAGTCAGGGCATTATGTGATAGGTTAAGCACATCAAGTGACTTGAGTTGCCCGATCTCTTCAGGAATTTCCCCCGAAAATCCATTTTGTGAGAGGTCAAGTGAACTGAATATGCTGAGGGAACGGTTTATCTCCACTTTTTGTCCTTTTGTTATCGTTGTAATTGAATTCTGATAATAATCTGAACCCTCAAACCTAAATGTACTAGAACCTGAATTAGTCATCATAGACTTCATTCTGTCAAAAAACAATTTGGGGATAATGCCTCTGAAACTATTTGATGAAAGATCGAAAACCATTAGTGCGGGAAAAAAAGAATTATTTGTTTTTGTTTCGACTTCCATATTTGAAATTGTGCCATAGAATTGATTTGATCTCAAAACAAGTACCCTTAACTTGTTCAAATTTCCAAGCCAAAAGGGAAATCTATCCACAATTTGATTATTTCCGAGATCTAAGACCTCCAAATTGTCACAGTTCATTAGTGCCAGGGGCAAACTCCCATTTATTATGTTTCCACTCAAATCTATTGTATAAAATATGCATCCTTGGCTAATATTTCGTGGCAACTGCCCACTAAGTTTGTTACTTTTCACGTTAAGCACATTCAATTTAGCATTTTCTAGAAGGCAAGGAGGAATTGTACCAGATAAATTGTTATGTGAAAGATCAAGATATTGTAGGAATGTCGGATTACAAATGACACGGGGGATCTTGCCTGTGAGCTTATTATTTGAAAGGTTCAGCTGTTTCAATTTGAAACACATCTCGAGACTAACTGGTATTTCCCCGAAGAGTTGGTTATTCTGAAAAAAGAGATATCTGAGTTGGCTAAGGTTTCCGATGTCGGCAGGAATTTTCCCTGAGATCAGGTTATTTTCTAAGCTAACAAGAGTTAAGCTTCTCGGGGCCGACAAAATGCTGGTCGGTAGTTTGCCGCCTATGCCAATTGACCCCACCTCAATCTCTTGGAGCATTGAACAGTTGGAAAGGGCTTCGAAGAATGGTTCAAGATTAGTGTTGCCATCATGGCTCCAAAAGTCATTTCTGGAAAGGTGAAGAACCTCAAGCTGGGTCTTGTTTGTGATTATATCGACTGGAAGCTCGCCAAATAAAGAATTATCTTCAATATCCAATTCAATAAGGTTTGTGGAGTTTGAAAGCCATGAAGGGAGCCTCCCAGTTAATTTATTAGAGTAGAGGTCAAATCTTAGCAAATCTGGAAGATTTATTTCTTGGGCTGAGGGAATCTCACCCGAAAGGGAGTTGTCGTGGAGTTACACATCCCATAACTCTGTGCAATTCAAAAATATCGAGGCCGGGATCTCTCCTTCCAAGAAGTTATTTCCTAGATTCAAGTACTGAAGGTGACTTAGCTTAAAAAATGACACAGGAACGACCCCGGTTAAGTTGTTGTTTGACAGATCGAGTGCCAATAGATTTGGCAAGTTCGAAAATTCAGTGGGGATTACACCGGTAAAGGAATTCCAGGATAAGTCTAGAATGTGAAGGCCAGTAAGGTTTGAGAGTATAGGGGGAATCGAACCAGAGATGAGCATGTGTGGTAGAGAGAGAGAAGTGACATGGAGGCGCCACTTGTTGCATCTAACTCCTACGAAGTTGCACACATCTGTGGTTTCATTCCAGTTGGGAAGAAATTGTTTGGATTGAGGCGATAAGGCATTTTTAAATGCCAGAAGTGTCGCCTTCTCATGAAGGATGGATGAGAAATGGCGGTGGTGCATTAGGATTTGTCTATCATTTGCGGAGACATGATGGAGGAGGAGAAGGATGATAATCCTCAAACCGATGGAAGAAATCATGCTTTGTGTGGGAAGAAAGGGGGCAACACTTAGCTAGAGCTTGCTGTTACGTGCTTGTCAAAGCCATAGCTTCAGACATGCATGGGTTAATTGTCAGCCGCTATTGTTGCTCATTTGATCATATATATAGGGAAAAATGGAAAGTGGTAACCTTAGGTAAAGATAAGAAAATGGAATGTGTGGGTTTGTTGTGTGATATGTGATGTGTTCTCTACAAAGGTGATCTCACTTGGTATCATTAATTAATTCATATTTCTTTCTCACTTTTTGTAATTGTTAGTAAGCAGTCCACTCAGTCTATCAGGACGATACTCGTGTTTAACGCGTTAGGTAATTATACAATACCCAAATTTTATATAGTACATTTAATTTTAATGATAAGTATATGTAAAATATTATAAAAATTTAAAATATTAATATTAAAGATGTATTAGTTATTTCTTAAATAATACATTTATCAAATTTGAATCAATTTAAAAGATATTAGATTTTCATTTAACAATTTAAGATTTTTAAAGGTGGACTTGTAATGATTGATCAATTTGAATATATAGCCACTACAATAGAAAACTCAACAGCACACGGTGCAAAAAACTAATTAATGACACATGATTATGCTATCATGTCTTGGTGCATCGTTCATGAAAAGGTCGATGCATTATAGTAACTAGTGATTTATGCACATACACGGTTTCTACAAGAGATCTGTGTATGGTTTGTGGATACCATATACGGCTTTTTAATCCAAACCATATATATGTTACTTTTTGTACATGTTTTGTTTTCAAGAACCATGTATGATTTTGAATATTATTATTTGATTTATAATTGGCTAAAATATATTGTTACAATCCATAATTCAATAAATATTGAACATTTACAATATACAAAAAAGAATAATATTCACTTAACTTACAACATACTGTAAACAAAATTCGATACTAATTTAACATTCAACACAGAAAACAGTTCATCAACCTACACATAGACATCCATAATTCAACAATATTAAACATAGATACATATTCGACAAGCATTACAACACTACTGAAAGATGTTAGTCTGTGACCCATTTCTTTGGTACATGATAGAATTTTTTTTTTTTTGAGAAAAATACATGATAGAATTTTTTGAACATGCTTTATCTATTCAAGATCAGTTGTTGTGACCCATTTCATTGGAACTTTCTCCTAATAAAACATGTTATACAGATTAATAATAATGAAAAAAAAAAACCAAAATCCTAATGTATTGATATGTGATTACTGTCCCAAATTCAGTAACCACTAACCGAAGCCACAAAAAATAAAAAAAAAATTACTATTTTTCCAAAAGCAAAATAAATAAATAAAATAATGAAAACAAAACCTATTGTACATTGTGGTCTTGTACACAGCTCCTGTGTCAGGTTCTGCTTTTATGTTGGGGTGATCAAGAATTTCATTGGCTACATCATTTGTTATCATAATTTGCAAAGTAAATTCAGATCAAGCGAGAAACAAACATAGCCAGCAAAATATTAAGAAATTTACACAAATATTTTATTTCTTTTCCTTTTCAAGCTAACACTGATTTCGGTGATTAACACACGTCAAACTCAAGAACCTCAATTACGGGTAGACATCAACCAGTTTATACATGTAACCATATTTGCATTTAGGTCCCTGTCAATTACGGGTAGTGTGACAATTTCAAGTCAAACCAAGATTTGGGTGATTAACACATGTCAAACTCAATATAAATCAATACTTAAAAGATTTACACATAAATTAAAAGATTACCCTCTTATAAATCGGGGTAGGTAAAACTACCAATAGTTTGTTTTAAATATGAGTCTTTTGATGCACCTTGCATCCCATCCGGAATCGTCTTCCTCTATGGACAAGACAAAATTCAAAAAGTCACAAACCAAAAAAGGAGAAAATCCGTCCACCCTTCATCTTGGCCTCCTACTTTGGATCCTTCCTACTAACAAAAAACCTAACCGAGCGGTGTTGGTTTCGACAGCAACGCCAAAACCCTAAAGAGAGATGAGTTAAGGAGATAAACAAATATGGAGGAGAGAGGAGATAAAGTTTTAATTTGATTAGACGGGACAACAGTGCAAGTTAACAAAAAAACAATGTCGAAGAGGCACGAAAAACAAAAGATCGTAAGAACAAATAATACATGGTTCAAAAGAAAAAAAAAACCGTGTATAATATACACAAAACAAACATGGTTCATTTGTAAAAACTGTGTTTGACAATTATTTTTTAATGTTTGAAAGCATTTATGTTTTCACTATGTTGAAAAATATATGTACGTACATGCTAGCTAGCCATAAACATACATATTTAGTTTATATTTTATTTAACATTGAAAAAACATACAATTTTGCATACATAATTTTTGTGTTTAAATTTAGTCAATACATTAAAATAATAAAATTCTGTAAAATGTTCAAGTATGATAACAAGTTATTAAAAATGCAAATGAACTCAAACATATAGATTTAAACAAATTTATATACAGATTTAAGGCATAATTATACAAATTTGAACACAAATATATATACATACATACAATTTTAAACAAATTTGAACATACCAATTTACAAATACATAATTAGATGTTACATAATTAATCAAACATACATACAAATTTAAACAAGTTTTAAACATGAAACATAAAAAATAATATAAGCTTGATATAGTTTGAATTGATGGTTGTGGAAGAAGAAGACATAAATTTGCAAATTCGAGCAATAAATTGTGGAGTTCAACCTATCTTTCTTAATTACTTTGCAAGAGCTCAACACTTAATATTATGTCTTTACTGGCAAATGTAAAACAATCAAGAAAAATAGTGAGAAATGAATATCAGGAAAGGAGTGGGTCAGGACTTAAATATGATCAGTATGTTATACGAGGAAGTGCGCACGAATAGCGCAGGGAGCACCTCTTTAGCTTAATTCTAAAATTAATGTTGAACATTTTTGCTACAGAGTGCGAATGAATCAAAACACGGTTAGTTAGTTAAAACAGGGTTGATATTCAGTGTTTCTATTATTATTAGAACTAATATAGTGTTTTTGTTTTGTTCTGTCATTTATTCAGGGTTATATATATATATTGTGGGGTTGATATTAACGTAACAAAACATGTAATCAATACTATGTCATTAAAAAAAAAAATTGAAGGACAGTTTTACTCAACAAGACTTGTAATCTATATATCATTTGTTTGCGAATTGGCATATATATATATATATATATATTGCTGGTATTGCTAGCGGTAGAAGACAAAGTGTATCTTTCGCTAACAATGTCAACCATAGGGGCATTTTTCGAATATTTTACAAAAATAGGGCAGACACTACAGCAGAATGGTTTATCAGCGACCGAGGCTGACGCCGGTCGCTGATGCTCAATTTTTTCTCAAAAAAATAGAAAAAAGAAAAATCTATGGCGACCAGCACTTTCAGCGACCGTATCAGCGACCGGCGTCATCGCCGGTCGCTGATAGTCAATTTTTTTTTTTTTGAAATCGCTGAAATTTTCGCTGAAAAGAAAAGGCGCCAACGCGTCGTCTCTCCGCCAAAACCCTTCTTCTCCGCCAAAAGCCCAAAACCCTAATCCGAATGCCTCTGTCTCCTCCGGCGCCTCTCCCTCCTCCGGTGCTTCTCAAGCGGATCCTCTCCACTGTCTGCCGTCGTCTCTCTCCTCCCAGCGCCTACATGTAATTCTTAAACCTAATTTTAGTACCGAATTTCTTTAAGTACAGATTTTCTGATTTGAGTAATTTCTGATTTTCTGATTTGAATCAATCCAGTTCTGATGTATGCTAGTTCTTGATGTAATTGCTTATGTCGACATGGATTGCTTCTATGTGCAAGGTTATTCTTCTCAAATTTCTCAATTTTGGGACCAATTTTAGTTTGATTTGGGTTTCTTTAATTTCAGTGGAGCAAAGGGAAAACCCTGATTTGATTTGGTAATAATTGTTTTATCAACATATCCATGTCTAGCATCACCTCTAAGGTAATATTTCTTTAAATTATTATTTATCATAATAATTGTTCTCCATTCGTACGTTTTGCTGATTTGAAAAATGCTGATTGGTACAGAGGTTTGGCGAAGGAGAGAAGTATGTAAAAGCCCTCTTTTCTCTAGCTAGCAAGATTTCGCCTAGTGTCATTTTTATTGATGAGGTTAGTCTGCATGTATTTATCGATTGTGTTCATATATGTTCCCAGTTAGGCTATTGTTTGGTATAGCTAGGAAGCCCTAAAATTTATGAAACTTTACCAGCACATAGAACAACATGCCAAAAGACATGACGTATGTTTAAATACAAACCCTAAAATCAGAAAATACATAAAAAAAACATAAAAGACCCTAAAAACTCACAAATTATAAAGAAAGGTCCAAAAGTCCATGAAGGAAGACTCGGATCGCGAATCTGAGCCCGCAAATGGCGAAACAAATCATAGATTTGTTTTGCATCCGGTTTTGGGCTGTGGAGTTCCTGTCAAAATTTCAGCCCGATCCGACGGACGGATCAAAAGTTACGCCCCTTTTCGTGAAGCATGCGCAGGACCATATTGCATATATATGTCTTGTATTGTATGTTTTATATATGTCTTGTATTGCGCAGGATCAAAAGTTACGCCCCTTTGATGAGGTTATTCACATGAAACTTTTATGATTAATGCAAAGTATTTTGAATTTTCTATATGTCTTGTATATATCAATATCAATATTTATGTTTAAATTTATTTGTATGTTTTATATTGTATGTTGGTACCTGTCGTACCTGGTGCAAATTTAAATAATAAAAGAAATTTCAAAAACCTGACAGAATACTTTCTGCGACCGGTTTTGACTATCAACGACCGGTTTTTCCGGTCGCAGAACTATTTTTCTGACGTCAGCAAAAATCAACAGCGACCCAAAAAAATTGGTCGCAGAAAAAGTATCTGTGACCGGGTGACGTCTTTCTGCGACCGGTGACGTCATCAGGAGAGTATTTGCGACAATGCTTTCTGCGACCGGTCTTTCAGCGACCGGATTTTACTTTCAGCGACCGGAAATAGTATCTGCGACCGGCGCCTGGACTTTCTGCGACCGGTTTTCCGGTCGCAGAAAGTCTGTTTTGCTGTAGTGAGAGCAGGGTTTTTATTTTTTAAAGATATCAATAAATATTTCGGTCAAGGAAATGATTACATCGCATGAAATCTAGTGTTAGGCTTTGGTGCATAGAAGTTTAGTGGGGGCTCAATAAATCATTAAATATACAGAGACCAGAGTGCACCACACTATCTTTCAAAGGTGATTAGTGGTCTGGAAAGAGTATACACATTGCTGAAATAGGATTGGATTAGATATATCATATATGAGTGTAGTGCCTTCAATTCCCCACCTATTTGTTCTTTGCGCATGCTTTGGGGTCAAAAGGGTAAAGATCTGGGCATGCGCAATAATGTTAAGTGCTTAATTATAAGATAATATTTTACTCGACTTTACTCAAAAAATAATAATAATTTTGTCGTAAGTGACTACATTTAATGATTAAAAATCATAGTCATTCAATCATTATTCTTATTATATGTTAAAAGTAATTAGCCTCATGTTAAAAATGACTACTACAAGTGTTTACAGTTACAACATATTTAGAAATTAAATACTGAACATATTAACACATGAAATTATGAAAGAGAGCAACAGCGGGAGAAGGCCTATAAAAAAGGTAGGGGGTGCAGCGTTGAAAGGCACGTACCCGGACTAAATCAATCACCGTCCGCCATGCACAATGGCTTAACTCTTCGCGGCAGCGGCAGGTTAGTCCCACATGCAATTATGAAAGAGAGCAACAGCGGGAGAAGGCCTATAAAAAAGGTAGGAGGTGCAGCGTTGAAAGGTACGTACCCGGACGGGGTCATTGAGTGATCAAGAAGACTCAAGGCCTGGGTCAGCGACCTCCATTGCACTTTGGAGGACTGCTGGCCTACCAACACCCTAAGTGGGTGACTGGTCGTCGCAATTTTTGGTAGAGGGGGCACGCGTTCTCGCGGCCCCTGTCATTTCTCAATTCAAACCTCTATTTTTAACTCAGAGTGTGTGTTTGGACACCTGTGTTGACCAACGAATTAAGCAAGAAGGAAATCAACAGTGATTCCTGTTGGGGTTTACGCGGTGCTAACCGGAAACCCGTTTAGGCTTAAGGTGTGGAATGACCGTAGAACAAAAATTTCTACAGCCAACTTAAGCTCAGGATTAAACGAGATATGTCAGGAAACTTTCCAAGGCGGTCCACCTTCAGTATTCCTTTGGCATCAAAACCCAATTTAATCCTTTTACAGATCTACTCCATTATTGATTTCTAAAACTTTAATCTACTTACCAATTAAATAAATTAATATAACATATTTATACCTTGTTTCCAAATCACAGTTGGAATGCAGACCGAGCGAGTAGAGCCTCACCAGGGAAGGAATCGACTCGGAGTATCACACGTGTGATACCTCTATCGGTTATCCACCAGGACTAACCAGAGAGCGGTTTATTTCTTCTGCCAGAAATACTGTAAACCGCGGAATTCTGCAAAAACACTATTCACGGGGAAAAGACGAAAACCCGTAAACACGAATTTTCGGTTGCTCAGTTTCATCAATATGCAAAACTGACATACCGCTAAATTCGGTAAAACACTATTCATCAATCCCGTAAATATTCTCCACAACAACCCGCAAGATTATACGTCAACTACGTATAACTTTCTTTTCTCAACCGAAACACTATTTAGGAGAGAAACCGAGAAAGAGAGAAAATACCGATTCGATTCTGCACGAAACAATACAAGTGAATTAGTGATTTTTCTCTCTACATGCACCCCTCTATTTATAGGCTTTTGAGGAGGTTCGCAAAAGACCGAAATACCCCTCAACTTATGCCTATTTACAAGATATGCCATTGAATGGATAAGGATGACATGTCATGTGGATAAGATCGATGACGTGTCATCTGGATAGGATCGATGACATGTCATGCGGATAAGCACGAATCTGAAAAGACCCGAATGCCCTCGGCCCAAACACAAATAATGTTTGTATAATTATTCTGAACAATTATATATATTTTTCTGCGGTTGTTTGTTTCGGTATCGATGACGTGTTATCTAGATAGGATCGATGACATGTCATGCGGATAAGACGAATCTGAAAAGACCCGAATGCCCTCGGCCCGAATACAAATAATATTCGTATAATTATTCTGAACAATTATATATATTTTTCTTGCGGTTGTTGTTTCGGTAATTTATACAATGTGTCCTGCACATTTATAAATTAACCGGTTAACTTTTATACAACGTGTCACACACGTTTATAAATTAACCAATGTTTTTGCTTGTTATTTTTACATAACATTTATAATTTAATTATAACACGTATAATTAATTATAACCATCTTACTATTGATCATAACCAATTTATAATCAATGACAATAAGATTCTCCGATTAACTCCTATATGGTGTGACCCAATAGGATCTGTGTTATGTTGGTAAATAGAGTTAAAACTGTTTTAACTTCTATAATCATGGGTGGCATCTGGCAACACATCATGACCATCCAATTACACAGATGATGTTGTACAGTACAATATCACAATCCAGTAAACAATTTACTTGTGTCTGTTCTTCTGTCTCATAGCTATCAGATCAGTTTCAAGGTAGATGTGTGTCATCCTTGCTAACTGAATCTTTTCTTGATCTTGAGCAGATTATCAAATATAATTACTCTTGTAATTATACTGCTAGCAGATAATCTTACTCTATCAAGGGGCCCAGTGATGCCATAGCTCGTATAGAGATACGAGGGACAAATAGTATTCTTGGTAAACTATCACTTCCTCAGCTAAGCTATACATATGGAAAAGCTACCGTTATGACTGCTTTTTACGGACAGCGGTAGATAACAATCACACATACATATTTCTCAGTGGGAACGATAAATACCTCATACTGTAGAACGTGACACTGAATGAAAACATAAATGACACGAACACAATTCTATTTAATGTTTCATTCGGGGTCTGTCAAATACCATGTTCCTAGAACATGTATCTATGTGATTAAAATGACATCTCGTGTCAGGTGGTTTGTAAAACTTAACCATCTTTTAATCCACATACTAACCTTATCGCGGTAATTAGTGTTCCTGCTAATTACCTTGGTCAGTGACTTTTTAAGAGTATATATTATCTATATTATGGAGTTTCACAATTTCAGTCATGAACTCGAAATAATCCATAAATTCAATAATACTCAAGGCAACAAAATGATATTAATCATCCAATTCATGAACAAAGCTTTATAATAAATTATCGTATTATTGACTTCTAGATTATTACACTAACAATTCCATGTTTGGTCAGAGCTATTCCATCTCTATTGACTTAGTTTACACTAATCTTGATGCAGATCTCTTGTTTAATATCGAACCAAACCAGACTTGATCTGATACCCTTCGTACTGCCCTCTACTTATATATCAGCATAAATTTGGACACTAAAGATTCCAATTGAATATCGTTTTCTTAAATTAACTTTTAATCTGTTCGTAGTTTAATTGAAGACTTCTTATCTAATTAATGTAACAATGCAAAGAAAACTTTGTATTAACATTTTTACCTGGTTATTATGCCGTTGTATCAACAGTAGATAGTGTGAAGAAAATTGATGTTGGACTAATTATAAGCAAATGTACATTATTCCAAATTGATGTTGTATCAACAGTAGATAGTGGGAAGAAAATTGATGTTGGATTAAGCAAATGTATGCATTATTCCAAATTTCTTGAAAAAAGTATCTCTTCATTCTAATATCCATTCCCATAATTATGAATTGTATAATTCACAAAAAGAGCACTTAAAAATTTTCAGCTAAATCAATCACGTTATAAACTTATAATTATAAGACTAAATTGTTTGCCAATTGTTTTTAATCGATCAGAAGCAATTGCAATGATGTCAATTACAATTTTGATGGTTCTCTTTTCGATACAAGAAGAGTAAAAGTCAAGAATAATGGTTTTTTTCAAATGCATTATTTATATATTTCCGCTCATGTGCTTTTGGAGGAGCTCGTATGTATCGACAATAGGCAAATGAAACAAAACCATTAACATTTATAGTGCAAAGTTATATTGCTGATCAAATGGTGCATTTGATTGAGAACAGGAACAGAAGCAATTTTTAATAAACGAATAAAGATGATGATAAAAGAATCCATCCAATTACAAAAGTACAATATTATTGTTAATAAACGAATATGATAATAAATATGCGAGATCAGATTATTAATAAAAAATGCTTCTATCAAAAATACTTCTTTCAAAAATACTTCTATCAAAAATGTTGGATTTATTGCCAACCTCGTTGGATTTAATGCCAACATTGAGCATATATGTAATCTAATTATGCATTGTTTACTGTCATATATGATTGTCAATTAAAGTGATCAAATAAGGAAATGAACAATCAATATATTCATTAGGATGTGGTCCACAAATGTGTAGAACAATTTAGGCAAAAATCAAATCATTGATGGACTGATTCTGAGATTTGCAATTAAGGAAACAGATTTTTCAGCAGCTGCACGGATTTTGATGCGACTGCACGGTTTTTGATGCAATAGCACAAAATACCTTTTTTAAGTTGGCATAAGGCCAGAAAATCTGTTTAGGGTTAGGGTTTGGCAATATGCCAACTCCTCCTCTCTATAAATAGGTTGGTCCCCAAAGCACAAGAATATACGAAAAGTTGCAGAATTTTCTAGCCGTCATCTAGTCAATTCTGTAGCCTTCTCTACTTCTCCCCATTAAAGAATAGAGAGGTGAGATCATTAAGAAATTGTGAACACGATCTCACAAGGGCAGTCTTGTAGCTTTGGAAGGCTTTATCCTACCACTAAGGAGGCCGCCGACGCTTCAACCTCTACATCGGTACGAAGTTTTTCTTGCCGCTGTCTTACAAGTTCATCAACCGCTTTTGAGAGAAGCTTTGCATAAATACGCTAATGGAGTCAGGTATTGCGTCTGCTCCCTAAGAATTGATGAATTTTGCATGATGGCCATTTTGGCATAGGTAGATCAATAGTGGCATATAGAATTGAATTGTTTATGTGTAACAATAAGGTTCCAACAAGTGGTATCAGAGCCACTCCTATGCCAATTTGGATTATTTGTTTATAATTGATTTAGAGAATAAGCAATTGATTGTTGATTTTTCAATTGTTTTGAATTGCTTGCTAGAATAAATTCTGTTATGGATTTTTTTTTTTTTTTTGGAAATTATGCATTACTCTGTTTTGAATTTTTTTACTGTATTTTTTCGAAAATTGCATGTGATCAATTGATTTGTCTCATGCCTCTGTATAGTTTTGATTTAATCAGTCATGATCAATGATTAATATTTTATTATAAATTTTTTGGTATTATATATTCGGTAAAACTAATCATGATTTCTATTTGGGCCTCCGAAATAATTAGTATTTTTTTGCATAGTTTAATTTGCATTGCCGATATATATTTTTTAACCTTACTGATTTGTATGTGCCATTAACCATTGACCATTAAAATGAATTAATTTCCGAATAACAGAGTAATAAAATTCATAAAAGAGTAATGCAGTTATGTTAAGCCATTTTTTTATTTTTTTAGTATTCCGCTGCTATATTTTAGACCACAATAGAGTATGCAACAATTTGATTATAGGGTAAAGTCAAATTTTGGAAACTGTAGATTATTGTAAAGAAATTAAATTTTTCCTTTTGCGTTAGATTGATTGCACATTTAGATTATATAATTAGGATATAAATTATTGTTTTTTTAAAGGCAAAGGGATATGTAATTTGGATTTGAATTAATTGATTCCTAATTGTACCCAAAGGTACCTCTTTTGATGAGGTTAATTCAAATGCATTTTATGAAGGAAGTTAAGGTGCAATTAATGGATGTAATCATTATCGGCCCAAAGGAAGGTAATGGTTATAAAAATTAATTGTGCAAGTGAGTAATAATAAAGTATAGTGATGACCAAAATTTTACACATATGTCAACATTGTCGGCCCAAAGGAAGACATGTTGTTCGATATGTTCTAGGTTATCAGTACTTTATTATTGCGCCAAAGTATCATAAGAAATTGACCCGTTACCCAAAGGTAGCCGCTTAATGGAAACCGATACTTTGGTTTTATGATGATATTAAGACTCATAAAATATTTGGTGATTTATTAAGGCAAGTTGCAACACTATGAACGTAACAATGTCAAGGCAAGTTCTGTCTAGGCAAGTCGGAATTTGAAGCGAATCCTTGTGATCCCTGACTTACCTGTGAACTTACCTGGTTGTGAAATTCGGATGCGTTGTGACAATAAGGGAAAATTATCAAATATTTTTTGAGCATTATGGCCTTTATTAGAATTAATAATTTATAAATTAAAATTTTAGAATTAAGACTAAATCGTGTTTATGGTGTGTTTTTTGTGAATCAGCTAGCATTACTACAGGTCTTAAGGATATGCCTATGTTGAATGGGACCAATTTCAAGTATTGGAAGGAGAGCTTAATGATAGTTCTCGGTGTTATGGATCTGGACCTTGCGTTTAGAGAAACTTGTCCCACTATTACGGATGGAAGTACTTCTGATCAAAAGAAGGAAAAGGAAAAGTGGGATAGGTCTAATCGCATGAGTCTCATGATAATGAAACGGTCCATTCCAGAGGTATTTCGGGGCGCTATTTCAGAGTCCATTTTGAGCGCTAAACTCTACCTTAAGGACATTGAGGAAAGATTTGTCAAGAGTGAGAAAGGAGAAATAGGAACACTCTTGACAAAACTAGTCTCAATGAAATATAAGGAAAAAGGAAACATTAGAGAGTACATCATGGAGATGTCTAATGTCGTTTCTAAGCTTAGGGCACTAAAGATGGAGATCTCTGATGATCTTCTGGTGCACCTAGCGTTGATCTCTTTTCCCTCACACTTTGGACAGTTTAAAATCAGCTACAATTGTCAGAAGGATAAATGGACAATAAATGAGCTGATTTCACACTGTGTGGAAGAAGAGGAGAGGCTGAAACGGGATAAGACTGAAAATGTCTATGTTGCTACTACCTCTAAGACTAAGGGTGGAGTCAAGCGCAAGAAACCGGACAAGTCTAAGGATACTAAAGCTGCAGTCTCTACACAGCAGAACAAACCGGATAAGGGCAAGTCAGTTGCAAAATCTGATGAGCCGGTTTGTTTCTTCTGCAATGGAGCAGGACACAAGAAGAAATACTGCCAGGCTTACCACGCATGGCGTGCTAAGAAAGGTATATCTCTTGCTTTGGTTTGTACAGAAGTTAATTTGATTTCTGTATCTAGATACACTTGGTGGATAGATTCAGGAGCAACTACTCACATAAGTGTATCTTTGCAGGGCTGCCAAAGTTACCGGAAGCCAAGTGATGATGAAAGATTCATTTTTGTGGGCGATGGTAGCAAGGTGGAAGTGCAAGCTATTAGAGTATTTAGATTATTATTAAAATCAGGCTTTTATTTGGATTTGCATGAAACTTTTGTTGTTCCGTCTTTTAGACGAAATTTAATTTCTGTATCATCTTTGGACAAGCATGGTTTTGCTTGTAATTTTGGTAATGGAAAATTTAATTTGTTTCATGATTCAAAGTGTGTTGGCTCTAGTTTTCTTTCTGTTTATGATAATCTATACACATTGGATGTAAATAGCTCGTACATTGAGGCTTTGCAAACAGATACAAGGAAAAGAAAATTAACAAATGAGAATTCAGCCACATTATGGCACAGGCGATTAGGTCACATTTCTATAAAAAGAATTAAACGCCTTGTGTCAAATGAAATTCTCCAACCCTTAGATTACTCAGATCTTAATGATTGTGTAAATTGCATAAAAGGGAAACAAACCAACTTAAGGAAATATCAAGCTAGAAAGTGTTCGGAAGTCTTAGAATTGATACATACGGATATCTGTGGTCCGTTTCCAACGGCCACAAGAAATGGACACCGTTATTTCATTTCTTTCATAGATGACCATTCGAGATATGGCTATGTATATTTGATTAAAGAAAAGGCTCAAGCCCTTGACATGTTCAAAAGTTTCAAGGCGGAAGTTGAGCTACAACTCAACAGACGCATTAAGGCTATCAGATCTGACTGTGGTGGTGAATACTATGGCAGATATGATGGATCAGGTGAACAACGTCAAGGGCCTTTTGCTCAGTTCATAGATGAATGCGGAATTGTCCCTCAGTACACATTGCCTGGTTCGCCAGCAATGAACGGAGTATCTGAGAGGCGCAATAGAATGCTTAAGGACATGGTAAGGAGTATGATTAGTCGTACTACTTTACCAGATAATCTATGGGGTGAGGCCTTAAAGTCTGCAGCTTATATTCTTAACAGGGTACCCACTAAAGCAACTAACAAAACCCCATACGAGATTTGGACCGGGCGTAAGCCAAGTGATATCACTTTATTAGACCTATTATTTCGACTTGTTTCCATACAGAAAATGATATTTTGAACCAACAAATAGCACCTTTTACATTGAATATCCCTAGAATGTGGTACTGCTATGTTTTGGTTCCTACTTTGCAGGAATCAGGTGAAATCAGGCAAAAGGCAGACTTCAGGAAGCTCTGATGCGAGTCGCATTCACCTGGTGCGAGTCACATCCAAGCCCAAAGCGACCTGCGATGCGACCCTCACTGCTCTCTCTTGAAGACCATCTGATGCGAGTCGCATCCAGTTGATGCGAGTCGCATCAACTGTTGCCGCCCAATTCAAATTCGACCTGATAAGCTCCAAGTCAGATCTAATGCCTATATAAAGAGGTCCTAAGCCAGAAATTGGAGAGCTTTTTCCCCCTCTACATTCCAGAACACAAAAAGAGCGAAGATCAAGAGAGAAGAAGGAGATTGGAGCTTGATTGAAGAAGAAGAGAAGGGAAGATTTCAAGATCCTCTCCAATCTACTTTGGATCTTCGAGCTCCATCATGATTTGCTTATTCTCTCTCTCTTTCATGTTTACTTTTGTTATGCTTGAGTAGATCTCTAGTTCTTAGGGTTAAGATGTAATCTCCAAACCTTTTCTTTGAGTTGAATGATGTTTTGATCTAATGTTGAACTTGTGTGATTGTTGTTTGAGTATTCATCGTTTGCTTGATTGTGATTTCTTGATTGATTCTTGATTGTCTACTGTTAGATGTCTATAGCATCTCTTCTAGTAATTAGGCCTTGATGTATCTTGCAATTGTAATTGAGCACTTGAAGTAGATCTAAGATCAATAGTAACCGAGAGGTGAAATTTCTATTATCGAGAGGTTATAGATACTTCTAGTTAACCAGACAATCAATTTAGGATAGATACCAGTAGGCGAGAGCCACAGGTTGAAGCCTCGCACAAGAAATCAACTTAGATACGAACTCATGTCAGCTCTGCTCGAGGGCCATGCGAGTCGCATCAGAGATGATGCGAGTCGCATCACACAGGTCGCATCAGAGATGATGCGAGTTGTATGATAGGTCCAGAGAAGGAAAAGTTTGAGATGAAGTCTGAAACCCTAAGAACACCTTTTATAATTGATTCAAAACCAAATCTTTTAATCGCTTTCATTTACCTTTAATTGAATTGTCTTTTGAAATTAGGAAACATAAACAAATCAAACCCAATTCTTCAAACTTCTAGTAGCTAACTTGGATTTGTGAAAGTCTAGAATTGAGTTTAACCGTCCCTGAGGATCGATACCTTATTTTACTACACGGATAGGATTGTACACTTGCAATCCTAGACGTGAGTGGATTCAAGGTTTAAAACAAGTACAATTAGTTGTATTTGGAACTTTGTAAGCACACTCTGAGAAGCGAACACCAAGTTTAGGTCATTTGCGAGTATGGGGATGTCCAGCTGAGGCAAGGCCTTACAAACCTGCCGAAAAGAAACTGGATGAAAGGACAGTTAGTTGTTATTTTATTGGGTATGCCGAGCGCTCAAGGGGTTATAAATTTTATAATCCTACAGAACATAATGTATTTGAGACGGGAAATGCAAAAATTTTCGAGGATGTTGAGTTTGTGGGGGGTGAGAAAATAATTGATTTCGAAGAGGAATATGCAAATATTCCATTAGGTGTTGCGAGTTTTGTGGATATAGATCCGAGTTTTACTCAAAACACCATTACGAATGAAATCATTATTGAAACTCAAACTCAACAAGATGAAACAGCACAAAATGAAAATACAGAGACGGGTGCAGGCCACTCAAGGTCGCACGAAGGTTTGGAAGATGCTGTTGTAGGTCAGATTGTTTTAGACAATGCTGGAAATCCTCAGGAAAATTTAGAAGAGCCAATTAGGAGATCCACTAGAGAGAGAAGGCCTGCAATATCTTCGGATTATGTAGTATACCTTCAAGAGCATGAGTTTGATGTTGGCATGTTAGACAATGACCCCATTAATGTCAAACAAGCCATGGAAAGCTCTAACTCTCACAAGTGGACCGCTGCCATGAATGAGGAAATAAAATCTATGGCAGACAATGACGTTTGGAAAATTGTCTCATTACCAGCAGGAAAGAGAGCCATTGGTTGCAAATGGATATTTAAAACCAAGCGGGACTCGAAGGGTAATGTAGAGAAATATAAGGCACGTCTTGTCGCTAAAGGTTTTACTCAAAAAGAAGGCATTGATTATAAAGAGACTTTCTCTCCGGTTTCACTGAAAGACTCTTTAAGAATCATATTGGCATTAGTGGCATATTTCAATTTGGAGCTTCATCAGATGGATGTTAAAACTGCGTTTCTTAATGGTGACATTGAAGAAACAATTTATATGGTGCAACCAGAAAACTATGTATCAGGAGATGCAAAGTCTATGGTATGCAAACTTAAAAAATCCATCTATGGGCTAAAGCAGGCGTCTCGTCAGTGGTATTACAAATTTCACAATGTGATTGTCTCATTTGGATTCGAGTCTAACATTGTGATGAGTGTATATATCTCAAGTTCTGTGGGAGTAAATTTGTGTTTCTGGTTTTATATGTTGATGACATTTTGCTTGCCAGTAACGATATAAGTATGTTGCAACAAACTAAAAACTTTCTGGCGAAAATTTTTGAGATGAAAGATCTTGGTGATGCATCATTTGTCCTAGGGATAGAAATACTGAGGAATAGAACCCAAGGTATATTAGGATTATCCCAAAGGAATTATATCGATAAGGTTTTGGCAAGATATGGTATGCAGAATTGTAAACCAGGAAATACCTGTGGCAAAGGGAGACAAGTTCAGTCTAAACCAATGCCCGAAAAACAATTCAGAAAAGGAAGTAATGCTACAGTATCCATATGCCTCAGTCGTTGGGAGCATCATGTATGCGCAAGTGTGTACGCGTCCGGATATTGCGTTCATCACTGGCATGCTAGGGAGATACTTGTCAAATCCAGGCCCAGATCATTGGAAAGCTGCCAAGAGAGTCTTGAGGTACCTGAAGCGAACAAAAGACCATATACTCACGTATCGGAAATCGGAGAAGCTAGAGGTCATTGGCTATACCGACTCTGATTTTGGAGGATGTCAGGATAGCATGAAATCGACATCCAGCTACATTTACATGTTAGCCGGAGGAGCCGTTTCATGGAAGAGTGCAAAACAATCCCCTGTTGCATCTTCCACCATGGCGGCAGAATTTGTGGCATGCTATGAGGCATCAAATCATGGTGTTTGGCTACGGAATTTTGTCACTGGACTTCGAGTGGTGGATTCCATTGAGAGACCACTACAATTGTTCTGTGACAACAATTCGGCAGTGCTGTACGCAAATAACAACCGAAGTTCGTCGAAGTCTAAGTACATCGACATCAAGTTCTTAGTTGTAAAGGAAAGAGTACAGAATGGCGAATTGAAAATAGAACATGTAGGAACAGACTCTATGTTAGCAGATCCTCTTACTAAGGGATTGACACCGGCAAAATTTGTAGAACATGTTGCTCATATGGGTGTAATCTCTATTGAGGATATTCAGTTTTAGTGGGAGTCTCTGATTTATAATTTAATGTTCTATTTTTCATTGTAATTTTGGATATGTAACTTGTGACATGTAACAAGTGTTATATATATTATGAAGTTTTGGCATTCTGTTTCTCGTTTATGTTTGACCTCTAATTAAGTTAATTTTTGAAATTCAGTTTCAAGATTTAAGTAGGAGACCAAGTTAGAAATAGGCATGTAAGATCACAATTGCATGTAATTTCTATGCTACACATCCACATCATGATTCATGTCATTTAGCTGTATTAGTGATGTGATTATTGAGGGTTTAGTTGCGAATAAATGCGACGAATGCCGCTTTAGTCCTTTACTGATATAGTTAATGGACCGAATTGGTTTGGGAATATATAAGGAAGACAGTAAAGAAACGTGCGCACATAAGGAACACAATGCAGAATTAAAAAGTCATAACATATTGCTCAAGTGGGAGATTGTTGGATTTATTGCCAACCTCGTTGGATTTAATGCCAACATTGAGCATATATGTAATCTAATTATGCATTGTTTACTGTCATATATGATTGTCAATTAAAGTGATCAAATAAGGAAATGGACAATCAATATATTCATTAGGATGTGGTCCACAAATGTGTAGAACAATTTAGGCAAAAATCAAATCATTGATGGACTGATTCTGAGATTTGCAATTAAGGAAACAGATTTTTCAGCAGCTGCACGGATTTTGATGCGACTGCACGGTTTTTGATGCAATAGCACAAAATACCTTTTTTAAGTTGGCATAAGGCCAGAAAATCTGTTTAGGGTTAGGGTTTGGCAATATGCCAACTCCTCCTCTCTATAAATAGGTTGGTCCCCAAAGCACAAGAATATACGAAAAGTTGCAGAATTTTCTAGCCGTCATCTAGTCAATTCTGTAGCCTTCTCTACTTCTCCCCATTAAAGAATAGAGAGGTGAGATCATTAAGAAATTGTGAACACGATCTCACAAGGGCAGTCTTGTAGCTTTGGAAGGCTTTATCCTACCACTAAGGAGGCCGCCGACGCTTCAACCTCTACATCGGTACGAAGTTTTTCTTGCCGCTGTCTTACAAGTTCATCAACCGCTTTTGAGAGAAGCTTTGCATAAATACGCTAATGGAGTCAGGTATTGCGTCTGCTCCCTAAGAATTGATGAATTTTGCATGATGGCCATTTTGGCATAGGTAGATCAATAGTGGCATATAGAATTGAATTGTTTATGTGTAACAATAAGGTTCCAACAAAAAATGCTTCTATCAAATATACTACGTACTTTCAGCACTTCTATGGTTAAACCCGAATGATCGAGGCAGGTCCATCCTTCTTGAAGAATGGGTGCCCACCAGCAGACACTGACGGTCGTGCTGAACTAGGAAGTACTGGTACTCCTTTCAGCCCATCCTCGCCATACCAGTCATAAATTGCACGCTTCTGCTAATCACTTAAAACCTACAAATATGGATTTTGCATAGTTTGAGATAAATCTAAATTTGTTTAATAGAAAGAAAAGAATTGGATAACGTATTCAATTTTGTTCGACGGAATTCGCTCCGAATTCGGATAATTTTTTAATAGAAAGAAAAGAATTGGATTCAGATAATCTACTCTTTTAAATTGGATTCAGTTAAATTTTGTATTAGCATTATGTGTTACGTTTACATCACTGATCCCCAACCAAAAAAAAACTCGAAAATTTACTCTTTTAAAATTCTAAAGCATCATAAAGAAGTGCGCTGCTCAGCCCAGAATCACGGGCCTTTTGGTAGAATACGGGCCTTTTGATTCGCTACCCCACCTGTCAGTCTAACCCCTTCGTTTATCTCACTGACCAGACCCTTGCTGCCTTGCCCTTTCCCGATTTTTTTAAAAATACCCCAAAAAATAATTATTTTATTAATAATAATCAGATTTTGGATGAAATTTTAAAAATACTCAGGCCGCAGATTTTTTCTGCGCTCCGGAATTTTTATTCCCGGCCGCAGAAAAAATTTGCGTCCCGAAAATTTTTTTTTTTTTTTTTTTTCGAATTTTTTTATTCCGAGCGCAGCTTTTTTTCTGCGGCCCGGATTTTTTTTTTTTTTTTTTTTTTTTTTTTTTTTTTTTTTTTTTTTAGAGTTTGGAGAAAAAAAAAATTCATTATGTATATGTATATGTATATGTATATATATGTATATGTATGTATATGTATATGTATGTGTATGTGTATGTGTATGTATATGTATATGTATATGTATGTATATGTATATGTATAGGTATATGTATGTATACGTATATGTATATGTATAGGTATATGTATATGTATACGTATATGTATATGTATATGTATATGTATACGTATACGTATATGTATATGTATATGTATATGTATATGTATATGTATATGTATATGTATATGTATATGTATATGTATATGTATATGTATATGTATATGTATATGTATATGTATATGTATATGTATATGTATATGTATATGTATATGTATATGTATATGTATATGTATATGTATATGTATATGTATATGTATATGTATATGTATATGTATATGTATATGTATATGTATATGTATATGTATATGTATATGTATATGTATATGTATATGTATATGTATATGTATATGTATATATGTATCTGTATGTATATGTATATGTATATGTATGTATATGTATATGTATATATATGTATATGTATATGTATATGTAGTATATATAAATATACAAATATATGTATATATAAATATACAAATGTGTGTATATATAAATATACAAATATATGTAGATATAAATATACAAATATATGTATATAAATATACATATATATGTATATAATATTTATGTTTATGTTTATGTATATGTATATGTATATGTATATGTATATGTATATGTATATGTATATGTATATGTATATGTATATGTATATAATATTTATGTGTATGTATATGTATACACATATATACACATATATACATATATTATATACACATATATACATATACATATATTATACACATATTATATTATATATACATACACATATATGAGTAAAGCTAGCGTGTGACATGCTCACCAAGAAAGTTTGGTGAGCATAACTCCAAAAGTATATCGGATCGACGTCAAATGCCAAATCCAAACCGTTGAAATCCATGTACTTCATGAGTGATGCATATATATGCAAAATTTTAAAAGTTTCGAGTTTATTTGCTACACGGTCAAGTGGTCAAAGAAATGAACATTTTATTATAAGTTATTTTATATATTCAATTTTTATTATTTCTTTGACCACTTGACCGTGTAGCAAATAAACTCGAAACTTTCAAAATTTTGCATGTATATGCATCACTCATGAAGTACATGGATTTCAACGGTTTGGATTTGACATTTGACGTCGATCCGATATACTTTTGAAGTTATGCTCACCAAACTTTCTTGGTGAGCATGTCACACGCTAGCTTTACTCCACATATATTATTAAAAAAAATCAGATCATGGATATTTTCTTTCTCCAAACTCTAAAAAAAAAAAAAAAAAAAATATACATATACATCTACATATACATATACATAAACATAAATATTATATACATATACATATATATACATATACATATACAGATACATATACATACATATACATACATATACATATACATACATATACATATACATAGACATAGACATACACATACATATAAATACATATACATACGCATACATATATATACATATACATGATGGATTTTTTTTCTCCAAACTGTAAAAAAAAAAAAAAAAAAAAAAAATTCGGGTCGCAGAAAAAATCTGCGCTCGGAATAAAAAATTCCAAAAAAAAAAAAAAAAAAATTTTCGGGGCGCAAATTTTTTCTGCGGCCCGGAATAAAAATTCCGGAGTGCAGAAAAAATCTGCGGCCTGGGTATTTTTAAAATTTCATCCAAAACCTGGTTATTATTAATAAAATAATTATTTTTTGGGGTATTTTTAAAAAAATCGGTGCCCTTTCTGATCCACTTCTCTTCTTTTCCATTTTCGTCCCTACCTTTGTTCTTTTCTTCTTCAACCCCCCAATACAATGCAATACCAGTTGAGCTCGTGACATGGAGTCATGGACCGTCTAAAGAAAAGATCTAATAGGAGGAGTCGCTCGGCTGTTATGTCCAAGACATAACGAACACGAACAGTGAAGAATTAGAATCAACTTTATTGAAATTCAAGAAATGAGGTACAACGGCACTAAGGCCAATTTTAGCTAGAACAAAGAAATTACTTGATAATATTCTAAATTGGCTACTTATATAGACGATTCTATCCATACAAAAAAAAAACAACAATTGGTTGAGACTTGAGAAACGAGTTTGAATTCACCACAGCGCTCTCTGCAAAGTCAACTATGTTCTAAGGGAGAGGGGGGTTTCCGATGGGCATCGGACCAAATCCGGTTCGATTGGGGTTTAAACCGTCAGATCTGCTTTAGGATTCGCACCCGCAATTTCGCGTCTGCTTTAAAATCCGTACACACGAATCCTAAAACAGATCTGACGGTTTAAACCCCCCATCGAACCGGATTTGGTCCGATGCCCATCGGACACCCCCCTCTCCCATGTTCTAATTGGGTCCAATCGATGGTTTTAGTTTCCTGACCCCACTTGACAGCGAAGGAGTGTTTAATTAAAACGTTGCCCGACCCCTTCTCCGCACTGACCGTCCTTTCCCATGCTTGATGCTTCCGTCTTTCTTCTTCTCTACTTGGAAACGGGTCGAAATTGACCCGCGGTTTCCAGGATCGTGAGTTCGTGACATCGCCGGTCGGCTTCTCGGTCCGCAACTCTTCAACTCTTCGCGGCATGTTACATAGTCCCACATGAAATTATGAAATAGAGCAATAACGGGAGAAGGCCTATAAAAGAGGTAGGAGGTGCAGCGTTTAAAAGCACTACATCTGGACGGGGTCATTGGGCGATCAAGAAGGCTCAAGACCTAGGTCAGTGCTGGCCTACCATCTCCCCAATTGGGAGTTGGGGAGATGGGACGTCGCAATTTTTGGATGAGGGGGCACGCGTTCGCAGGCCCCCGCCATTCCTCAGTTCAAACCTTTTCTTTGAACACTAAAGATTCCTTGCATACTTAAATTTGAAATTTTCTTTCTGTTTGTAGTTTAATTGAAGGAAGCAAAATGAGTTAGTATAACTTAATTTAGAGAAGTGCCATTGGTACAGTAAGATTTTAAATCTTGGTCTCGATCATCCAAATCAATAAATCATACACAGGTTACAGCTTAATTTCAAATTACAATTATATTGAGGATCTTAGATGTGTTTTTTTGTAATGAACATATTAGATCAATTTTTCTTGTTTCTTTTTCTAAACAGAGTACAAATGCTTCACCACTTCAATGAAAACACACCCTTTGATATAAATTCAGCAAACTGCCTGAAGCAATTAATATATGTCTAACATTTATTTTCAACTATGTTGTAGCCTAATTGTTCAACAAATTGCCTGAAGCAATATTGCCCTTTCCTCTTATAAGGTACAGGTGGGTTCCTTTAGTCCTATACACATCCTTTCAAGCTGAGATCGGATCCTAATTGTGCGATGTAATAACATTGCATTAATGCTGTTGCCAGCTGAAAAATGATCAGTATAGACCGCTGAGTTCAAGCACAATATACCGTCACTACAACAAAGTGGACACTTTTTGCGAGGGAAAAAACACTTTTACGACAGTCGTCCGTCGCAAAAAGAAAAAACTGAACAATGAGAGTAGTCCGTCGCAAAAAGTCACTTTTTTTATTCTCACGAAAAGTGTTTCATTCTTGTTGTGCGTGCTGTCAAACATATTAGATTAATTTTTCTTGGTTCTTTCTCAAAAACACTGCTTACAGATTTTTCACCAGTGCTCTCACATATCCAAGAAACAATTCCCTGTTTGGATATATTTAAATGAAAATACACCCTTAGATTTAAATTCCGCAAATAGCATGAAGCAATGTCTAACATTTATTTTCAACTAGGTTCTAGCCTAATTAGGCCTGATTCAAATTAAGCCCAATTAGCCTAATTTGGCATCCAACAGAAATAGAAAAAAAAAAAGAGAAAAAAGAGAAATTAAACCATGATCACAGTACACTGACTGAAGAGATGATGTGATGATGTGATGACTCCAAACTGTTTTTACACATATATAATACATTTATTGACCAAATTCCACCCCCTCTTAATTAGGTTGTCGATCGTCAGAATTTTATTGAAGCAATCAATTGGTCGAGAAGCTCAGTTGATTATATAATTTGTCGAAATTCATGAATTAAGCGCTACATTTAACCATTCTGGTAAGAAATCAGGCACGAAGTACAACACTCAAAATAAAATAGGAAAAATTAATTAGCAAGAAAATTAACAAATCAAAAAAAAAAAAATACCTGATAAGAAAAGCAAATGAGGCATCCTGGTGTCTTGAGGAAAGAGATGCATCTTGTCGGGATGGAGCATCTATTACTGAGACTGAGGTCAATGAAAGTGTTATTTCATTCTCTCTCTCTCTCTCTCTCTCTCTCTTGTTTTAGCTCTTGTTTTCGGACTTTTATTTCTATTAAAAAGTAATTTTGAGTTCCCGTACTAATCCAAATTTACCTTTTTTTTTACGCCGATCGCAAGCGTTCATCCATTCACTTTTTTTGTTAATCTATATTTAGCTCGAGTATTATTGACAAATTAAGATGTTATATTGTTAAATATTAAAATAATTGTTTTTAAATTATAATTGAGAAAAATATGATAGTACATTTTTAAAAATATTGAACGAATTACTTTTAACAAAATAATTCATATTACTTTTATGAATACTTATTTGTTTTTTTTATATTATTTCTAGTACTAATAAATATAAAAAATTCGAAGTTACTTCAGACACACTTGTTAAAAATGTAAGTATTAAATGGGAACAAAGAATATTAAAAAAAAAAACTTAAGTGTTTATAAGAATAATATGTTTTGTTAGAAGTTAAGTAATCATATGTAATATTAAAAAACGATCTTTTTATTATTATACGTTACAATAAACTAATTTACTGTTAAAGGCAACTGGTTAAATGTTTCATGTTTACCATTATAACATATTTGTTAAAAAAAATATTAAAACTGTCATTTGACAGCTTCTGTCAAGTTTTCAAAAAAAAAATATTAAAACTGAGCACAATCAAATATAGATATAATATGTGGACAACACATTACCTTACATACGGAATGCATGTTCATTTGAGGTCAGCTCCAATTTCCCGCAGGAAATAATGAATGGGCGGAATTACTTTAATATTTGTACTAGAACAGATCTGACGGTTGGGATGTAAACTCAAAATGTGAGTTACTTTAGGTGATATGAATTCAGAATACATGCATGGCTCAACTCTCAAGACCCAAATTTCATCAAATAAAATCACAAGTCCCTCGGCTTCTCCGTCCTCAACTCTTTAACTCGATCTTGGCGGCAGTGGCAGGTTAGTCCCACATGAAATAAGGAAATGGAGTAACAGCGGGAAAAGGCCTATAAATTAAAGAGGTAGGAGGCGCAGCGTATGAACTATGAAGTAGGCTCAAGGCCTGGGTCAGTGACCTCCATTGACCTAACCATCTCCCCAATTGGTACGCTGAACGTCGCCATTTTTGGCATAGGGGGTATGCGTTCGCGGCCCCGTCATTTCTCAATTCAAACCTTTTCTCTTTAATTTGCCGCTATTTATTACTCAAGAGTGGAGATATTTGGAACTGTTCTGATGGGCATCGAGCAATGTTTAGTTGGAGTTTGAATCATTCGATTTGGATGTCTTGATGGTCATTGGGGTAATGTTCTGATGTTCACGTTATCACATTGTTAGTTTTATATGGATAGAGTGATATTAGTTCATTCTTCTTTCCCTGTTTCTCTTATATATGTTGGTTTTTGAGGTTGCCTCCAGTGCGATCACTGAAGAACATTTTGATATGGCATGCTAAATAGTATCTTTTTAATTTGTCAGTATAATTGTTAGTTGCTATTTAATTGGCAAAAGTTGTCATGTAACCTGAAATATCTCAATCCTAAAATAGAATTCTAAAGTGGAAAATATAATCCTTTGTTGCTAGTATTCATGAGATGTGTCCGTCATAGCTCTTTATGTCTTCACTTATTTTTCTAAATGCTCAAATTACCTCTTCTTACTTTCCAATAGAGAGATTCAAGAAGAATAGTGAAGCTACGAACTATGCATAGCGCATAAAGTCCATACTCCATATTATTGAAGTATGGATCAATATCTCTATTGTCAAAACACAAACAATCCATCAGAACCGTTCAACATGATCTCCATATGAAAATTTACTTTTTGATCAAATTTTATACTTTTTTTTTTATTTTTGTTACTATTTTTTCTAGATAGGTAGAAAACTAATTGATCTAAAGATTGTAGACCATTAAAAATTAGTGATTTTCTACTTATCTAAAAAATAGTAAAAAATTCTAAAAAAATGTAAAATTTAATCTGTTGGTACATTTATATATGGAGATCATGTTTGAATGGTTCAGATCAATTATTTGAACTTCGAAAATGCAAAATATTGAATCATAGTATGGATAGTAGCATAGCCTCACTAAAAAAAGAATTGGGAGGAAGGAATTTTATCTGGTGCTGTTTTCATGGTTTTCATGTAGATTGCATACAGAATTACAATGTTTTTGAAGGGTAAATTAAGAAAATTGTCTCTTTTAGATTTTAGGAACCAGGATTAAGTTTTCTTCATGATATAATCAGGTGTGGTTCGATCGAGCTGCTGCCCCTGGCAGTCTCAGATTTTGCTGTTGCTTGATTTCCTCGATTAGTTTTGCAATTGTTTTATCAACATCCGTGAAGATTCTTGAGCAGCATTCTCTCCACAAAACAAACAGAGTGATCAGTATAGTACTACTTTTCTTTTTGTCCATGTGTCCATCAATTAGGGCTTCTACTGGTAACAGTTCTTGGGTGGGAAGAATTGCCATTTGCCGGTACAGTGCGATGGCATAGGTGCATTCACTGAAAAGATGTGGTACAGTTTCTGCACTCGACCTACACATCATGCGTCGGTTAATACTTTGTCGGGTATTGCCTAGATTACCCATGATTAATTAGTTTCACATTTTGGTTCTTTGTTATCAAACTTGATTAGTTCATTCACTGTAATAAAGGCTTGCAAAGGAGGCAGCAAATTGTTGAATTCATATCGCTTGCATTTTGAGTTACTGCAAACAAATTTGGACCGTCCGACTTGTATGGGCACAAATATTATAGAGATGGCTGACTCAAGACCGGACGGTCAAGATTCTAATCTCAAGATCAGAATTAATGCAGAGGATTGAATCTAAAACAAGCTATGAAAATAATTGCGGTAGAGATGGCTGACTTTTGATCATTTTGTTTTTTTACTGATCTATTAAAAACAATTCACAAGACTACTTACAAATTCACAATTCGGTAAATATCACTTTCTTGTAGACTGAATCATACCAACAATTTACTAAAATTCACAAATTATATATTTGTGAGAAAGTCGACTTTCTCTTGTGGGTTTTTATTTTTATCGTTTCACATGTGGAAGCAACGAACCATTCAACAAGATTTTTTTTTTAAAGATTGGCGACAACTGTCCCAACAACTAACAATTATATTGATAAAAAAAAGTTTATTAGAAAAACCTAACCAGCGACACATCAATGTGTCCTGTTAATTAGATTAATTATATTTAATAAAAGGCATATGTAAAAGCACACAATAAACCCTCGCTCTTCAACAAGAATTATTAACAATTTTGTTGAAAATTAAAATGGACGGTAGTATTTACCGTTGGTTTTTTTTTTAATTAAAATCATAATGAAAGCAAAAGATTGCCTGAACGCTATAAAGTGGATGGAATTAATTAATATTTGATCATTGGCCCGTGGTCCATATTACTCGTATTAATCTAGGGACGTGATATGAGTACCCACACTCTCATTCCTCCATTATCCTCTCAATTTTATTTGTTCAATCTTATCCACATTTTTCATGATCTATAAGGAATTTTGAGAATCTAAAATCACGAACGTCTTCTACGCAATTTTATCTTTCAAATAAGATCCATGATGACATACTTTCGAGCTCGTCATCACACAAGTATTTATACCTCGTCATTTAAGTATTTATATCTAGTATTTTTCATATATGACACTGCTGACATTTAAAAATATTAATATCAAGTATTACAAGTATTTATACCTATGTGGTCAACTATTTTTGTTAGAGAAATATTGATGCAGGGACGATTAGAAAAATGTGATGCGGAGATGCGAGGTCCACGATTAGGGATAAAATACTTACAAGTATAGGTATAAATACTTGCACGATGAGGTATAAATACTTGTGTAACGATGAATCCGAAAGTACGTCATTATGGATCTCATTTGAAATATAAAATTGCGTAGAATATGTTCATGGTTTTAGATTCGCAAAATTCCTCATAGAACGTGAGAAATGTGGAAGATATTGAAAATAAAAAACTCACCTCTAAAAACGTGTATGATTTTTCTCCTGTGTAGTTTGAGTGGTCTCTCTATATAGTCATATCAAGTTAAACATGTAAGTATTAATATCTTAATTTGCAAGTATTAATTTATTATCTTCCAAGTATTTATACTCATGAATTTAATTAAACTTGGAAGATCACAGTGTTGTGAATAAATTTAATTAAACTAGTTAGTTAAGTTAGTTTATGGGAAGTTAAAATATGTTTAAGAGATGGAGGTACAATGCGGGTACTGGAGTGTGGAGATTGAAATAATTATTCATTAATCTAACATATTAATGAATTTAAAAAAAAAAAGGTAGAATCTTAAAACATAATAAATTAATTAACTAATTTTAAATGAAATTTTCACATGCATGCTATGTATCTTTGCATGAATCTTAATTATCTGATAATATATATAGAGCTTCACTACTGCTTGAGGTCAACAATTCAATTAATATTCAATTAGTATTGGAACCCTCCTCATGTACAATTAATAAACACTACATTATTGGATGGATATGAATATGGTGCATATATGTGTTCTAAAGAGCCTCGAACTGCAGTAATGGTGCATCCATCCATTGATAGAAACTAGATAAATTAATTAGTAGCTAGACTACTTGATCATTTATTATTGGGTATGAATATGATGAACGAAAGAACAAGAAACTTAGTGCAAGTAATACGTACCTTGTATAGTACTGGGGCGGCAATGATATTAACCCAACTTGTTCTTCTCCTGATCCAGTTCAAAATCACTGATTCTACGAGCACCATCGCTCTGCCCGGGTGCCAAGAGAGCTGTGGTGGAATTTTCATCCCTTACCCTTTCGGCATTAGGAAAGGCGATGATACTACGCATTGCTACCTATCTGAAGAATTCAAAGATCATTGCAACAGAGGCTCTTATAAATTAAGACGGTTCTTCTCAGTCTGTCCCTACTCCGTGGCCTTTGGTGTTTGACTGGGTCGTAGGAAACACGACATTCAACCTCGCACTGAAAAACAAGTCCTCCTATGCATGCAGAAGCAATCACAGTAACTGCGTGACAGTCAGTGGCAGTGGTTATCTCTGCAACTGCTCTCATGGTTACGAAGGCAATCCTTACCTTCATGGAGGCTGCCAAGGTCTTTTATATATATATATATATATTTTTTTTTTTTACTCTTTTGCTGTGGCTGCCATGTCAACTTCCCAGCATATCAAAAAAAAAATCCGATAATTAAGAAATATATATATATATATATATGTTGCAGTAATATGTAGGCTTATAGATATTGTGGTATATTCATATAGATATTGACGAATGTGCCAACAAAAATTCATGCTCCAAGTCAGGAAAGTGTCACAATTTTCAAGGAGGATATCGATGATCTTGTCCTTTTGGCTGGCGTAGTAATCATAACGATATGAGAGAATGCCATCTCAACGGGGCACTACTTATAGGTATCTTATTACCTTAATTTTCTGGATAAATTACTTCCATGAAGTTGTGAATGTTTTTCAGGATATATAAATAAAAAATACAGCTCGATCACTGTAACTAAATATTGCCTACGTATATAGGCAGAAAAATCTGATCACAATAAAATCTTATCCTTCCAATTTTCTTAAAAAGTCATTCACCCAGAGCCAAAACCATACCCAAACTGATTAACCCATACCTTGAACATGACGGTCTAAGAGTAGGTCCAAATGTAATTAAGAAAACATATATAAGTTCCATAGGATGTCTTCTCTTTTTGAAAACTAAAAAATAAATCATATATATAACTCGGTGTAACATTGACCAGAACTGAATTTATATTAATATACATGTATTTGAAGCAAATATCTGCAAATTTTTGTACAGGAATTAACTTAAAGCAATTTAATTTGCCCTATATATTGTAGGAACTGGTGCTAGTATTGTCGCTTTATTATTTATTGGGTTTGGAATATATGTGGTCCTAGAAAGAAGAAATCTTTCTAAATTAAAACGAAAGTACTTTCAACAACATGGAGGATGGATTTTGTTGGAGAAGATTAAATCAAACCAAGGGTTCGGTTTTACAATCTTCACGAAACAACAAGTAGAACAAGGAACAAGTAATTTTGACAGTGCAAATATTCTTGGACATGGAGGCCATGGCACTGTGTACAGAGGAACTCTAAGAGATCAAACAGTTGCCATTAAAAAGTGTAAGATAGTTGATGAGAGTAGGAAGAAAGAATTTGGAAAAGAGATGCTTATTCTCTCACAAATTAACCACAAAAATATTGTAAAAATCCTTGGTTGTTGTCTAGAGGTCGAGGTTCCTATGCTTGTATACGAGTTCATTCCAAATGGTACTCTATATGATACTATTCATTACAAAATGCAAGGATCACGCATTTCTCTTGCAACCCGCCTCAGAATTGCACACAAATCAGCAGAAGCACTTGCGTACTTGCACACTTCGGCATCTCCACCGATTTTTCACGGAGATGTGAAGTCTGCAAATATTCTCTTGGACCAAAATTACATGGCAAAGGTATCTGATTTTGGAGCCTCCATACTAGCTCCAACAGATGAGGTGCAATTTGTCACCATTGTGCAAGGAACGTGTGGGTACCTTGATCCAGAATACATGCAATCTTGCCAACTGACAGACAAGAGTGATGTGTATAGTTTCGGTGTGGTTCTTCTCGAGCTTCTAACCAGCAAGCCTGTAATTGATTTTGATGCACCAAAAGAGGAGAGGAGTCTTTCATCTCGCTTCCTCTCTGTTATGGAAGAGAACAAAATGTTAGAGCTTGTAGATGATGAAATTAAACATGAAGATGACATGGAATTAATTAGGGCGGTTGCTGAGTTGGCTAAGGAATGTCTAAGAATGACCTATGATGAAGGAAGTAGCCGAAGAGCTTCATCGAATCATCAAGCTTAAGCCGCATCCTTGGGTACAAGAGTACAATCCCAAACAATGACTCTGCTCAGTGAACAATCCCATCATGAGATAGAGATTGATCAGAACACTGAAGCTGATATGCTGGCACGAAGGGCACATTTTACTCAGTTGGAATTCACATGTGTCACTTACCCACTGGCACGAAGGGCACAATTTTCTTTTTGGGTCTGTCTTATTTTGCTATGGTATTATTTCTCTTTTTTGGTGGTCTCACTCATGTAACTTTGCTCTGGGATATTTGTTTTCTTTTGCACTTTACTTTGTGTAAGATAGGTACTGGTTTTTGGTTTCTTTGTTTTATTTTGCAATTTACTCCTTCTAAGATGGGTACTGGATTTGGGGTTTTTGTTACAGGTTTCGGGTACCCCCTGGTGTTTTTTCTGAGTTTTATTTTATGTGGTTTGTAATAAACGAAGGAAGGGGATATATGCAAAAGTGTGACTGGGGGTGTAGATAAATGTGAGACTGTTTTTGTTCTTTCTTGGTTGTCATAAGGATATGCAAATCTGATATTCAAATGTCAGACAGTTAGAGTTTTGAATTACGGGGTTTTTTGGGTACCCCTGCTGGTTTCTGGTTTGTTTTTCTATGATCTGTAATATGCATAGAAGGAAGAGGTTATATGCAAAAATATGACTGGTGGGGGGCAATGCAAATGTGAGACTGCGTTTGTTTGGTTCTTAGATATCACTCCCAGTCTGGTTCGTTGCAATTCTCACTGGTATAAGCTCAGGCAATTTTAATCTCTGTCAAAATGTGCATGCTCCAGTTCACAGATTGCGGTATCACATTGCAAGCTTACATAGGGCCTATCTAGATTTGTTAATTATCTTTTTTTTTGAAAGGCTTGGTAGTAGCTACCAAGTATAGATTTGTTAATTATCAGACCGCTTTGTTTCTAGCTGATAGTTGGTTATGCAACATGCACACTGCATTGCAAATATGCAATTCTGTATTTATTCTTTGTTTTGTAAGGTAAAATATCATTTCCTCTTTATCAATTAAGAAAGCCATATAATCATATATCCTCACACAAAAAAAAAAAAAAAAATGAATCATTGTAAACTGGAGATAAAAGGAATCATTGTTAAGTGGATCATCAGTTGCTTGGGTTGAGTAATAGAGACAACAAATCGAGCCTCTTGTGATTCAAGTTGCTGGTATTAGACATACTTGGTGGAGTTGATATCTTAAAAGGTCTCAAAATTTCACATCAGAAGAAACATAGCCAGCCTCCCGCCGCTCAAATATTCAAGGTTAAAAAACCAATTTCAGCATTATTTATTTTATTTATATGTTTGTTTAGTTTTGATCTTTAATTCCAACAGAGCATTTGTGAGACCTTTGTTGTATAATAGCAAAGCAATTTACCATCGTGCACACATTGCACTTTTATTTTATTTTTCTTGTACAAGAGAGAATAGCGGTATATGTTTTTGTTCTCTTTTCTTAAGTCTTTTTTTTATTTGTCAAAAAAGGGTAATGTTTCAGATGGACATGAGGGATACTTTATATTTTGAGAATTTTTCAGAGGTTTCAGATTTACATGAGGGATCCTAGTGGGCACATATGAATTATCTTTCACTCACAAAGATAAAAGGAACGTAGTTTAAGACAACAACCTACCAGAACAATATAAGCATTCTTTATGCGTAGTTTAATTGAACAATCAACAATACATAATTTTAACATTTCATTTCTCTACTTCCATTTATAATTAATTTTTTTATGTCTATTATAAATTAAACAATAAAAGTATCACAGTGATGAGATACCTTAATGATTTTCAAGATGTCAAAATTTAGTGTATATGGGAAACTATTAAGGTGAAATTAAGAAATAATTATTTGAAACGTTGAGATGATCTTTGTTGGCTGGTGAGTCAGGAACAAAAATTCTCGCAATGAACCAGATTATTTTCCTTTCATTTAATTAAAACAAATCATTAAGTTCATTCATTTTTAAAATACTAATGTAAAATGAATTGTGACAATTGAAAATTTTGTCATGGGAACCTCCTCGATGAAGTATAGCTGCCCATATTTTTACTAAAGGAAAAACATTTTATTTAGAGAAATAAACAAACTTAAGAACAACTTGATTTACCTTTACATTCACAATAGGCCTATAGCTTGATTTTTGTTAGGCCAGGAAAGCCCAAATCAAATGATGTGATGGGCTTAGATTAGAACCTCGTATTAAAACGATAGGTTTCACCCTTCGACGCTGTCTATTTGTTGTCTCGTAGAACACCACTTTAAATAAAAATTGGATCCCCCTTACTGGTAAAAAGTGGGTGATTTTCCATGGAACCTGTTTATGTATAGGGGTGTCAATGGCACCCTTTTATCCGTTTACCCGACCCGTACCGTATTCGATAAGACGGGTATGGGTAAGATTTTTTTTTTCGTAAACTTATCGGGTACGGGTACGGGTAAAGATTTTTTTTCGTTATCAAAATGGGTAAGGGTACGGGTAGAGCCTATTTCGTACCCGTTACCTGATCGGGTAATTATATAAAAAAAATTGTATATACTATATATCTTAATGAGCATTGAATTACTATCCCTCTCCAACAGTCCAACTGGCAACTACTCTTAATCTTAGAAAATAAAATTTATTAAATTTTCTAAGTTGAACAATTGACCATTTATGTAACTGTGTTAAACATAATCACCGTTAAAGTACTTGAACAATTGACCATCTTGCTTTTATTTGCATACCTAATTTTTTTAATTAAAGAACAGAGATATTTGTTTTTTTAAATTTGTGTTTTGATAAAAATCAATATAGTTAGAATTAATTTTCATATTAGTAGTGTGATTATATATGTGACAAATAAATGTGTCTTAGTGTTTTATTTAATAAATAATAAAAAATAATTATTATACAAGTATTAACCGTTATTTACCCGCTACCGTTTCGTTATCCGACAACTATAACGGGTAAGGGTAGGGTACGGGTAAGGCAATTTGTAACGGGTAAGGGTAGGGTACGGGTAAGGATAATTTGTGACGGGTACGGGTATGAAAATGCTTCCACCCGACCCTTACCGTACCCGTTGACACCCCTATTTATGTAGTGTAGTGTATTAATGGTCGGGCGGGTACGGGTACGTCTCGGGTACGGGTATGACGGGTACTAGGGTATACGGGTACGGATATGTCGGGTATTTTTTTCAAAAACCATACCCTACCCGTCCTATACCCGTACCCGTGTACCCTTGACGGGTAGGGCGGGTACGGATATTTTTTTTTTTTTTTTTTTTTTTTTTTTTTTCGTTTTTTTTTTCTGTTTTTTTTCCTGTTATTTTTTTTTTCTGTTTTTTTTTTTTTTTTTTACTTTAAAACAATAAAATATAAATATAAATTAAAAAACAGAAATTAAAACATAATTTTAAAAACAGAAATTACAAAACAGAAATTAAAAACATAATTTTAAAAACAGAAATAAAAACAGAATTTTAAAAACAAAAATTGAAAAACAGAAATTAAAACACAGAAATTAAAAAATTGAAATTAAAAAACAAAAATAAAAACAAAAATTAAAAAACAAAAATTAAAAAACAAAAATTAAAATAGAATTTAAAAAACAAAAATTAAAAAACAGAGTTTTAAAAACTAAATTGAATTTGGGAGGGAAATTTGAATTTGGGGTTTGAATTATTGGGTCGAGTATAAGGGTACGGGTACGGGTACGGGTAAGGGTAGATGGGTACCCGGGTAGGGTAAAGTCGGGTACGGGTAAGGTCGGGTACGGGTATGGTCGGGTAGGGTATGGTCGGGTATTTGTCCAAAAAAACCGGTCCGGTCCGTTTTTTGCCCGTACCCGCGTACCCGAGTACCCGACCCATACCCGGGCTCGGGCACAGGCGGGTAGAGTAGGGTATACCCTTAACGGGTATAATTAATACTCTAATGTAGTGTAATCGCTCTCCGGATCTCAGCTCATACAATAGATAATTAGTACGATATAAAAATAGATATATTTGGGACAGTTATATAAGACGTGGAGTAGCCCAATTTTTTTTTAATTACCAGTTACCATCCGTTAAATTCGAATTAAACAAACACCACTCATTCAGTCATATTTAAATTCCTATTACTCATGCATATTCAGTCGGTACACTAAATTGGAATGGTTGCAGACTGAGAATGTGCACCAATTTAATGCGTCAACTGAGTATGCACACCAACATTTTTTTATTCTCTTTTACAATTCATTCCTACAAAGAATTCATATTACTATTATAGTGATGTCGTCATGCTATTGTTAGTCGTTTGGAACTTTGCCGAAATTTTTATTAATAGGAAATTAACTAATTAAATATCAATAATGAAAAATGAATTTGAATTTTTTTCGAGATATAGGAAAAACATGATAGTTTATAACGTCCTCTGGATATTATAGACTATTACGGCCTGAAACAGTGCTAGTTCCTGACCAAAACAGTGCTAGTTCACATCAAAACAGGGTCTCTTCTTAACAGTAACAGAGGCCGAAACAGACTGTTTCTAGCTGTGATAGCCTGTAACATCCAAAGAATGTTATAAACTATCATGTTTTTCCTATATCTTGAAAGAAACTCATATCCATTTTTCATTATCGATATTTATTTAAATAATTTCCTATTAATACAAATTTCGGTCGAACTTTGGGCTCAAAGGGCGAAATTCATTCCAAACAACCAGTGTCTTTCTTTCTTATTTTATATTATTGTAACAAAAGTAACCTTGAAGAACATGAAAAGAAGATAGAATATCATTTGAACAACAAAATATATGATAAAATAAGAAAAAACACAAGCATTGAGATGTACTTTTATTCACCACCATTTGAAAATGATGCGCCTCCTTCAGTATACGCATCACTTACTCAGTCGGCACACCAATTTCGTGCACTATTTTAGTCTGCACATCAACTCAATTTTGTGTGCATACTGAATATGTGTGGGTGATAACAATTATAATATAACTGAATGAGTGGTGTTTGTTTAATTCGAATTTATTAGAGTGCTAACTAAAAAAAAAATTGGTTGAGTAGCTAATCGTCTCTTCAGAGACATCTGATAAAATTGGAAGGATGGCACGCACAAATTGATAAATTGTCTAAATTTTTTTTTTCTCATTTCTACTTTTTACTACAATTTGTTGCATTTCCAGCTATATTCAATATTTTCGATCTAACCCGTTGGGCGATCTGTTTTTTTCACTATGATCATCTCTTTTCTAATTTTTTTTTAGCTCGATCTTGTTCGTCTCATTGTGAGATGGCATTCAAGATAGTATCTTTTTGATCAGTACAGTTGTTAGTTGCTACCTTTAATTATTTATTTTTTTAAATAAGATTGGGGTCAAGCCCCTAATCTACCGTGGTACTCAGAGCATCTACATCCCTAAAACTCAAAAGGATTTCTAAATAACGGTTAACTACTTTTTAAAAATTATAGTCTTTAAAGTTTCTAACTCTCACATTTCTGAAACTCATTTTAGAATTTCTATTAAACCACGTAAGCAACAAATTAAAAAAGAGAAATAATTTGAGCCAATCATTTGGCCAACATAGAGTTTATAAACAGTTTCTTAATAAGAAACTTTCCTGCATAGTTTCTAAATAAGAAACTCTCTCACATCTCTAAAACTGAATTAGAAACTGCCACGTGATGTAGATGCTCTCAGTACTCTACACGAGCGAATATCGCCCCTTCCGATTTGGGGTGTAGCCGAAGAAAAAAAAAAAAAACAGGCCCACTGCGAAAATTGACCGAATTTATCCTTTTGTTGCTTCTTGTTGTTCTTCTCTTTCGTTTTGCCTCCAAAAAGCAAACGAATGTCTTCCCGTGATATCTCAAAGCAATCAGGTCATCTTAATTCTAAGTACAAGTATTTACTGTGCAACCCTTCTCGTGAGGTTTGCATCTCAACATACTATTGCTGCCTATTGAGCACTAAGCCCTAGATTTTACTTAACGGAAATCCAATCATAAAACAACAAGTAGTATAAAAACTAAATATGCTCATAATTATTATAATAACATGGTTGTCTACTGAATTTTCACCATCTCATTTTTTGAATGTTTTCAAGACCAAACTTTATATTAATTAGCAACAGTAGTGTAATGGAAAAATACTTTGTAGTTTAATGGGGTACTGAGCAATAATAACCATCTTAATAATTGCACTTGATTCAACTTGTTTACTCGTTTTTTGAATCTGCTCCATTGTATTTGGGTTGATTATTTTAGGAAGCATCTGGATGATTTACTCGATCAAGTCAAACTGCAATCGAGAAGCACAAGAGTATAATCGGAGTTACAATGCATAGAGGTGGATAAATCAAATACTGGTACATGAAGGAGAAATTTTAGAGACCAATCTACATAAATTGAGTTATAGGAGTTCAATTTTTTTTTCTTTATTTTAAAATATTTTCAGTTTTCTTTTACATTTTCTAAATCTGACTCAAATGTCTGAGTCTCTTTTTCTTCAAGTTTGTAAACAGGTTTATTTCGAAATCTTAAATTATATTTGGGCAATCAATATGAGGCCAATATATATTAGATTATCAACTTCAGTAACATAACACCACTATGATCTTTGCTCTTATAAGGTACAGGTGAGTTCCTTTTAAACATGAAGATATACATCCTTTCAAATGAGATCAGATCCTAATTGTGAAATGTAATTACATCGCATTAACGCAGTTGCAAGCTGTCTGATTTTGATCAGTATAAACTATAAACCTCTTTTGAGTTCAAGCACAACATACTGTGCAATCAGGATCTTAGAGATGGTGTTTTTTGTAACAAACATATAAGATCAATTTTTCTTTTTTCTTGTTTCTTTTTTCAAAAAACAGACTACAAATGCTTCACCACTTCACCAGTGATCTCACATATCCAAGAAACAAGCCCCTATGTGGACGTATTTCAATGAAAACACACCCTTTGATTTAAATTCAGTAAATTGCCTGAAGCAATGCCTAACATTTATTTTCAACTAGGTTCTAGCCTAATTGTTCAGCATATTGCCTGAAGCAACGATCTTTTCTCTTATAAGGTCCAGGTGGGTTCCTTTAGTCCTATATAGTATATACATCCTTTCAAACTGAGATTGGATCCTAATTTTCAAGTTAAAAAAAAAAAAAAAACACAGAGATTGGATCCTAATATGCAATTACATCGCATTACTACAGTTGCAAGCTGTCTGATTTTACTCAGTATAGACTGCTGAGTTCAAGCACAACCTACCACACAATCGAGATCAAATTTTCTTGTTTCTTTGTTAAAAAAAAAAAAAAAGTTACAGATTCTAAACCACTTCACCAGTGATCTCAAATATCCAAGAAACAATTTCCCATATGGATATATTTAAATGAAAACACTCTTGAATTGAACTTCAGCAAATTGCATGAATCAATGTCTAACATTTATTTTCAACTAGGTTCTAGCCTAATTAGGCCTGTTTTAATTAAAGCCAACAGCTCAGAATAGAAGCTTTGGCATCCAACAGCAATAGAAAAAACTGAGAAATTAAAGAGGGTCGAGAACCCAACTACAAAGTCTAAAATACTAATCCACAAATCATGATCACTAGGGTTCTGATGAAATCTACAAAGCAACAACTATACTACAAACAATCAAATTATTTTGTCAGAGATGGACACAGCACACTGTCCCGGCCTAGCTCTCTTGCTCTTTTTCTCATCATCAGATGTCTGAGATAAACATCAATGTCAAAAATCATAATAAGATCCGGAAATCATAGCAACAGGGAAACTTTAGAGAGAATAAAAAAAGTGAGAGATGAGTAGACTTACAAGGTAAGGGATAGAGTAAGGGACAAGAACCCGTTTCGACGATCCATCAGCTAATCTTTTGCAAGGCCAGTCTGTTCTAGCTGCGGCAAACTCGTTGAGTACCTATATTACATTATAGTCATCAAATAGGAACTAAAGCATAGTTCAAACATACCCCTAAAAAACTGAATATACAAAAAATGCCCTGAAAAATGACAAGTTAAATGGAGCAGTTAAGAAACAAAGAAAACTAATACATGTTACACCTCTTTTCTAATCATAAAATGAAAATATGAACTTCAAATTTCTGTTTTAAGTGGACCAAAAAAGGAGACAAAAAGAAGAGGGTTAGATAAAATCTTCATGTTTACCGGGGGGTATTCAGGTGCGGATCTACATATATTCCTGGGGTGCTTAGCCACCCCATGATTTTAAAATTGGTATTCATGTATACTGAATTGAATTTTCGTATTTGTATAGTTCTACTACCCTCATAAAATGATAAATGTGTATTTGTAGCCTAGTGGTTAGAGTTCCACTCAGTGGTCATGGAGACTTAAGAGTTCAAATCACGGTGACCACAGATTGTGCATTTTATGTTTTAGCCCCCCATTCCCCCCCCCCCCCCCCCCCCAATTCAAATTTTCTAGTTCCGCCTCTCGGTGGGGTACCTACCATATATCATATTTTATTGAAAGGGCAGGCAGAAAAGGTAAAAGCAACTGTCTTAGGATTAAAAAGTAATACCTGATTTCTAATTGCTCCAATCAGCATGTCTTCACAGCCAGAAGCATGCACTTCTAACAAACTGGGGCACTGGAGAAGCAGCCTCTCTGGAAACAAAATACAGATGGAGGGTATTTTAGTAAATGCAACATCATTTGATGGTACTTTTAACCACGAGAGTAAGAGTAAGTGACCTGGATGGAGGTTAGTACAGGAGTTAAGATTTAGGTCTTCAAGCTCTGGACAATTTACATACAAACCCTATAAACAACAGAAAAACACAACATCAATAATTTTTGCTGAGGATATATGTCATGCAAGTTTCACATTTTGTTCCTAAAATTCATTTATGGATTTTTATTATAGAATCAGATGTTATCTTACTTCCAAAGCAGAGCAGCCCCAAAGACTGAGTTTTCTCAAATTAGGATGCTCTATGATCAGCTTTTGGTACGACTTCTTTTTCATGGGGCTTAATTTCTGACATTTCCTAAGCCCGTCGGTTTCTCCGATACATTGTACCTTCTTTTCATTGGTTTGAGGATTACCAAAACATATACTCATTCCACAGTCCAGCAATTCAAGACAAGGTAGAGTAGCAGCAAGCTGGACTCCACCTAAAATTTAGAAAAATATTTTAAAGCGCCATACAAAAGATGTACACAACTGAAGTACATGGCTTATTCAAGTTTGCTGAAAAGAAATCAGTACAATAAGGATCTCGGGCATCAAAATTTTCAAGGCTTTGCAAATTAGACATGAAAATTTTTTCCTAAAGTACCCTCATTTGGGTGCATAGCTGAGGTTTTATTTTCAACTGCATTCAATTTGTTCACATAAGACCAAGTTCTATAGTGACTGCATGAATACTTTCTATAACAATACAGTAAGTGAGATCTTTACTTGAGGTAATATTTGGGCAAAGGGCGAGGAGAAGTTTGGAAAGGGTGTGGGGATAAGCTTTGCATATCATTCCAATTCCACAATCAGTAATGCTGGATCTGAAAATAAGGGAAAAAAACAGTTTAAGTCATCTTAACTTTACATAGAAATTATAATATATTCATTAGTAATAAGGACAGGCAGGTATATATTGTCTTATACTGGCATTAAAACTGACTGAACCTTTTGCATTACCTTGGTTTCCTATGCCTTTTGTTTGCTATTTTTCATCTATTTCTTTGGAATTCCATCATTTCTAATTCCTGATTGATTTATAGGCTATTAAAAAGGAATAGTACCCGCTCAAATCAAGTAGGTCCAAGCTCAAGTAAGATTGAACAATGGAAGCAACTGCTGCATCAGTTATCCTTGAGCCTAGAAGCAATGACAACATGTGCAAGAACCTGACAAATAATGAAGATTTCATGGGGTTAATTACATAAACGAAAATTTAATTAGCCAGTAACATTTATGGGTAATGCACCTATACAAGCCTGATGGTAATACTCGGATAGGATAATGCATGATATACACAGTTATGTATACAAGAACGATTACACCTATGTTGTATGTAAAAATTGCATCTAACAGATACAATAAATAAGTTTATTTCTAAAGAGGCCTTATTGCCAAGTTCCACCTGAAAAAAAGTTCAATGGCTACCCAAAACTCCAAACCTGGCCGACACAATACCTTAATAATCCTGAGATCCTCAACAGCCCAAACCCAAAATACAGGTAGATATACGTATTGATAGAAATATTATTATCTCTGTCATACAGGTATATATAATTATTAGTATCTATTCACTAAACTACCTTTTTTATTTAATTAGTATAAATTTATTGAAGTACCTTAGGTCAGCACTTGCCAAAGCAAGCACAGCATCATTGCATAGCCAGGTTGAGGCCACGTGCAAATTCCTTAGTCCAGGGCATGTTCGACCCAAATTTTCCATTAATGCAGGAAGATCAGTTGAGTCATTCCCTTCTCGAGTGAAATCCAGAGATAGCTCGGTCATGTTGGGGCAGTTAAACACCTAAAGGAAATTAATAGCATTTTATTAATACAACAACAAACCGAGTAGGCTTTGCATAATTTGCCCAATATGCTTCCTCAAGATGTGATTGCATTAAAATAGTGAGCAGTTTGTCATTTGAAGAAATAAAATTGAACTTGTAGCATACTTATGTTGATTCGAGGGTCAAAAATCCTCCGTTGTGCACATAGAAGTGAAGTACTAATGTTTTACAGGGATTGCAATAATAAATAGGAACAATTTCCCGGATGATCCTACTAAAACTAAAGAACATCACACTTTCACCAACATAACAATACAATTATAAATGGAACAGTTAAATACATCAGTATTCTACAAAACTGAGTGTGAAAGGGGAGGTGGAAGATGTACCGATTTGGAAAGGCAGGAGAGATCAGAGAGCCATAGTGTAGAAAGGCTTGTTGAAGAGAGATTTAAATATTCAAGGTTACTGCAACCTTCAATCTTCAAAACTGAGAGGCAGCGCATCTCAGACACAAAACGACAAAATCCAACACTGCAAATTAAGTTCAAGATAGAACAAAATTAGCCTAGTTGAGAAATAAATTGATGGAGTTATTTTGCAACTAATTTTTGCCTTAACTGTCAAGAGTCCTATGCTAACTACAAATTTATCCTTTTACTTTAGACAATTATTTCGGTTAAAAATCTGTTTTGGTTCATCAAAAGAGTGAAAGATCTATTTCGATTAGTTACTTACCCATTTATCTTATTGACAGAACCAGCAGCTAGGCTAATCTCTAGAGCTTCTAATTTGGGGCAAAAGAATGCAATGCAACCTAGCATCGTAGAATTCACATCACTGCAGCAACCGAGAAAAATGTACTAGTCAGATCAGAATGTTAAGTAAATTTTAACTGAATATCCAAAAGGAGGTTCAAATCATGTAATAGCAATTTTACTTCATCTGTTGATTATACTTTTTGGGTAGTTTAACTTTTACTGTTTGTCATTAGCATGTGTCAAAAACTAAATATGGAAAAATCAGAAATAAAAACACAAAAGATAAAGAGTAAGATGATGTTAAATACTGAGAAGCCCAGATCAGATAATCCATCCTTTGGATTATACCTGATTTTTGTACTTCCCTTTTGAAAAAAAAAATTGTGAGAAATAAATCAAAACAAATGAGTTCAAATCCAAGAAGGCTCCAAAACCCAACAAAACAACCTCGCTGGTTGGAAACTCAAGGCTTGACACCTCATCTTATCTCAAAAAAAAGAGAAACCCATCAAAACAACTGATCTGATGAAAGATTAGTGAAACTAGTTCAGTATGCTATCAAGAACCAAGAATAATTAGAATTATTCCAAAATTTTGGAAGAAATTATCAAAGATCTGAACATATATATCTGATCTTGTATGGAAAGATGCGCATTAACAAAATTCTTGCATCTAAATCTGACAAATGATGTCAGCACGTAATAAAATTCAATAAACTTTAGAAATCAAGTGTTTCTATGTTTACTCTTGTAATTATATTAGAGACTTTAATATCTGCATAGTCATCAAAACTCAACAAAAACAACTGATCTGATGAAAGCTTACTGAAACTAGTTCAGTAAGCTATCAAGAACAAGGAATTATTAGAATTATTCCACAATTTTGGAAGAAATTATCAAAGATCTGAACATATATGCATGATCTCGTATGGAAGATATGCATTAACAAAATTGTTGCATCTAAATCTGACAAATGATGTCAGATCGTCACAAATTTCAATAAAATTCAGAAATCTAGTCAAAGCTCTCATTTATTAGACAACTTTAACTCCAGTGTTTCTATGTTTGGTCTTGCAAGTTTATTAGAGATTTTAATATTTGCATAGTCATCAAAACTCAACAAAACAACTGATCTGATGAAAGCTTAGTGAAACTGGTTCAGGAAGCTATCAAGATCCAAGATCCATTAGAATTCTTCCATAGTTTGGAAGAGATTATCACAGATAGGAACATATGTGTTGGATCTCACATTGGATCTATGGAAAGATGTGAATTAACAAAATTGTTGCATCAAAATCTAACAAATTGTGTGAACACGTCATCGAATTCAATATACTTCACAAATCCAGTCAAATTTGTTAATTCCCAGTCTTTACGAAAGTTCTCCAGTTCAAAGTTCTAACCTTTCCATTCTAAGTGTCAGCCTCATCAACCCCACACACTTCTCAAGAATCGACTCAACAAAACCGATCTGAGACTTAGGCGAAACCTTAATTCTCAGTTCTTCAGCTGATCGCCACATCCTCTTCACACACTCCCTCCAGCCATGGCACACAGCCGCGGCTGACAAGAGACCCTTCACTGGGACCCGTTTCAAGACTTCAACCAGAGAGCTCAGCGGGACCAGACCCGCTCTCCCAACTACTACAAGCTCCTCTTCCTCCTCCTCCATGGCATCGTCTTGCACCTCCTGATGAGTTAACAAAAGGGGAGACTCTCCAATAGGTACGACGTCATCATCGAAGGAGAGGGCCCGCCGGAGGCGGTTACCAGAGCGAGGCAAGCAAGCTAAAGGCTCCGCCGCTAGGATCTCAGATGGTGCGAGAGGACACACGTGGCCTTTCTTGGGAAGGCCACAACGGCCACAGTTGTAGCTGCCGCGCTTCTTTAAGGTTAAAGGCCGCTTCAACGGGGAGGTAACTGAGGCCATGAGAGGTGCAGTAGGGTTTAGAGAGGAGAGGTCAGATAGAGAGAAAGGTGGAGGGAGGGAGAGAGGGGAGGGAAATGGAGGGAGAAATAGGTGAGGAGGGGGCGGGAGATTGGAGCCGATTTCGCGCTCGTTTTTGGTTCGTCTAAGAGGTGCCTCTCTCTCGATGTTTAGCTTCTTTGTATCTTTATTTGTTGGAGTGCAGTCCAGTCCAATGAACACCGAAACCAAATTCGGTGCGATCGAATATTGGTCCGTTCATTTGCGTCCAGAGACGTGTGTGTATGTAATTTGCACGAATTTTGAAGTTGTACGCTTGAATATGATGCAAATCTAACGGCTTTGATCTGATATCAGAGTGAGTTTAGTTCAATGCCCATTGGACATCTTCCAATTCATTTTTTTTGCGCATTAAGTTTGCTCCCTCTCACTACAACTTGTTACGTACTAGTAGCATGAGAATAATAACATAGGATCCTTGATCTTTATCGTTCCCATGTGGTGGACGCAGAGAGCAAGCTGAAGAAAGAAGGAGGATAGAACAGTAATTTCAGGAAGAACGAAAGATTTTCTCCCCACATGTCAGTGATCAAGGTGTATGATGTACCGGGAGCAGCTGCAGAAAGATACTACTCGTGGATTGTGCCATTGACTGTTGCGTAGTGCAGCTGCAGCCGATGCAGGGTTACTAGTTTACTACTCGGTGGTGGGTTTAGGCTTTAGCCTTTAGCCCTTTAGGCAGGTGATATTTTAACATCTGTCCTTGGCTCCTTGCTCTTTAAAAGATATTTCAGATAGTAATCGTGTGATTTGTCTAGTTCAATAAAATTTCAATTACGTACGTCTATTGAAAAATATTAATCACTTTGTTATCGATTTCGTCATGATAAATCGCAGTACGGTATGTTATATATATCGGTTACATGATATGACTCGTATGTCGTGTCATATATTCATTCACGTAGTATCTCTCTTCAATAGTGCACGAATTGACAAGTTCACAGGTCTAAGTGACTAATTTATTTCACAATTGTTTCAAATAATTTATTACAATGTTGTTTTTTTTTTTATTTATTTCTTTCTCTGAACTAATCTAAAAATATAAAAAATTAGTTAGGCGCATATCGGATTTAAGACTTAGTCAAAAGTAACTAAGCTATTTTTATGATTTTAAAATTTTAATTATGCATATAAAATTAATTGAATTTTATATATATTTTTTTAAATGTTTTATATAGCTCAGCTACAATTAATAAAAGTCCCATACAGAACCTACGTGCAAACCCGCATGACCACATCAGATGGTTTCTGTCCTCTATGGCATCCGATTGACACATTTCACATCTTGGTACAACATTTAAACCCCTTAATTATCTCCATTATTTGTTGTGTCAGGATTCAATCATGTATAATAAGTAGCCAAACGAATACCTTTGGTGGTACCTTGAGTTTCCATTGTACCTTGTAGAATTCACAACATATTCCAGAGTCGTGCATTATTTGATATGCCGATGCGCATGTAAAGATCCCCTGCGCCGTTAAGCGCCATTCAGGTCTGCTCACTAATGTCGACTGCTGAATTACAGAGGAGGGGAGGGGGCAATGTCAAGGAAAAGATGGATCACGTTGTTTATGTGTGTTACTTGGCAACTCTCGAAACGGATAGATGAAAAGATCTTTAGAGGCAATTTAAATCCCCTATTATATAGTCGTAGCAAAGCTATAGCTAGTTATGGAGAAATTCGAACTGTGGATGAAATATTAATTGTAATGGGACAGGAAATAGAGAGGGTATAGGCTAGATGTATACATAGATGCAATTACAGAGGGAAAGGAGCAATTTGAGTTAAAAATGAAGTATATGTAGCATTTTCATACTGCTATTTGAATGTAATTTTAGTAGCCTCTACCAATCATTTCAAATATATATCTGTGTGTGTGTGTGTGTGTGGCTAATTTGCTGCCGGCAGCATTTCTGCCGACAGTGCTGCCACTGTTTTTTTTATTTTGTGATGTCTAAACAATAAATCCAAACCGTTAGATGTTTAATCTATATTATAATCTACTTGGAGACCAAATTTTACATTTTTTGGATTTTTTTACTATATATTAAGCTGGTTTGAAAACCGCTGATTTCAGTAAATTTCTGCAGTATTGAAATCAATAAATCAGTAAATTTTATATTTTTAGCAATTTTTTTACTATTTTTTTAGATAGGTACAAAATCAGTAAATCTGAACCATCTAAAAACAGTATTTTTGTACCTATAAAAAAAAATAGTAAAAAAATTCCTAAAACTATAAAATTTGGTCTCCAGACATATTTTAGTATGGAGGTTAGGTTGAGCAGTTCGGATCAACTGTTTGAACTTTGAAAATGATGGAAAAAGATAAAGGTATGATGGAAGCACAAAAACATGGAGGCATTTGAACCCTCCTCATTTTTTTTTAAATACAGAAATAGAAGCATACCATGGGAAAAAAATTAGAGTGAGGTATAATATAATAATTATATTTTTTTGAGTACTTTTTATTATTTTTTTGAGATAATATAGAAACAAAAGTATTTTTTAATTATTATTTTTGGGAGAGAGGGCGGAGAGCAAGTTTCTTGGATTATATGTGACTTCGTCACTGTTTCAAATGATGTCTTACTAGTTCTCAACTTCTCATCATATATAGTGACAAGATTCGCATATTATATTTGAATTATATCTGAATAATTTGTTTGTTTGGTTATGCCGAACCGAACGCCGAATTATTCGGTTGACCGAATTTTGACCGAATTAAACCCGAATAATTCCCGAATTTTACAAACTTTTCCCGAATTTTTTTTCCAAAATATATATTATTTTGGTTTTTCTTTTCTTTTTTTATTCTCTTGCAGAATTGAGATCTCTGATCCAGATACTTCCAAATCATTTCCAAATTATACTCAAATTATTCTCAAATCACAAATTTTTGACCTCGCTAAACCAAACCCGAATAATTCACTTGTCACTGTGGTTCTCATATGCAAATTGCAATCGTGATTCGTGATAAGATTTTTAGGTACAATTTTGTGATTTATTTTACCATGTGTATTACATTTTTTTCCCCAAAATTGAAATACAGACATGTCAATATTTATTGGGTAGAACAGTGGCTGCTAAATTTTATTGGTTTCAATTTTCAGCATTTATTTATCTGTTGACGAACTCTGGACATATGAAAATAAACTTGATAAATCTAAATCTTGAGAAAGAAACCCATGCTTTATAACACCTGAACTTTTGTAAAAATTCAAACCAAGAGCGAAAATTACAAGAGCAAAAATTCAAACTTTAGATCATTACAAGAACTTATCATTTATATTAAAAACCGATATACCTTATAGCTTATAGTTTCTCTGATGAACATGAATATTTTTTTTTCCTGTGAATTCACTATGTTGAACTGGAAAATGATAATTAAGGGTCGGTATCAAATAATTAACTAGGTGTACACCTTAATATTATCCATTTTTTAATTATAATTTGACAGTGGATGTCAAGTTTGTAATCTACGTTTAAATATTATCACTGTTTAGTAATTTCATTTTATAGAAATTGCTAAAAAGTATTGAAATATACAAAAATTATAGAAATTAATACACAAAGTTATAAATATTTAATTTATAAGAATAAACTTAGGTTTATTTCTCTCCATTAAGATTCGCCTTTACTGACTCATTTTGATAAAATTACAGCACACAACTTCAATGGACAACTTATGAAAAGCACCTACTATTTTGTGACATATTGTTTTCAGTTGAAGCATAATTACTCGATTTATTTTGAAATAATTATATGTTATCATTTTAAAATAAGTTTATCTCCAAAATCTTAAAAAGTAGTTTTGAAATAACATGTACTTTCTAATTATCAGGTTTTTAATAAATCAATAGCAATATAGGATTTGTATACTATAATCATATAAGCAAATGAATAACAATATATATAATGAAAATAGTGTTCACAACTTCTACAGTGAAAAAAAATGAAATTGACATGCTTTTTCATTTAAATTGTATGTCAACATGTCTCGCGCGTGTATTAGTTTGTTTCAAAATAAATAATTGGTTTAATTGATGCCAATTTTATTCCGCATGACATTTGAATAATATTATAAATACTGTTTGACTATATTTTCATGTTCCAAAATAAATATCACATATTCAATATAAAATATATATAGAAAAAGCTCCAAAACAAAATATATATAGAAAATCTTTATTTTGTGGGAAACTTGTTTTATTTAATATGTGTTTTATTTAATTAGAAACTTTTATGATTTTTATTTTTTATATATTAGAAATATGAGGTTGACTTGGGTGAGTCATGGAGTAAAATACGTTTGTACTCCACGCTATATTTTCATTTTGAAAATTCAAACAACCGATTCGAACCTTCCAACACGTTCTCTATATTGAAATGTACTTGGAGACTAAATTTTACATTTTTTGAATTTTTTTAATATTTATTAAGCCACTTTGAAAATTACTATTTTACTGTGAACAGTAAAAATTTCTGGACCACCGGATCAGCGATTTTCAAAGTGGCTTAATAAATAGTAAACAAATTCTAAAAAATGTAAAATTTGGTCTCGAAGCACATTTCAATATGGAGATCGTGTTGAGCGGTTTGGATCGGTTGTTTGGATTTTCAAAATAAAAATATAGTACTATGGAGCAAAAACTTGTTTTACTCCATAACTTATTTTAGCCCAACTCTAGAAATATTTATGTATTTCTTTGAAAATAAATTAAATACTATATAGTTTGATATTAGAAAGACTACAACAAATAATTCAGACTAATATTTTTCAGGTCAGATTTTTTGTAGCCGTAAGAAAAATTAAAATATTTCTTTGCGTGTTATTGAAAAAACTAAAAATATTTTTGATCTGAATTATTGATCCCAGTTCAAAAGCCACTTCTAAGTAAATAAAGAAAATATTGTGGTCCTTCTACTACATTTAAATTCTAAAATATTGTATCCAAAAAAGAATATTGAAAAAAAAAACATTTCGACAAAAGTTTGAGATTTTTTTTTTGTCGAAAATAGAAGGATAACAATATTTTATGTATTAATCTAGAAATGACTTTTGAATCAGGATCAATAACTCATATTCAAAAAAAAAATTTCAGTATACAAAGAAATATTTTAATTTTTCTTATAGCTGCAAAAAATATGGTCTAAAAAATATTGATCTAGAATATTTGTTGCAGTCTTTCTAATAAATTAAATTATATAGTATTCCATATGTTTTAAAAAAATAAAAAATATTTTAATATTTAGAAAATAAAAAAATCATAAAAATTTCTAATTAAATAAAAATACCATAAATATAAAAAAGGTTTTTCATAGAAACCACAAAATGACAAAAACCGAATTGAAATAGAAAAAATATATTATTCGGCTACCAAAAATTACGACGACCCAATTCATTTTTCGGCTGTCGAAATTTTCAGCATACTTGGGCATTTGTATTTTTTTCTATTTAATGTTAGATATTAAATTTTTTGGAAAAATAGGTTATAATAATTCTGAGAAATAAATATTATATTTTATTTGGTGTTTTCTATAAAAGGGACATTTTACAAAATTTATAAAAAAAAAAGAAATTTGATGAATAAAGTTTTAAATAAACATATTTTGAAAGGTATATATTATACCCCGTATATATATAAATTTCTGTAAAACTGGATTATATTCCCCCATAAACCCTAGCGAACCCTTCTTCCCGGCGCAGCCACTCTCTCTCTCAAAATGTTAATTTCCCAAAATGCCCTCACGAAAACCACCGCGCCTAATCCAGATGTGCCTCCGGTCCACGGCGGCGACGAGGAACTAAAGCCCAAAACCCCCGTGAATGAATTAAAGCCAAAGAGGAACAAGAAGAGAAGCCGGGATGAGGAAAAATCGAAGAAATCGGAGAACGAGAAGGAGATGAAGCGACTGGAGGGTGTCCTGTTCGGTTCCCTCTACGCTCCTCCCGAGTTCGGATCCGAATCCGCCGCCGCCACCGAAACCCAACCCGCTGACCTGGAAGATCTGTTCATTGAGGATCGGTCGACTGACAACCAGGCGTCGGTGTACGAAGAGGATCAGCAACTGGTAAGCAAAGGGACCCGCAAACCCGTTTGGTTTGATGAAGAAGAGGAGAGAACCCAGGTGGATATTAGAAATGTCACTAGGCTGAGGAAGCTGAGAAAAGATGTGGATGAGCAAGTCATATCGGGTTCGGAGTATGTAGAGAGGTTACGGGCACAGCACATGAAACTCAACCCGGGCACTGATTGGGCCCGGGCCGGGTCAGACCAGGAGAGCGGGTTATCAGTTGTAGACGAAGAAGATGACAGTGATTTTTTAAGAAGCAATGATGAGTTAGTTGTGAAAGATACTGTTAAACTCTTACCCGGTTTGTTGGAGTTTTCAAGGCTTGATAATGCGAATAAGGAAGAAAGATCAAATTCAGTGATAAATTCGGTTCAATTTCACCAAAATGGGCAGTTGTTGTTGACGGCTGGGTTGGATCGAAGGCTGCGATTGTTTCAGGTAGATGGTAAACGAAACCCTAAAGTAAATAGCATTTTTCTAGAAGATTGTCCCATTTATAAAGCTTCCTTCTTGCCAGATGGGTCTGAGGTAATCTTATCGGGTCGTAGAAAATTCTTTTACAGTTATGATTTAGTAAAGAATAATGTAAACCGTGTTGGGCCTTTAACAGGTCGGGATGAGAAAAGCCTTGAATCCTTTGAGGTATCACCTGATTCGAAAACTATTGCCTTTGTTGGTAATGAGGGTTACATTTTATTAGTGTCAGCGAAAACCAAACAACTGATTGGTACTTTAAAAATGAACGGTACGGTTCGTTCCATGGCATTTGCCGAGAACGGTACGCAGCTGTTATCTAGTGGTGGGGACGGCCAGGTGTACCACTGGGACATAGGTACCAGGAAATGCATCCATGTTGGTACAGACGAGGGTTCCCTGCTTGCTACCAGTCTCTGTGTTTCACCGGACAGTTCTCTTTTCTGTACTGGTTCAAGTAGTGGCATTGTAAACTTGTACAAGAGGGATGAATTTCTCGGGGGAAAGAGAAAGCCGGTGAAAATTGTGAAAAATTTAACTACGGAGGTGAATGAGATGAGATTTAACCACGATGCACAGATTCTCGCCATCTGTTCAAGGATGAAAAGCAAAGCGGTGAGATTGGTGCATGTGTCTTCAGGCAGTGTTTTCTCAAATTGGCCCAGCGGAAATTCGGGTCTGGTTAGGTGCTTGGATTTCAGCCCGAATAGTGGTTTTCTAACTGTGGGAAATGCTGAGGGTCAGGTTTTGCTTTATAAATTACATCACTATCAGAAGGCGTAAATTAGATCCTTTTGTTTTCAGTTTTTTTGGTAGTTGAATTTATCACGCACAATAGTGTAAAGTGAGAATGTCTTTCTATACACCATAAAGTGGAAATTCTTGGTACGTGCTCACTTCAAAAGAGGTAAATGAGGAACTTTAGAAGAATTTAGGAGGGGAAATATGGTTGTTTATTGTAATTGATCTCATAAAGCAGTATGGTGGATGCTTTTCTTTTGTATTTTTGGCTTGCATTTTTGCTTGTGGTGGTTTAGTGTAAAACTGAGAAATATTTGTTTACTAGTTAATACCCAACACGTGGGGATGAGTTCATTGATGTATTTCATGCCAGCTTATTAGCTTAGGTTAAATTGGAATGAAATTTTGTTTGCCTCTACCTAATTTAAAAAAAAATTGGATTGTTCTACCTATAATAGTTGTGGTATATTAATTTGAATCTTGATAGGTTGAAATTTGTGCTGTTATCAGTGGCATGTTTGTTCCATGTCATATTATGCAAGTTGTTTCATGTACCAATTGTGACTCCTTTTTTTGGTATGATGTATACATGGTACCAGTCTCAGAGTGGACTCATGTTTGTTTAGTACAAGCAGCTTGTATAACTCATCTGCTACCAGCCTGAGTTGATTTCTCTCTCTCAATCAGCTTCATTGGGCTGATACCATCTGTGGCACCGATCTCAGAGTGGACTCAATGTTTGTTTAGTACAAACACAGCTTGTAGAGCTCATCTGGTACCAGCCTGAGTTTATCTCTCTTTCAATCAGCTTCATTGTCCTGGTACCATCCATGGTACCGGTCTCAGATTGGACTCATGTTTCTCTAGTACAATCAGCTTGTAGAAAGCTTATCTGGTACCAGACGGAGTTGATTTCTCTCTCTCTCTCTCAATCATCTTCATTGGCCTGGTACTGGTCTCAAAGTGGACTCATGTTTGTTTAGTACAAACTGCTTGTTGGTACCAGGCTCAAAGTGGACCCACCTGGTACCAGCCTAAGTTGATTTCTCTCCCTCTCTCTTTCTTAATCAGCTTCATTGATCCAGTACAGAATTGTGGAATGGCAGCATAGTTGAATAAAATTGTTTAGCCCACCTCTGGTACTGACAAAGCTCGTTTCCTAAAAAATTTACATAATTGAATTTTTACTTCCTCTAAAATTGGCGTAAATAAACAAACTAATTTAGGTGTCTAACTTGACTCACTAATCCAGAAAAGACACTTGGCTTGAGAAAGATGCTACATACTACAAGCATCCCCGTATCACAAAGTAAAAGAAGAGGGATTACTAAATGCGAGACGAAATTTTTTAATGATTTCAGTAATTCTCTGGCATCGCAAGCTATCATAGTATAATTATTAATTAATATATTGTCTTCTTTGTAAGATGTAGGTTCCAAATTCAGTCATGTAAGTATGTAACCACCACATGTAATTGGGAAAATTAGAATGAATCCATGCTATACTTTACATATGAGTTATAATTACCGAAAGCATGTACCTCAATCATTTAAGAGTTGTTTTTGTTTGAGATTCATTTCACCATAGGCATACAAAACAAGTACATCTATTCCTGAGTACAGATTCATAGCACGTCTGAAACAAACCAACAAAGATCATTACAAAGGAATGTATAATGCCTGAGAAAGATGCATAAATATTTATATTAACAACATAACAGAACACTGCAACTCCAAATAACAAGAATTGAAATAGTTAGGGTTTCTCCTTGCACAGAGCCCCAAAAACACAAGCATATATTATAACATAAAAGTAAGAGAATGATCCATCAAACAAAAACAATTATCAAACTTGTCAAATAATACGTAGAATGATCGACAAACTTGGTGGATTATAATTTTTCCTATGGTCTTTACAAGTGAACCCAAAATCGTGACCACCTTACCGATCTGTTCTTTACTTCTCCTTTTAACCCTTATCTCCACTGTCTCAAGAAATTCATGCTGAAATGAATTGTTTCTCAGCAGTGCTTCTTTTGCAGTAACTTTACGCAGCTTTGGTGGTAGACAATACAAAAGTTAGTAAGATAGATGAAAACAATATAAAATAATGAAAGTCTAATGATAGTTCATAATAAAAATTACATATTGCATACATAAATTACATGGGGTCTATTTAAACGCTTTATACAAAAGAATGTATACAACCAAACAAAAATGCATACAATTATATTAACAATGCAACTGATCACCACAAACTCCAAACAAGATAAATTAAAATAGGTAGGGTTCCATGCACCGAACCGCAAAAAGTAGGATTATACCACAAAACATATATAGCTAGCAATAAGCACTACGTGTTCACCTTGCACGGAATCACAAAAACACAAGTTTTCTTTGTAATATTCTAACTTAAAAAGTAAAAGAACAGATGATAGCTAAAGACAGCATCCATTCATTGATTCATCAAACTAAAACAGTTCTCAAAGTTGTCAAACGATTTGAAGAATGATTCTCAAACTTAGATGATTATAATTTTTCCCATGGTCTTTACAAGTGCACCCAAAGTTGCGACCACCTTACTGACCGTTTCTTCACTCTCAATTTTAAACCTTATCTCCACTATCTCGAGGAATTCACGTTGAAATGAATTTTCTTCTTGTGCATTGACATCACTCTGCTTTGTTGGTGGACAATAAAAAGTTAGTGAGATAGTAAGTTGCCACGATTCTTGTGCATTTTGTGCAAACAAGAGATCAATCAATAGAGTACTCAATATTCAAATTCTCAAAATTAAAATATGCATATATACTTAAGCCCATTAATTGCCCAATTGCAAACAAAATATAAGTTCTCGTTATCTGTCCTTAGAATTTGCACAAATATGCTCATGCAGTACCATACTCGCATGTATGGTAAACTGTTAAGGCTATATACATACTATTGTTCAACTTTTGAGTGATGATGTACTTAATTAATAATCTTCAAGAAAAATAATAGAAAAAATAAATAAACATGAGACTGGTTACACTGGTACCAGAAAGATGCTACTACATCAATGACACTATATTAGGTACAATACTAAAATGTCAGCATCTTGCCTACTACCCCTCCTTTCCCCAACAGAGAGAGATATTCTTGGCAGCCGCTGCCAAGTTTTTCGAGAGAGATATAGAGGGAGAAAGAGGGAGAGAGAGAGATATTACATGACGTGCAACGATCTTAGATAGTCGAAGCAGGTAGAATCAATAAAGTTTGATCCTGTTAACTAATTTTGAGATAATTTTGTATAGAAACGAAGAAATGATATTATTTCCAACAACGAAGAGCAAACAGCAATTCGTGAAGTTCAGTACATTTTTTGCATAATCTCTCTCCACAGGAGTATTAGCCTTATAAAGGCGATCTAAAATGTAAAAGAAAGTAATTAAAATGGATGCATAAAACATTAGATTTATTCTAGGCTGAACATGTCAGCAAAAGAAGCTGATGTGGAATAACAAACTTCAGCGGAGGTGGACGAACGTTATAACAACTCTGGAAATGTCAGTGCCTTTGTCTATTGGTTCCCCTCCAGTTCTCCCTCCTCTCCAATCGTCTCTGTTGTAGGTATTGGACCCATATTGTCAGACTCAGAGACCAACCCTGCCCCCTTTTTGCTATCAACTGACAAGGGTCCACTCGCAGAGTTATCGTCAATAAAAGACCCCTGCCCGAACTTCCTGACCCGGCTGCCCTGAGTCCCTTCTTCTTCACTTAAATGGTTCTTTCCAACGGTAACCCCCAAATTCATTCCTGTTCGTTGCATGACGGAAGTTCAAGACAAGCTTCTTTAAATTAGGCGAATGCTGGAGAAAGCAAGTCAGTAAATTCCAACCATAACTTGTATCATATAACCTGAGTTCCAAGGTCTTTAAGTTATTAAATCTTGGGCAGCTTTGAATATTTTTGTCGAGTAATCCCTACAAATAAGAAAAAAAATGAATTTTGTTTCCAAGAGGACAAGATTTAAAGTTCCAAAAATCATATGGTCCCCTTGAAGGTTCTCTTTTGAAAAACCAATATTTCGACTTCAAGGTTAAAAAGAACACTTATGCCAATACTAAAATTAATTTACTAGAAGGTGTAACATCAAAAGATTGGATCTCCCCTCACCCCAAAAAAATAATTCAAAACCACACTGAACCAAGTCAAACAAGATGCAACCCGACTATTTCACACCCGGCCATGTTGTGTTGCACTCAAAATTAAGCATACCAGGATACTGTGAGAAATTATATAGTCTTAGACTTGTAACATTTGAAAGACCCCCAAGAAGATTCAGTTCCTTCAGTCCATTGCAAACCATAATTTGGAGGTCTACTGTTACTAGAGATGACATGTTCTTCAATGTAATTGATTTTGTACAACTGGACAACAAACAGGAATGTGTATTCAATTTCTTCAGCATATTGGAGTTAATCTTGTTAATCGTCAATATACAACCATCCAGGACCAATCCTTCAACGACAGAGCACCCCAATAGAAGCATTTTTATGAAATGATCCCCGATGTGCATATGACCAAGCTCTAGTTTTTTAAGAGAAGAGAGGTTTATAGATTTAAGTTGGTGTTCACATTTATGATAATCTGTCACTGAGAACAATGACATCTCCTTTACTGATCCACAATTGAAGAGTGAATCAGACAAGTTCAAGATATCACGTGTATGCATGTAAATATAGATTATCTGAGGCATGCAAGCAACTGCATGATTAATGAATTCTTCAACCGCGCGATGTTTACTTTTAGTTATAAACCGCCATGTTAGTTTAAATATATACAATTAATGGTGAGAAACCTCTACTGTTTAGTACACCTTGAATGAACCGTAGAAATTTATCCTCATTGTCAAACCCAGAAATACTGTAGTTAACGTCTAGAGTATCCATAGAAGTCCAAATATTTGTCCATCTTTTGGACAATATGCACGTTTGTACTGCCTCTCTCGTTTTCAGGCAAATTACTTATTCTGTCAATGGCCAGATCTCCACCATCCATATTTAATTTTACCCTTCAATGAGGCAGTTGTCTGTGTTGAAATACAGGAAAACAACAAACCAGACATAAGTTATATCAAATGTAGAACAAGACACATGAATGATGATATACCTTAGCTGATGATGATATATATAATGGCGCAATATAAAAATACGCTCGCATAATTGCTCATTTCCAAATCACCAGGACCAACTATAACTGAGCAAGGTTGCATTCGAGAAGAAGAGAGAAGACATAGAAAGAGAAAGAGAGTGGTACAATACCTATATTCAAATCGAGTTTGAGAACTCTTGGAAAGTACCAGAAATCTGAAATCTGAAATCCGAAATCCTAATTAAACCCTAAACCCTAACTTTTTTTTTTTTTGACAAAAAAAGCCCTTGTCGTGGATACGAGGAACCTGATTTTTAATTTAAGAAAATGAAACATTAAAATTAGATCTCTAAAAATATAATACACAAAATTAGATATTGAGGAAGGTTGTAGTTCACAGTTTCGACTCTTAATATATTTTTTTTAAAACTTGACTTTTTTTTAAGAAAATGATATTTTTTTTAGGTCGCAATTTTTCTTATTTAATTGATCCGAAGAAATACCACTCTAATTTTATCTTTACTGATAGATTTTGCAATACGCTTCAATACACACTTTTCAATATCTCCAACTCCTTGTCATGTTTTATTTTGCAGTGACATTCAAGAAAAACTGCAAAAGTGAAAATTTATTGAAAAGTTCCAAGGCCATTAATATAGACAGAATGCAAAATATGCCCTCAATTACACATCCCCTCAAGATGCATGTGGTAGGGTAGGGTTCCATGCACCGAACCGCAAAAAGTAGGATTATACCACAAAACACACCTAACAATATGCACTACGTGTTCCTCGCAATGGAAACACAAAACATGAGTTTTCTTTGCAATATTCTAACTTAAAAGTAAAAGAACAGATGATAGCTAAAGACAGAACATCCATTCAATGATTCATCAAACTAAAACAGTTCTCAAACTTGTCAAACGATTTGAAGAATGATCGACAAACTTAGATGATTATAATTTTTCCTATGATCTTTACAAGAGCACCCAAAGTCACAACCACCTTAATGATTGTTTCTTCACTCTCAATTTTAAACCTCATCTCCACCACCTCAAGGAATTCACGTCGAAATGATTTTTTTTCTGGCAACGCTTCTTGTGCACTAAAACACTGCTTTGGTGGTGGAAAATAAAAAGTTAGTAAGATAGTTGCCACAATGCTTATGCATTTTGGACAAACAAGCTATCAATCAATGGATTGCATCCTCAATATTTAAATTCTTAATATTAAAAGATGCATATACCTAACTAAGCCCATTAATTGCACAATTGCAAAAAGAAATATTAGTTACGTTATCTGTCATCAGAATTTGCACCAATATGCTCCTATAGATACTCGTATGTATGGTGATCTTGAGTGATAATGTACTAAAGGCATCCCTCTCATTTTTGGTTGCCCCTAACTTAATTAATAAGCTTCTAGGAAAAAATCAGAATGAAAATAAATAAATGAACACGAGACTGGTACCAGAAAGTTGTTACTAAATACACAACACTATATCAGGTACAATACTGAAATGCTGACATCTTGCCTACTACCCCTCCTTTCCCCAACAGAGAGAGAGAGAGAGATTCTTGGCAGCCGCTGCCAAGTTTTTTGAGATATATATATATATATATAGAGAGAGAGAGAGAGAGAAAACAAGTCACTAAATTCCAGTCATAAATCGTCTCAAATTCCCCAAGTTCCAAGCTCGTTAAGTTATTTAACATCGGGCAGTTTGGAATATCTTTGTTGAGTAATCCCTACAAATAAGGTAAGAATGATTTATTTATTTTTTTCAAAAGGGAACAAGATTTCAGTTTTGAAAAACCATATGGTCCCCTTGAAGGTTATTTTTGAAAAACCAATATTTTGACGCCAATGAAGATGCAGCCCCACTATTTCACACCTCTGGTGTGATTCACTCAAAATTAAGCATACCAGGATATAGCAAGACATTGTACATAGAGCCTTAGACTTGCAACATTTGGAAGACCGGCGAGAAGATTCAGTCCTTTGTCAGCATATGAAATTTCAAGGTCTGCCTTTACAAGAGATGACGCATTATTCAATGTAATTGATTTTGCAGATAAGCCTAACAAACATTCCTTCATAGTCAGTTTCTTCAGAACATTGGAGTTAATCTCGTTAATCATCAAAAGACAACTTGTCAGGACCAATTCTTCAAGGACAGGACACTCCAATAAAAACATTTTTATCAAATCATCATCAATGGAGGTATGACTAAGCTCCAGTTTTTGAAGAGAAGGGAGGTTTATAGATTTAGGTTGGCTTTTCCATAAACTATAGTCACCTAACAATGACATCTCCTTTATTGATCCACAATTGAAAAATGAATCAGGTAAGTCAAAGATATTGTGTGCACGTGAGTAAATATAGATTACCCGAGGCATGCAAGCAATTGCATGATTAATGAATTCTTCAACCATGCGATGATTGCTTCTAGATCTAGACCGCCATGTCAGTTTAAATTTATCCAATGGTGAGAAACCTCTACGGTTTAGTACACCATGAACAAACCGCAGAAATCTGTTCTCGCAGCCATAGCCAGAGTCAAATTCCAGAGTATCTATAGAAGTTCAAAGATCTGTCCATCTTTTAGACAATATACACGTGCGCACTGCCTCTTCGGTTGTCAACAAGGAGAGTACTTGTGTTAGAAGTGGATCGGGCAAGTTGCTTATTCTGTCAATGGCAAGATCTCTGCCATCCATCTTTTATCCTTCAATGAGGCAATTCGTCAAACACCTCACATCCACGATGTCTTTGCTGAAATGTTGAAATACAAAAAAAAGAACAAACCAGCCATGAGTTACCTCCAATGTAGAACAAAATACATGAAGTGCTAGATATAATTCTTCAAAACTATTCTCTTGACAACTAGGTATGTACGTTGTAATATCACCACCAAATTACCCACAAATCAGAATGCCAAATTATCATCACAACTAATACAAAATTGCACCAGTGGGGCATAAAGAGGAAATTGGCCTGAATTCAAAACTTGCACAAACTTGGGAAATTATCAATTTACCACATATTGTTACTCATAATGATCATAAATTTTTACATAGAACCACTAAATTTTGACAAGAATAAAAAATGCATCAATACAAAAATATTTCACTGAAAAGTGGATGAGACCTTGATATTTCTTCAGATTCGTGAAGAAAAATGCTCAATTGCACACTTCACTGTTTAGAAATGACATAGTGGCCTCAATCAACACTTATTGCTTAAATTCTACCAAAAGAATTAGAAATCAGCTTTATTTTATTTCTTTTCACAACATTTAACACACCATATGTCCATGCTTTTAGAAATCACTGACAAACACAAACACAAACACAAACACAAACACAACCGCAACTAAGCAGGGTCGCATCAGAGAAGAAAGAGGAAGGGTACCGTACCTATAATCGAATCGTCCACTTGACCAAAACCGGAAGAATCGTAATCGTAAGAATCACTGGCGGTTTTTGAGGCCGCAATTTTGCTTATTTTAGGTCCAGATTTTGAGCAGAAAAAGGAGAAAAGAGAGAGGGAGAGAAAAACTTAATTCGTATCCTCTGCATTAACTCAACTTTAGAGTTAATGCAGAAAGAATCTGGACGTCCGATCCGTGTTGGCACGAATATTAAAGATGCTCTGTTCCCACCTCGGGCCGGATTGGCCTGGATCCTGATCAGACAGTCCATATAGATTACCTCAAAAAATTGAGTTAATGTAGAAGATGGGGACTCAGAAAAAGTTGGGCTATAATCAGAAACGCCAGATTCATATTGAAGAGAGTTACAGCTTGAATTTGCCTTTAAACTATCTCTCTCTCTGTTTTTTTTTTTGCTCCTTCCTCTAATATTTATTATTAGTATTTTTTGGATTAGGAAACAACTCATAAAGAAAAAAAATATTTCGTTGATTTTCTTATAAAATTAAATTGGTCTACGACCTTTTATTTGTACTAAATTGCTACCGTATCTTTTTTTTTTAAAAAAAAGAAAAAGAAAACTATGTATGTCCCTGAAGTTTTATTTGCATCAAATCAGTTCATCAAATTTTGAAAAAAAAAAAATAACGAGGAAGATTAAAAGTTTTCATTTTATCTGTCTTCATAATGAATCGTTGCCGCCTATTTAATTTTTTCATTTTTTTAATACTATGGATAAAAATATCCGTGAATTTGACCAATTATATTTTTAGATGAGGAAACACTCAAATTATACATAATTTCATTAGAGCACTGAGGTGGAAAGAGGAATACGTTCCCTTTTTTTCAATTGAAACTAAGTGTTGCTTTAAGGAAAAATTAATTTTGTTTACAAAAAATTGTATATTTGTTGATAGTCAACATTTTTAGTTTTTGTCCATATTTTTGTTCAAAAATTATTTTTCAGGTGTTTTGAATATATTAAAAGTATTTTAGTTATTTTCTTATATTGTGTATATTTGAAAGTTTCACAATAAAAAGAGAACATGTTGGTATTTTAATTCATGCATATAAATTCAATTTTTCATAATTTCGATTAAGGTATGCCCATATATGTTGATAGCCAACTTCTGTTACTTGGTTTACTAAATAAAAATAAATAAACCAAGCAATTCATTCTCTTGCTATTTGTAAATTGCTCTTTTTGAGGGCTACGTGATGTTATGAATTATTTCATGCAAAAATGCGAAATGTTGTCAAATAAATATCTTATCTGTAGTCGATGAGATTGTCTCATCACTAACAACAAAATTCAACTTTATTTACAATTTTATACTTCTTGTAGTAAATATTTGCTGTTACCAACTTTTATATCTATGGAACACATCTACCGTTGTCAATTAGCTATATATTTTACCTTATAAAGCTTACATATTTGTCGTAATATCTCTTATATGAATATAAAGTATGTTGGTGTTTCATTCATGGGCGATTCTAACTAGACGAAATTGGGTAGCCCCTGATTTGCAATGATTTAATAGCTAAATCGGGTTTCTAAAGCAAGAGTTTCATCACCTGCTAATTTGAAATCATGTTAAGAGAAAATGTGCAAAGTAAACTGCTAATTTGAATTAAAATTAATAAAAAAATTGAGCATAAGCTTGATGTAGGTTAATTATTTACATCACTAGCAAACAAAAAAAAATACAAAAATTCTCATGATGATTCAATCATGAACTTATATGCACAAATGAGATCAATTTGCACCAAGATGACTCAACCATAAACTTTAAAGTACTCTTAATGAGTATGGCTATTATAACATCAGTGTCATCTCAGTATATATAACACCAACTCCAAAACTTATCAAATCGAGTTCAAATAGTGAATCCAAATCGTTCAAACCGATCTACTTCATTAGTTGTACATTTACATTTAAAATTTATAAGTTTTTGAGTTTATTTGATATCAAATCAAGCGGTCAAATGTGTGAGTTTTTAAGTTAATTTTAATACATTCATTTTTCAATTTTTTTGCCGCTTGATTTGATACTAAAATAACTCGAAAATATAAAAAGTTTGCATGTAAACGCATCACTCATAAAATAAATTGGTTTGAACGGTTTGGATTCACCATTTAAACTCGATTTGATAGATTTTGGAGTTAGTATTATATAGACTGAAATAACAATGATGTTATATTAGCCATACTCAACTTTAATATGCAATAGCACTTGCATCAACAGTACTGGTACAGTACAATTAATCCTGATTTGGAAGGCCCAAATCAATAGGACTTGCAACAACAGTACTGGTACAGTAAAATTAATGCTGATTTCGAACACCCAAATCAGATCCGATAAATTTTGGAAAGGAAAAGACATTAAATGAAAACAACTCGTTGGTAGGCTCTTGGTTAGTTACTGCTGCTGCTGGGAGGAAGGAGAGATGGAGAGACAGAGATGTGCAAAAGGGAAAAAAATTAATGATGCGCAAAATCAAAAGATTTCCATGCTGCAGTGCATCTCAATTAATGATGTCAACCTTGGAATAGTTTTTCCCTTTCAAATTTCAAGCAAGTGTCATACTCACCAAACATTATTAAAAACATCTAAAGACTGCACATTTAAAAATTAGATATATATAAGATAGGATTGCTTACCCATCCACAACGAAGTAGCCAAATATTCCATTGCTTCCAAAGAATTAAAACATGCCAGCATAAAAAAAATTATGTGTTCCGTGCATCGAGCACAAAAAATAATCTAACTAAGAACAGAAAGATAGCTAAAGACAGAGCATCCAGTCATTGATTCACCAAACTAAAACAATTCCCTAACTTGTTAAACAATTTGAAAGATGATCGACAAACTAAAGAGGATTACATTTTTTTCCCGATTTATATATTAATAGGAAATCAAAAAAATTAAAAAAATTTGGAATGGAATTGGAATATCTCAATTTGTAGGGAAGATATCATAAACTATGGCGTCCTTTCTGGTCACCATAGTTTATGGAGTCGGCCCAACAGCAACAAAAAAAATGTCTGGACACCAAAGTCTATAGTGTCCAGTTCATCTTTGTTTTTTCTTTTTTTCAGATTGTAAGAGGAATCTTTCTTTAGGCAGCCTGCAGCCCAAACAAAACATAGCCTGAAAATAGAAAAGAAGAACGAGCCCTCAGTAACATCACAAGGAAAAAAATCACACCTTATATCCGTTTCTCCACTTTCTCAAGGAATTCATGCAAAAATGAATTTTTTTCTGGCAACACTTTGATGGTGGAGAAAGCAAGCCACTAAATTCCAATTATAACTTGACTCCAATTCCCTGACTTCCAAACTCTTTAAGTTATTCGATCTCAAGCATGTTGGAATACGTTGGTTGAGTAATCCCTACAAATAAGAGAAGAGCGATTTTTCTCACAATGGAAAAAAAAATTAATTTAAAAAAACCATATGGTCCCCTTGAAGATTCTTATTGAAAAAAAAAAAAAAACCAATATTTAGGACTTGAAGGGAAAAAAGAACATTATGACCAGAATACCAGGACATGGCGAGTTCCACAGAGTCAGACTTGTAGCTTGAATGATGCCAAGAAGATTCCGTTCATCGTCAACATTTGAAATTTTAAGGTCTGCCGTGACTAGAGTGGACGTGTTCTTCAATGTAATTGATTTCACACGACAGGAAATCGAACATTTCTTTATAGTCAGTTTCTTCAGCACATTGGAGTTTACCTCGTTGAACATCAACCGACAACGTGTCAGGACCAATTCTTCGAGGACTGGGCAACCCAATAAAAGCATTCTTATCAAATCATCCTTGATGAGGATAGGACCAAGCTCCAGTTTTTGAAGAGAACGGAGGTTTATAAATTTTGGCTGGCTTTTCCATAAAGTTTGTTTACCTAACAATGACATCTCTTTTACTGACCCACAATTGAAAAGTGAATTAGGCAAGTTGAAGACCATGTGCGTATCCATATAAATATATATTACCCGAGGCATGCAAGCAATTGCATGATTTATGCATTCTTCAACAATGCCATGATTTCTTCTAGATCTAGACTGCCATGTCAGTTTAAAATTATTCAGTGGTGACAAACCTCTACGGTTTAGTACACCTTGAACGAACCGCAGGAATTTATTCTTGCGGTCGAAACCAGATATACGATAGTCAAATTCCAGAGTGTCCATAAAAGTCCAAAGATCTATCCATCTTTTGGACAATATGCACGTGCATACAGCCTCTTTAGGGTTCAGCAAGGAGAGTATTTGTGTTATAAGTGAGTCAGGCAAATCACTTATTCTGTCTATGGCAAGATCATCATCATCCATCTTTCACCCTTCAATGAGGCAGTTTGTCAAACACCTCATATGCGCAATCTATGTGTTGAAATGCAAGAAAACAACAAACCAGCCATGAATTATCTCCAATGTAGAACAAAAACATGAAGTACTAGATATAATCACTTATTCTTCAAAACTATTCTCTTGAGAACTAGGTATGTACCAACTAATATCACCACCAAGCTGCCCACAGATCAGAATGCCAAATTATAATCAGATTGCATATGGATTTCTTGGCCCAAATTCAAAACTTGCACAAACTTGGAAAATTATCATATTCCCATTTTTTGTTACTTATAATGAACATGGATATTTCCATAGAACCATTAAATTTTGACAAGAATGAAAAATGCATAAATACAAATATATTTCACTGAAAAGTGAATGAGACCTTGATTAAGTTTTTCTTCAATTTTTCTTTCAGATTCATGAAGAAAAATGCTCAATTGCACACTTCACTGTTTACAAATGACATAGTGGCCTCAATCAACATTATTGATAAAATTCTGCCAAAAACGATTAGAAATCAGCTCTCTTTTCTTGCTTTTCCCAACATTTTACAGATCTCCTCAAAATCACTCACAAAACACAACCAGGCGTCCATACTTTTAGAAATTCACTTTGCTACAAATAAAGCCTAAATCACAGAAACTAAGGAGGGTCGCATGAGAGAAGAAAGAGAGGAGATAGAAAGAGCAATAGTACCGTACCTATAATCAAACCGATCCGACAGATTCCAGTGAAATCGACCAATTCGGCAGAAGTTGGATATCAGGAACCCAATTCGATTTGATTTGGGAGAAAACGCATCCAATTTTGACTTGCTAGCAAGGGGCAGGAATCATAACTATTAATCAGTTTTCTCTCTGCGACACGGGGCCCACTTTTTATCTCTGACCGTTCTCTTCCAGAGCTATACTACGTTGATCACTGGGTCATATATAATTGATTAGGATTGGTGTCGTTGTTAATAAATATATAATTCATAGTAAGTATATTATTTTATATTGTCTGTATTGGGAAGTAATACTAACTGTACTTGAACTTGGAACTTTAAAAAATAGAAATAGATTTTATAAACTTATCTGATTAATTATTAATTAAATACACTCATAATGTTTCTTAAATAAAATATTATGATTAACCTTTTTCAAGCATACCAATAAACAACCTAAACATCATGTGTCTTTGATGAATGTAGAAATAACTTTGCTTTCAAATAATATCTTATTTGTCCAAGGAATATTTAATCCATATCCTATCTTTTACATATTTCTTAGAAAACAATAATATTTTTTTTCAAAAGCTATTGGCAATAAATGTGATTGTCACTCAATGAAAATGTAGTCAAGAGAAAATATACAAATGTGACACTTTATCCGAATTGTCACCTCACTTCTCTCTCTCTCTCTCTCTTTCTCTCTCTTCTCTCTTCTCTGTATGTATCTATCTCTGTTAGCTTTTAATTGGGACCGTACTATGCCTGTGTAAAACAGTTCATGCGTGTGGCCGTATATTTTATTTTGATTTGATACGGTTTCATCTTGCTACATAGCATTAGCATAGCATATTTGATACGGTTTTTAAATTTAAGTTTGTGCATTTAGGTGGTGATGAAGTGAACACCAGTAAAGCATTACACCATCAAATATTCACTGTCAAATATTTTTATTAAGCCAAGGTTTACTTAACAAAAAAATATATTTATTTCCAAAGAACTCATTTATTTTTTTATGTATGTGAACTTGTTAGTTAAAATATCATCACATAATGACTCTGATGCATACATATATTTTGTGCTAAGAGCTCAAAATATAGCAATCTCACATGGTTATGACATCATTAATTGATACAGTTGGACTCTCTCTATACAGAGGTCTCAGTTCCTATCAAGTAAATATTTGAGTTTGGATTTCTCAAATTTTGAATTTGAATCTGGGTCAATCTTGTCCAATTTGAAAATTCACGGGACATCTTTATTACTCTATAATATTCGAGTAAATGCTAAAAAATAATTCAATGTTGTCCAAACCCATACTGACACATTTTATACAATATATTGAAAAAATGTCTAATTATTTGAGAATTCGATTACCAAGTTATGTATATTTCTAACTTCATATACTATATTTTTTAATTATCAATATTATTAAATTAGTTTGATTTGACAAATAATTATCGGATATTGTTAATATTGTAAAATAATATTACTTTTGACAAATAATTCTTAGATATATTCGGAATATTTCTCTAAAACCTTTGAGCTTCATACATCTCAATATTTAATAGCATCATCTTCATAATAACAATAAACTTTTTTGTTATAAAACCGTGTATGAATGGTCCACAGGATTTTGTGAAAAATAAAAATCCTACTTGAAATCATACACAATTTTATTGCATACTGAAAAAAAATTCATGTAATTGATTTGTGCTTGTCCTGTTAGAATACATCTGTTATATTTTGAAATTTTAAAACGTGATTAATTGCTAAAATAATCTTTACACTAAATAAAATTTTCTAACTAAATTAATGATCGATCAGATTTGTCTGATTAATTTTAAACGAATATAAAATTTCGAAATATAAACGAACTATGAATTATGCACATTTAAATTTAAGAAGTTAGAAGTAAAACAAATCGTAAAAATTAGGAAAATAAAAACATACGTATTTTTCGTACGATTAATTTTACATGAAGGTTATAACTTGATTTAGTTAGAATTATGAACATTTGATATCATTTATTTATTTATGAATTATGTACACATAAGTATAAATACTATTCATTATCAAATTATTAAATCCTAGAAAATATGAATATGACATTATAAAAATATTACGAAACCTCAATTTGAATTTATAAAGGAAACATATTTTTGATCGAACAATCAAGTTATACAAACTTCTGAATTTTTAGAAACCTTTGATTTGATCAAAACACGAATCTTAAAAACATCTCATGCTTTGATTTGAATTAAATTGAACAAGGAAGGATTAAACCCCATTTGATAAAATTTTCGGATCCATACCCATCCTCTCCATTTCTCTTATCCTTCTTCTTTCACTGACAGCGGGCCCCATCTATTTCTCCTCTCCCCGTTCCCCTTCTTCTCCATTCCGCGCGAGACAGAGGCAGGCGCCCCCTTCCCCCCTCTTTGTTTCGCTGCCTCCCAAACCCCACCACCCTCCTCTGTGACTGATCCCCGGACCCCACCGATTCTCTCTCTCTCTTTTTCATTCCTTCAAAGAGAAGGAAATGGAGGGGTGCTACTGATTTGGATTTCCCCCGCTCTCTCTCTCTCTCGCTGTCCCGTCAAAAATCAGAACACCCACGCTCCTTTGGGCGAATTTATTGCGAAACGGCGAAAGTCACTGCTGTCTTCAGTCGGCAGTACTGGCTATTGCGTGTGATTTTTCCTTTTTACGAGTATAAGTCTCTCTTTCTGTCTCTCTCTCGTTGTGGTTCTTGTGCTCCCCTTTTTCTCATGTGTTGAGGCTTTGTTCTCTCTTTCTCTCTCTCGCCATTTTTCTGGTTGTGTGAGTGTTATGATTTGAAAACCCTAGCCGTGCTGTGATTGTTCGTGTTGTCGTGAATCTGCCTCTGGTGCTTTGTCGGTGCTTGGAGGCATTTTTACTTGTCGATTTGTTGTCGGATTTGAGTCGAGACGCGAGGCCTTCACCTCAGGACGACTCTTGAATTTTCTGCCTCTGATCTCTCCCTCCTAAATTGGTTGGTGAGCACCCTTTTTTTTATTTTCTGTGATGGTGCTGCGAATGAATTGAAATGGTGGCTTGCTCGGGTTGTTGATTTTCCCGGCAAGCTGATGCATGGGTTGGCCGTGCCTTGATTTTCTATGTTGCCTTGCCTTGCCTTCCTCTCTGACCTGTTGCCTTGCTTGGCTTTGTTTGTTGTTCCGGTTTTATGGTTGTGTTGCCTTGCTCTTGACCTGTTGCCTTGTTCTATTCTGTTTTGCTGGCCTTCGTGCCTTGAATTACTGGTAGTGTATGGCACTGGTTTTATCAGTATATGATTTGCAGGGGCCTTGTTGTGATTTTATGAAAATTAAGGGGTTGTTGTGCAAATTACCTTGTCTTGTGTTAATAAATTTAAAGGGAGGGGTCTCTATGCAAATCTGATGTGGATTGTAGTAATTACGGCCTTGGATTGATATATATAAATTGGACATGGGTCTCTCCCTTGCTGGGCCGAAATAACATGTGCGAAAATATAGATAAATGAATTAAAGGCTTTGGGCCTTTACTAAATGCATACTTGAATTGATAGAATTGAATTGTTCTTTGAATTGGCATGTGAAATAAAATTTTGATATTTGAGAATTTTCCAAAAGGCGTAATTGTCGGATAGAACAGGACTTTTAAAGTTTAGGTTGTATAAGGAATCAAACTAAAACATTCCAATATATTTAAAATAAAATAAAAGTTTCATAATAAGTTTTTAAATTAAAACATTTCTTTTAAACTCAAGTTCATAACTAAATAAACTCGACATTACTTGCTTGTTGGATAAATAAATTCGACATTAATTTTTTCAAACATAGCTCTCAACGAGGACTAATTTTTGCGTCATTTTGTCTTGTTATTTTGAATTAAATATTTATTGCCTTATTTCTCAAGATGATATTTCTTGTTTGAATATTTTAAACCTCTCAAAAAGTTTCATTTTTTAATCTATATTGTCTTAAATGATTCAAATGTCGATGTCATTCCAAAGTTCGATATTGACATCATATGTGTCCACCTGGTGAATTTGCCACAATAAATGAAAAAATGTTGAAATTAGGTACAGTGTGGCACATGAAAAAGAGACCATGAGTTCCAAGGCCCATTGTGCACATGCTTAGTTCTGACAAGAAAAGCAATTTCTTGTAAAATTGGTTGACTACATCGTATTAGTTTTAGCATAGTATAGATACGGATTGTCATGCATGCAGTACGAATTCTTCCCTAGCTAGATCTCTTGTTGTACCATATACAATTGTTTGTCAATATATTTATGGTTGACAATATATCTATGCTTGTCAATATATTTATGCTTGACAACCAACTGTATATGGTAAAACAAAAGACCTAGCTAGAGAAGAATCCATATTGCATGCATGACAATTCGCATCTATCTATGCTAATGCTAATGCGATGTAGTCAATTAATTTTACAAGAAATTGCTTTTCTTATTAGAACTAAGCATGTGCACAATGGGACTTGGGACTCATAGTCTCTTTTCCATGTGCCCCACTGTACCTAATTTCAATATTTTTTCATTTATTGTGGCAAATTCGCCAGGTGGACACATATGATGTCAATATCGAACTTTGGAATGGCGTCGACATTTGAAACATTTAACGCAATATAGATTAAGAAATGAAAATTTTTGAGAGTTTTAAAATATTCAAACAAGAAATATCATCTTGAGAAATAAGACAATAAATATTTAAGTTCAAAATAACAAGGCTAAATGACGCAAAAATTAGTCCTCGTTGAGAGCTATGTTTGAAAAAATTAATGTCGAGTTTATTTAGTTATGAACTTGAGTTTCATCACGTCCTTGGAAGTGACAATGCTAAAATTATACGCTTCATCATTTATAAAATAATTCATAACCTGATATTTGGTCACAAAAAAAAATTAATACTTCTCGAATATGGGTTTGAAAATTGTAATATGGAAAAAAAAATACCATTAAAAACAAAGTTACCTCAAGTGTTTGACAGTGGTAAATTTGTGTATTTCAACCTCTTCTATATGCTACATGGAATACTGCACAGGGTTGAGCCACAGATAATCCTCATTATATTCTGATAAAGCCTAACAAGGACCTATGGGCTCTTATTTAAAAACAGTAACAATAATTAAATCCTTGAACAGTAACCGGTACCATCTCGCAGTGATTCTAGGAGCAGGAATTTCTTGCACCCCAGGAGACAGGAGATTCGGTTCCCATGCAATAACCCTGATTTCACATGTTATATGCTATGCCTCTTGCTCTAGATCAAGCCTATATTAGGTTAACCCTGGTGTGGATCTTAAGAAAGATCCACAAATAGATCCGAATCCAATTTCAACGATGCATGACTTTCATTTTTAAGCAAATATATTATTGAAAAACCTGATTTGACGTTATGCAACATGCGCTACAAATTTATATCTATATTTCTAAAAGGACAAACAATTGATCTAAAGAGTTAAATAAGATCAGCTCCCTATGAAAATGTACTTGTCGTAATTAATGCTTGGTGGTACAGACAAGGGTATATAAGATACAACGATGTTGATATAATTTTAATGTTGCCAGTACAATAGTGCGCCTTGTTTATGTCTATATTATTATCTAGTTTTTGTCTATAGTAAAAAATTTGCTTAGAGATGAAACTAGGGTGCAGGGGCACCTCAGGGCTGAGAACACATGTCAACATTCCTAATAAGATTGGAATTTTTTTCCAAGGCGCTATTAATTCCAAAATTTCCTTTTATAAAATGGTAGAGACAAAAATTGGTAGTTTCGATCTAAAACAAGTTTGAACTGATTAACATGTCGTTAATCAACAATCATAGCTAATGGCGACTGGAGAGGAGGACACACTGTTGTTATGGTAATAGTTATGAACTTATGAGTCTTACGACATCTCAACAGTAAATTGGGCCTTAAACCATTTCTTCATTTTCCTTCTCTAATTTTTTAGAAACATTGCATAAAGAAAATAAATAATATATTTTGATCACTTAAAAAAAAAATTAAAAAAAGTATGAGGTTTAAATGTATTCATTTTATCAGTCTTCATTATGATTCGTTGCCACTATTTATTTATTTTTATTTTGTTAATACTATGAATAAAAAAAATCTGTGAATTTCACCGATTATATTTTTAGCGAATTAATTTTTTTTTTTCGTTTCTTAAATAAAGAAAAAATTAGAATGAGAAAACACTTTCAAAATTTGGTTTCGTTTTAAGATGGGAAGAGGGATACGATAAAATTGGTTTCGTTTTAAGAAAATATTGTGTTCGCCCAGCTATATCCATCAATGACTATTTAAAATTTTAAATGTTCACAAAAGTGTATATATGTTGATAGTCAAATGTTGTTGGTTTTTGTGCATATTTAGTTAAATGTCCGTGCAGAAATATTTTTTTTCTATTTTTTTTTAATTTTTAAATACCTTTCTACACAAACTTTAGTTAAATGTCCGTGTAGAATTGTCCTTTTTATTTTTCTTTTTTTTGGGCGAATAGCTTCTAATTTTGTTAGTCATTTAAAATTAGAATTCTAAAACAAAGAAACATTAAACAGAGGTTTTTTGAACTCATAATTCCAAAACTATACAACAGTATAAATAATTTATGTACACTAAATTATACAAAATTATACACTAAATTATACAAAATTTAAATTGAAACCGCCTTGTCCACATACATCTGACATCGTCGATCTGCTCCTTGGTGTAACACTTTTGCTTTGGTCTATGCTACAATTATAATTTGATATTAGTTAGTAACAAAAAAATGTAGAAGATTACAATTCATGCAACATATATATATATATATAGAGATGGGCTATGGTGCATTGCAATGCATATGCCATGGTGTGCATTGGACCATAAATCACCGATTCAAAATCCAAATGACCGATCCAAACCGTTCATCTTGTTCTCCATATTAATATGGGCTTGGAGACCAAATTTTACATTTTTTGGAATTTTTTTACTATTTATTAAGCTACTTTGAAAATCGCTGATCCAACGGTGGCTTCTGATTTTACTGTTCCAAACAGTCACCGTTGGATCAGCGATTTTCAAAGTGGCTTAATAAATAGTAAAAAAATTCCAAAAAATGTAAAATTTGGTCTCCAAGCACATATTAATATGGAGAACAAGATGAACGGTTTGGATTGGTCATTTGGACTTTGAATCGGTGATTTATGGTCCAATGCACACCATGGCCTATGCATTGCAATGCACCATAGCCCATCTCTATATATATATATATACAAAGCCTTTTGTAAATGCAATCTCATATGATAAAACATAACATATACTCCTTGGGATCCAATATAATGTTTGTATAAAAGTTATATTCTTACCACTTAGTAACCACATGAACAAGCTTTGACCCAAAATTCGGTAAGTTGGGCTCAAATTGCCAAAACTATTGGTTATGATGTAGTTTGAACCGAAATTTCATACAAACTAAGGCGTATTAGATCTAACGTATCAAAAAATGAGCTTCCATGTGATCCATGACATGATGCCTCTTGGTTAAAGGTCTCCAACATATTGCATCTCCAATAAGAATCCCTTGATCAACATATATGTGCATACATAATAGGGAATACAAATTATCCTTTAAAATTTTTATCCAAAATTATAAGAAAATATTTATATATAAAATTAGTTAAATCTGTCTAGCTTTTATACGAACCATTGAAAATCAATTTCGTAAAAAAAAAATATTGCATCTTATATGAATTTACGATGGCTTTGATACCAAATGATAGTCTTAATAATTCATGACGTGTTTTGCAATTAAAAAAACACAAACAATCCAGAATTCGTAAATTCAAAATAAAATAACAAAGTAATTTAAATTTTACAGTTCTGAAGTGCAGACATCTTTAGGCGGAAGCGTTAGTACTGATCTTCAACCGTTTTTCTCAGATCTGATGATGAATACCTTAGACGTTTTCTTTACTTCTCACTTTTAAAAAATGGTCCATATTACACTAATTATTTACATTATCTTAACAAATCAAGCATGCATGCATTAATTAATAATTGACCTAAATAAGCAATAATAAGCTAGTAACAGAAAAGAGAAATATATATATATATATATATATATATATATATATATATATATATATATATATATATATAGAGTTAGGCTGGGGTGCTATGGATAGCATAGTGGCCTCCCGTGCTACGGCTCAATATTCGAGTTTTCAAAATCCAAACGGTCGATCCGAACCGTTCATCTTATTCTCCATATTAATATCTGCTTGGAGACCAAATTTTATAATTTTCTGAATTTTTTTACTATTTATTAAGCCACTTTGAAAATCGCTAATCCAACGGTTTTACTGTTTTGTGCAGCCACCGTTGGATCAACAATTTTGTAAAATACTTAATAAATAGTAAAAAAATTCAGAAAAATGTAAAATTTGGTCTCCAAGCAGATATTAATATGGAGAATAAGATGAACGGTTCGGATCGACCGTTTGGATTTTGAAAACTCGAATATTGAGCCGTAGCATAGATGCCACTATGCTATCCATAGCATCCCAGCCTAACTATATATATATATATATATATATATATAGATATATATATATAGAGATGGGCTATGGTGCATTGCAATGCATAGGCCATGGTGTGCATTGGACCATAAATCACCGATTCAAAATCCAAATGACCGATCCAAACCGTTCATCTTGTTCTTCATATTAATATGTGCTTAGAGACCAAATTTTACATTTTTTGGAATTTTTTTACTATTTATTAAGCCACTTTGAAAATCACTGATCCAACGGTGACTGTTTGGAACAGTAAAATCAGAAGCCACCGTTGGATCAGCGATTTTCAAAGTGGCTTAATAAATAGTAAAAAAATTCCAAAAAATGTAAAATTTGGTGTCCAAGCACATATTAATATGGAGAACAAGATGAACGGTTTGGATCGGTCATTTAGACTTTGAATCGGTGATTTATGGTCCAATGCACACCATGGCCTTTGCATTGCAATGCACCATAGCCCATCTCTCTCTCTCTCTCTCTCTATATATATATAGATATATATATGTATAGAGAGAGAGAGAGAGAGAGTAAGGCTACGCTACTTCGCGAATTAAACGGGTTGTTTTAATTCGCGCTCATATCTCTAGTTTCGAAGTCCAAATAGCCGATCCAAACCGTTAGATGTTTAATCTATATTAAAATGTGCTTGGAGACCAAATTTTACATTTTTTGGAATTTTTTACTATTTATTAAAATGGTTTGAAAATCGTTGTTTTTTAATGGTGCAGAATTTTAATAAAAACAATAATTTTCAAACCATCTTAATAAATAGTAAAAAAATTCCAAAAAATGTAAAATTTGGTCTCCAAGCACATTTTAATATAGATTAAACATCTAACGGTTTTGATCAGCTATTTGGCCTTCGAAATTAGAGATATGAGCGCGAATTAAAACAGCTCTTGTAATTCGCGAAGTAGCGTAGCATTACTATATATATATATATATATACATGACTAAGCTTAGCAAGATAGAGAGGAGAAATACAAATTAACTTTAAAGATCTCAGATCCTAGCTCCTTGTGAACAAAAATCAGAATGACACTGTTGGAAGGGGAGAGAGAGAGAGTATTAATTGATCAGAACGGCGCTGCTGGAAGGAAAATGTCTTTTATATAACCAAAACCCTAGAGTAACCTTTCTACACGGATTTTTTACTTAAAAATCCGTGTAGCTCTCTCAAGGCTTTCTATACTATTATTTAAACAAAAAATCGTGTACAATTTTCACCTTTCTACACGGCTCTTTATTAAACGTCCGTGTTGCTCTCTCAAGTTTTCTACACTGCTATTTAAACAAACATCCATGTACAATTCTTACTTTTCTACACGGTTCTTTAATAAATATCCGTGTAGCTCTCCTAAGGCTTTCTACACTGTTATTTAAATAATAATCCGTGTACAATTCTTAATAAATGTCCGTGTAGCTCTTTCAAGGCTTTCTACACTGATTCTTTAATAAACATTTGTGTAGAGATCCCACAGATATTTCGGGCTTCCAAAAAATTACAATTTCTCCACGGTTTTTAGGTAAAATAATCAAATCCGTGTAGAATGACCATTTTTGTAGTAGTGAGTTATACTCACCAAACTCTCTTGGTGAGCACATCACACCCTAGCCTTACTCAATAAAATTACTGTCGTCAACCTATATGCACCGTTTACTTTTGTCTAATAAAAATAATAATAAAATAAATCACTGCCAATTTAATAGCATAATCAATACTGAATTAAATAGTACAACATTTATTAATAGCTAAGTTTGGTATAAACGAAAAAATAACATTCGTGCTAGGGGTGTCAATAGGTACGGTACGGGTCGGGTGGAGGCATTTTCCTATCCATACCCATTAAAATTGACTTTATCCATACCCTACTCATACTCATTAAAAATTGATTTTACCCTACCCTACCCTTATCCGTTAATGTTATAGGATAACAGTAGCGGGTAATAACAGATATTACTAATATAATAATTAGTTATATTATATTTTACAAATTAAACATCAAAAACTCATTAATTTCACATATATGTAATTGTATTTTTAATAAAAAATAAAAATAAATATGCAATCAATTTCAACTATATTGTTTTTCATAAAATCGAATTGAATGTATATATTTACATTTTATAATTACCCTATAGAGTAATGGATACGAAATAGTTATTACCCATACCCTTCTCCATTTGGTTAACGAAAAAAATTTCTTACCCATACTCATATCCGATAAGCTAACGAAAAAAAAACCTTACCCATTACCGCCTTATCGAATACGAAACGGATCGGGTAAACGGTTAAAAAGGTGCCATTGACATCCCTAATTCGTGCTCAATTTGACATTTTGAGATTGCTCATCCGCTGATTCCGCTCGTCTATGTTTATAACTGGTTTGGACATGGTCCACCGTAAACCATTTATATTTTCAAAATAAAACAGTACAACATTCATACACCAAGTCTATACAATATTTTATAAAGATTTAACCTCCTCCATTCTGAGACGCGATTTTCCCAAATCGTTTCTGCTGTCGTTACCAAAAATCCAAAATTGGTCCAATTGAATCACCGAAACAATGTACTTTTGCTCTAGAAAGAAGAGAATGAGTGACAATTTGATCATTTGTTTCGATTGCACTTCAATTTTATCGATTTTCTGTACATTACTTATATAGCCGAGTTAACTTGGGAAAAATCGACGTAACTTGGCTTGACTCGGTCGGAAACTCGGCCGAGTTAAGCACTGTTCATCCGAGTTTTTCAGCAAAACTCGCATTAGCACGAAAATTGGGTAAAAGTAAGCCTGGTCCAGTCCGATTTCGAGTTGACTCGGAATCGGCCGATTTCTGGAACCATGCCAATGATAACCAATGATATATATCCTAACTGTCTTTGATACCCAAATAACCATGGTTGGCAAAATGGAAAACATAATCGGTTACTCGACCAGAGAATCAAAATCGAATGAATTGGTCCGAATCGGTCATATCCATAATTTGGAAAATCGGCTGAATCCAAGTTAACACGACCAAGTCAGAACAGTATCGGTCGGATCCAAGTGGATATTACCCAAGTTTCTTGTTTGGGCGTTTTTTCCGTCAAAAATCAGTTGAATCGGATTGACTTGCCGATTCAACTGATTTTTAATCCAAATTAGGCCCCTTTTTCACTTAGGAACCGATTTTCAGTCTCTCTTTTCTCTCTCTGTCATTTTTTTTTCTTCCTCTCTCAAAGTCGAGATGCTTGGTGTATGTTCGAGAAGAAACTCTTCTTTATCTGTTTAGACTTGGTGTATGTACACCATTTTTTGGTGATACCGGATTACACTATATTTTCAAAGTTCAAATAGTCGATTCAAATCATTAAACATGATAGATATGTTAAAATGTGCTTGCAGATCAAATGTTACATTTTTTAAATATTAATAAATAGTAAAAAAGTTTCAAAAAATGTAAAATTTGATGTGCAAGCACATTTTAATATATCTATTATGTTGAACGGTTTGAATAGACTAATTAAACTTTGAAAACTTTGAAAATTGAGAGCGTAATTCGGTGTCACCAAAAAAGGTGTAATTGAGTCCCTCTTGTGAGGGATCCAATTACACCGTTTTTGGTGGCACCGAATTACACTCTATATTTTCAAAGTCCGAACAGTCCATTCAAACCGTTCAACATGATTGATATGTTAAAATGTGCTTGCAGATCAAATTTTACATATTTTTGAATTTTTTTCCTATTTATTAAGATGAGTACAAAAATTCAATGGTCTGAATATAGCGATTTTGTTAAATACTTAATAAATAGTTAAAAAGTTTAAAAAAATGTAAAATTTGATCTGCAAACACATTTTAATATGGGTAAGGCTACGGTGCTATGGGTTGCATATATAGAGGGCTACGGTGCTATGGCTCAATATTCGAGTTTTCAAAATTCTAACGTTCGATCCGAACTGTTCATCTTCTTCTTCATATTAATATGTATTTGGAGATCAAATTTTACATTTTTTTGAAATTTTTTACTATTTTTTTAGATAGGTAGAAAATCAAATATTTGAATGGTTCAGAATTTTTTAGGTCAACTGATTTTCTATCTATCTAAAAAAATAGTATAAAATTTGGTCTCCAAACACATTAATATGGAGAACAAGATGAACGATTCAAATCGATCATTAGGATTTTGAAAACTCGAATATTGAACCGTAGCACCGTAGCTCTCTATGCAACCCATAGCACCGTAGCCTTACCCTTTTAATATATCCATTATGTTGAACGGTTTGGATCGACTATTTGAATTTTAAAAGTTTTGAAATTCAAGAGTGTAATTCGGTGTCACCAAAAAAGATGTAATTGGATCCCTCCTATATATAGACACACATATGAAAAAACAGCACTTGATCTGTATTTCAAAATATTTCAAATTAATTTCATAGTTTGACTATTGTTACATCTCAAGGAAAATAAATAAATTCACAGGATCACATGCTGAGCTGATAAAAAACAGAGACGGAGCTTACTCACATTTAATACATCTACAAGCGTTGCACCAAGACAAGTGTGCACCATTACCAGCTGAAGGAGACATAGACCTAAGACCTTCCCTTACAAGCAACCCCTGGCACAACCGAAGCATCTCAGACAAAACCGAAGCATCTCCTCACTCAGGAACAGCAGCAGGCATTCAATTAACACCTTTTTAATGACACACGCCAAAGATTCCCCTGATTCTGCCATGCACAAAGACTGTACCAATGCGACGCCTCTTTGCTTTGAACAAACCAGAGGCTTTAGTGTAAATGTAACGAGACTTGGAGGAGACAATTAATCTAGCATTGAATGTACAATTAAACTTTAGCAACCATCATTGCCCTAAAATTAAAATTAACTCAAAACAATCGCACACAACCAAACCCAATCTGAGATGACTGGCCTTGTTAAATGATGATTGGTTGGAGCATTTAGGTGATTGACAACTCTTTTATCTTGCCAGGTGGCCCAGACAATTAAGTTTACCTAGCTAACATATTGGTTAGCAGTTATACTCGATAAGATTATTAGAACTAGCTACAAGGAAAGTTAACTAATTAATATGCATATTTTCTAAGCAGACAATGTACGAGGACACAAGTCAAATTGCCAATGGCGCTGTTAGTGGAATCCGCACGGTAGCATCATTTTGTGTACAGCAAAAAGTGATTGACGCATACAATAGAAATTAAGTGTGATGGACCGATGAAACAGGGGATTAGAGAGTGATTGTACGTAGTAGTGTTTTTAAAATGAACGGCATCGAAAATTAAATAATCTTAATTCTTTTTTTGTACCAAGTACATCAAACAACCAAATTATTTTATTCAAAATAACACAAAATTAATTAACAACAACACATTATATTGTTCCAAGTACATCATTGTTTCCCTCATTGCTTGCCACTCAATAAGTGAAACCAGAATTATGTAATTTCCTTTCAGTGATCTCGTCCAACTTAATAGCCATCTCAGGCGTTATGTGGTTTTCCCAATCACCTACAATAGCTTTTCTGAACAAAGAATCATTTCGTACATTACCAATTCCCGTATTTTTGTTGATGTCGAGATCTTTCAGTTTATTAAAGCTACAGAAGTCGACAATCTCTTCCACTAGACCATTTTTTATCTCCTCCTCTGAGAAGGGGCATCCAATGAAATTTGCTAGATTCATCACACCACTAACCGGATCCTTCATCATTTCCTCGTACTTGAGGAACAAAATTTTTTGACGAGGGTGCAAGCTCTTCTTGTAATATTCCAAATTATGATCCCAGACAGGACCAAAGGGCATTTGACCCTCACAAAATAATTCGAAGGCTTGTGTAAAACGAAATGAATTGTTGAACTGTTCATTTCTTTTGATCATGTGCCAATAGGAGACTAGGACATCTTTTGGCTCCCTACAGATATAAATTATTGGACATCTTGATGTCTTGATGCTCTCTGGGAGTATTGAGTATGGCAAATGAGTTCCAAGAACTCTAGGACAAGGAAGGGTTTCGAGATACTGTTCATCTAATGTAGCATATAGTGATATTCGGTGAATGGAACACAATCATGAGGATTGAGTTTAAGCAAAGGGTGAGACAAGAAATCATACTTGTTTCGGTGCATTATAGTGAAAGTGAGGGCTTTGAGCCAAGTGGTGCCGGATTTGACAAAACTTGTGACAATTACATCATCGGGGCGGGGCTGGAAAGCTGCCTCCATCGCCATAATACCTGGAAGAAGCAGTTCTGGTTGCCAAAACCCTTTGTAATTTCGCATCGACGACATCAGCCACCCTTCTCTCTTTTCAAGTGTAAAAATTAAATGTTTGTATTTACTATCCACTTCTTCTATGCTTGGAATGTCCTTCAGGGGTCGACGAGACCTCAATATTGTTGACTTCTCTTCTACCTCATTCTTCAGAGAATTGCAATTGGAAGTGAAGGTGGAATTAGTGTTTAATGAAGGATCCGCCATAGCGATATCGGAAGCTGTAATCTTTTAATTAGGCTGATTCAAATGAATCTGCTCTATGATATATAGTACCAACCGCTCATACAAAATTTATATCATTGTATTATTTAACTGCGTTAAATAAGACTTTTAGAAATGAAATTATTAGTTGTTATTGCCAGAAAAGACTCTCAAAAGCTCAAAGGCAAGTTCTACATGACGGCTATCAGACCTGCGATATTATATGGTGCAGAATGTTGGACTACTAAAAGACAACATGTTCAGAAGATAAGTGTAGCAGAGATGCGTATGTTGCGTTGGAGTTGTGGGCATACAAGACGGGACCGCATCAGAAATGATGATATACGTGACAGACTTGGGGTAGCATCGATTGAAGAGAAAATCATCCAAAATCGTTTGAGATGGTTTGGACATCTCCAAAGGAGGCCTCCTGAAGCACCGGTGCGTACTGGAATTATAAGGCGTATCGAAAACACAAGGAGAGGCAGAGGTCGGCCACGATTGACATGGGACGAAGCAGTAAAAAGAGACTTGAAGGAGTGGAATATAGCTAAGGAGTTGGCTTCGGACAGGAGCGCGTGGAAACTAGCGATCCACGTACCAGAACCATGACCTAGTGCTGGTTAGGGATTATTTAGAGATAATATTATAGGTCTTAGGTCATAGGAGTAGGAAGTTGGAGTCTAGGATGTAAGCTTAGGACTTTGACCTCTACGATTAGGTAGAATATAGTTAATATTAGTATTAGCATTATTACTATCACTTTCACTTTCACTTTTATTTTTATTACTTATCTTTATTGTTTGATTGTGATTGAGTTTCATTTCTAGCCTGCCCCAACTCGTTTGGGACTAAAGGCTTTGTTGTTGTTGTTGTTGTTGTTGTTGTATTGCCAGCTGTACTTGATAGAAATTAAATGATGTGCAATTCTGAGGTTGTATAAATCTAGGGGTGTCAATAGATATGATACTGGTTAGGTGGAGGCATTTTTATAACCGTACCGTTATGATAATAAAAAAAATCTTTACCCTTACTTATTTTTTCGAGTGTGGTATGAATTGGGTAAACGGATAAAAAAGTGTCATTGATATCTCAATTGCTTTCGATAAAAAAATTTCAAAACAAGAAAAAAAGAAAATAATAATAATGAATATAACTAATTTGTATTATGAAAATTTAGTAAAATACAAAACTTTATTGTATCATGTATTATCTTCATACAAATATACATGGTTTTGAAACTCGAAATTAGAATCATATTAATCGGCTGGAATCGGATCAGAAACTCGAATTTTTTTGTTAGAAATTTTCAAAATCAGTGTTTTTCATTAAATAAAAAAATAAAAAATATTAGAAAAACACTCATTTTAAAAATTTCTAATAAAATAGTAAAAAAAATAATAATAAAAAAAAATTTGGCCTCCAAGCACATTTCAATATGAAGTACATGTTGATAAGTTCAGATTGACTATTTGAACTTTGAAATTAGAGATATGAGTGCAAATTAAAACAACCACTTTAATTTGCAAAGCATGGTAGTATATCTCTCTCTATATGTGTGTGTGTGTATGTGTATGTGTATGTATATGTATGTGTGTGTGTGTATGAACACATATATATATATGTATATATACATATGTGTGTGTATATATATGTATATATTTGATCTACTTCTTAATTAAATTATAAATGCTATCAATTGATTTCACAATATATATTTTTTATTTTGTTGTCCTTTATTTTAACGGGTAACAGAGTGGGATATGAGTAAGATTAACTTTAGATGGGTACGTTACGAAAAAGCATGTTTTGTTTATCGATACAGCTGCTTTTTTTAAGGAGCAATACGCCAATACATTATACACCACAATTAGCTGTCAATCCTACAGAAGTATCAATATAAAGTTTTGAATGCTTTTAATAAAAAAAGATGTCATGATTGGACACTATGAATAAAATAGACAAACCTGTTAAATTTGTAAGAGAGAATAGATGAAAGAAAATAATTTTTATTATTGCAATTTAATTTTGAATTTAATTTACATCTATCTCTATTTATAGAAGAAATTTAAAAACTAACCGTTGTTATTAATTACAATTATCAACTACTAACCACTAACCTCTATCACCTAACTTATTTATTACAATACACTACTCCCTAGTAGCCGTTATTATTCAAAAATAATAATCAGCTACTATTTTCAACAAAACCTTAGTAGGTTGGGTTATTTTATTTGGCAAGTTGTTATTGTATTTGGTTTAGTTCAATGTGAAACAATATCAATCAAATCCCTATAACGCGAGAATTGCTAATTTGCAAACGTATTAAAATACAGACCAACCAGATCACGATTACCCAAACCCAAGTGCCAGCGTAATATATAAAAATCGATAATTTGTAATACTAATAGCTATTTAAATACTAAATCTTTATTTCATGAAAAACATTTTAGTTCATTTCCATTTTACAAAAATTAGTTTTAGAAAATAGTGATATTTGAAAATAACTCAAAGTGGTATAGATAATGTTCAGTCAAAAAACAAATCAAGGATATAAACAAATAAACAATATATAAACGTTGAATATCACATTTTTTAATAGAGGTCAGGTGCAAATAGGATAGTTGATACTATTACATAAGAAACTGATACAATAATGTAGGAACGGAACTGATACAATAATGTAGGAACGGAACGGTGGTTGTAAACTCTTTAATTAATTCAATCTTGATAGTTCCTACCCTACCAAACTTAAAAAAAAAAGTATATAAAAGTTTTATACCTATCGAAATAGATAAGACAAAGTTGCATTGTAAACGTTGAATATAAACAAATAAACAATATTTAAGCATTGAATATCACATTTTCAAATAGAGGTCAGGTGTAGTTGATGCTATTACATAAGAAGCTGATACAATAATGTAGGAACGGTGGTTGTAATTAAACTCTTTAATTAATTCAATCTTGGTAGTTCCTACCCCTACCAAACTTTCAAAAAACAAAAGTATATAACATTTTTATACCTATAGAAATAGATAAGACAAAGTTGCATTGTAAATGTTCAATATAAACAAATAAACAATATTTAAGCATTGAATATCACATTTTCAAATAGAGGTCAGGTGTAGTCAGGCTTCTAAATAGCGGCGCTATAGCTTTTCCGGACCATAAACGCTAAGCTATGAGATAAAATTGCGCTAACTCAGCTACAACCGCTATAGCTATAATAGCTGACCACTATTACCGCTATATGAGACCCGCTATAGCTACCGCTATGCTACATGGTTTTTTTTTTTGCAATTTATATGGACTTCTGTACTTCTATTCTTATTTCTAATGCTACATGATCTTCTACGATAAGTATACTAAACCAAACTATATGCTTCTATTTTTATTTGTGATTTATTCTATCATTCTATATCGAGAAATATTCAAATACTAATTATTCATTTTGATTACTCTTTTTATAGTATTCGTTTGTAAAATTATTATCGTTCGTTTCAATTGAAAGCTGATTTTGATTATTATTATAATTATAAAATATTTAAATATGTATATTAACTTCATTTACCTTATAAAATTAATTGCTCATTGTCTATTATAATATGTAATATCATGAAGTATAAACTATTAAATAATGTTACCTTTTAGATTTTTTCCATTCTTATTTGCGTAATTGATAAAAAGTATAGACTTAGATTAGTTGTCATTTAGTTGTTACATCAATTCTCTAATATTGATTATGTTGGTAATTAGTAGAAATATAGAATATAAAGTTTGAAAAGGAAAAATCGCTATGTGTGATAGCTTCCGCTATAGTTACGCTATTCGCAATAGCTTTTTTTTTTGGTCTCCCCGCTATGCCGCTATAATCGCTATTTAGAACCTTGGGTGTAGTTGATGCTATTACATAAGAAGCTGATACAATAATGTAGGAACGGTGGTTGTAAACTCTTTAATTAATTCAATCTTGGTAGTTCCTACCCCTACCAAACTTTCAAAAAACAAAAGTATATAACATTTTTATACCTATAGAAATAGATAAGACAAAGTTGCATTGTAAATGTTGAATATAAACAAATAAACAATATTTAAACGTTGAATATCACATTTTTAAATAGAAGTTAGGTGTAGTTGATGCTATTACATAAGAAACTGATACAATAATGTAGGAATGGTGCATGGTTGTAAATTATTTAATTAATTCAATCTTTGTAGTTCCTACCCTATCAAACTTTGAAAAAAAAAGTATATAACATTTTTATACCTATTTCTCAAATAGATAAGACAAAGTTACATTGTAACCACTTTTCATATGCGTGCCAAAGAAGTAATTTAAATCATTTCTTTTGGTTTTGTATTCTAATTTAAATTTACAGTCATTTTCTATTTTAGTAACATATATATGAAATAGATTTACTGACATCAACAGGCCAATCCGACCCAATTTCGTCCTACTTATATACCCAGCTATTGAATTTTGGAGTGGAATAGAAAATGGATTAACAATGATTTTATTGATTGTTTTTCTATATTTTTACAATATATGTACATGATTATTTATAGACTAAAATTCTACTAGCTGTTAGGCTGTTTCCTAATTTACAGAGATTGTGTCTTAATTACAAGCTTTACTAGCCGTTGCTAATATTTAGCTAGATACGTAATCAGTGTGGCAGCTATACATTTGAATGTTATATCATTTGTTGCCTAAGTTGCCAATGATGAGTGATATCTGAGGCAAATATCTTTATTCTTCAATACTCCCCTCAAGTTGGGTTCAAATAAATTAATTAAGCCCAACTTGCTAAGTATGTTTAGATGACTGGCTTTGTCGAGTGCTGTTAATTAACGGATAGAACTTACAAATTACTCCGTTAATCTTCGTGCGGAAGCAGATCTTGCAAGCGTAGCAGTATCACTGGTTCTGCAAGGAATCACAAGACGAAGTCGGAAGCCCTGCGTTTTCCACGACCTAAGACCTTCACCTTAACAGAGTGCTTTTCTCTCTTTCTTGACAGTCTCTAATTTCGGATTTATTATCAGATGAGAGTCAGAGAGAAAATGATATGCATTGTTTATATAAAACCAATGCACCTTTTCTTAATGGGTTGGCACCTATTCATAACGGGTCGGGTTTTTAGTTTCCCATAATGGGCGTACCCTTTATTAAATCCAACATCTCCCACTCGCACAAAATGGGATACCCACTATAAACTAAGAGAATGTAATCTCTAATCTCTGTTAAAATTCATACAAGGAAATAGGCCGTGACCAGCATATCTTAATTTGAGAGTCTATGTTGTTATCCAACTGTTAGGTATGTATAACAACATCGAAGTAGAGTAAATATGCAGTACCCCAGATCATCAAGTTACATTTTTAAGTATCATAGGATCTCTTTTATTTATTGATACAACCATACTTATATATTCACAATTATGTTACATAAACATAATTGGTGCACCAGTGAATATAACCTAATGTAACACTCAAATGATCTTTTCTTTTATCTACAATCTCTTCATTCCAAATCAATTGCTATCCAGATATGTTCTATTAGATCGCATCATACATGATCATCAGCAACATTCCAAAATAACTAATTGAAAAGAAACTTCAAGGTATTTAGTAAAAAATCAAAGAGTACTCTGAGATCCTTTTGATCTCGCGGGTCTCACACAACAAAGAAGAAGAGATCATATCTTCTGTTACCCTGTTGGTCAATTGCACATATGGTATGAAACATATGTTACAGTATTATTCTCCATTTCTTATGGAGCGTATGTCTAATTTAAAATCCAATACCGTACAAGTGATAGTTCAGATATACATAATATCTAACTTGAGTCCACAACTCTACTTATCATATAAATTCAATAACAGGACTCCCACTTGACATAAGACAGTTAAGGTGAATAGTGGGTATTTCACCTTCAGTCATAATAATGTATTCATATGACCTCATCTTGATTCTCTATCAAGGCGATATATATTTTAAGCACTTCCTCTCACATTTTGTATCATGTCTAGCTTAAAATTAATCTCATTTCTATGTCCTACCAAGACATAGAAGCGATTGCCTGTGTGAAAAGGCCAATCAACTGTCTGACATACCTTTCATTTTATATATCTCATGTGTTATGCTAAATATAATGATATTAAATAATTTGTAACAATTATAACATAAATGTATAAGTAAATATCATTCATTGCATTTATCCCACAAATACAAATATACATAATATATACTGTTCAATCAATATATATATATATAACTACAATCTACATAACCCTAGAGATTTCACATGGCCAATAAACACATCTCTAGGTATTGCCTTTGTAAAAGGACCTGCCACCATTTTGTGTGTAGATATGTACTGCATGCAAACTTGCTTTCTCGCCACCATGTCTCTAACGAAGTTATACTTAGTATCAATGTGTTTGGTCTTTGAGTGATACTTGGGATCTTTTGTATAAGCGATTGCTGCTTGGCTATCGCTGTATACCAACACTGAGTTAGTTTCATTCTCACCGAAACCCAAGTGATTCAAAAATCTTTTAAGCCAAACTGCTTCTTGTACTGCTGCTGAAAATGCTACAAATTCAGCTTCCATTGTGGATAAGGATATGCAACTCTGTTTCTTACTACTCCAAGAGATAGCTCCATTACTAAGTAAGAAAACATAGCCTGAGGTAGATTTTCTTTCATCTAAATCTCCTCCCCAATCAGCATCTGCGTAACCCATGAGTTGCAGATTTTCTCCTTGAAAACACAATGAATAATCTGCAGTACCTTTCAGATATCTAAGTATTCTTTTTACTGCTTTCCAATGGGACTGTCCTGGATTGGCTTGATATCTACTCACCATCCCAACGACGAAACTGATATCTGGCATTGTACACATCATAGCATAGATGAGGCTGCCAACAGCACTTGAGTAAGGAACTTTTTCCATTTGTGCTTTTTCATTTGGAGTCTTTGGACACATTCTTAAACTAAGACCTTCGCCTTTTGCTATAGGAGTATCAATGGGTTTACAGTCTTGCATATGAAACTTTTCAAGTACTTTCTTGGTGTAATGCTCTTGTGATAGAGCTAACATCTTCTTGGAACGATATCTTTCAATCTTCACTCCAAGAATGTATGCTGCTTCACCCATATCCTTCATATCAAAATTGGAGGATAACCATTCCTTAATGATTTGTACATACTCTTTATTGTTACTAGCCAACAGTATGTCATCCACATAAAGCGATAGAATCACAAATTTGTCTTTGGATCTTTTGACATACACACAATGGTCTTCATCAATCATTTCAAAATCAAATGATATGATTGCTTGATGAAACCGAATGTACCATTGTCTGGAAGATTGCTTGAGACCATAAATGGATCTCAACAATTTGCACACTTTGTGCTCTTGTCCTTCGGCAACAAAACTGACAGGTTGTTCCATATATATCTCTTCTTCCAGATTGCCATTTAGAAATGCAGTTTTAACATCCATCTGATGCAATTCCAAATCTAAACTGGCAACGATAGCTAGTATCAACCGTATGGAAGTAAATCTTACAACATGAGAGAAAGTCTCTTCGTAGTCTATCCCTTCTTGTTGTGTATACCCCTTAGCAACAAGACGTGCCTTATACCTCTCAATTGAGCCGTCAGCTAGACGTTTAATCTTGAGAACCCATTTGTTCCCAATTGCCTTGCGTCCTTCAAGGAGATCAACTAATTCCCAAACATTATTTGATCTCATTGACTCCATTTCTTCTTCCATTGCTTTCATCCATTTCTCTTTAGCAGGACAAGTGAGTGTGATTGTGCTGAACTTGGCTCAACATCATCTACTGACTTGCTCCCACTTGGATGAGATACTGTTGGAGGTTCAGGAATATGCACCAAACAATTTGCAACAATCAAATCATCCTGTTCCTCTACTTCATATAGAGAAAATTCCTGACCTATCTCACCCTTTCTTGGAAATTCATTTTCTAAGAAAATGACATCTCGGGACTCAAATTCTGTTACACTCCCACTCGATTGTTCACCAATGAACACATAACCTTTGGAATGTTCGGAGTATCGTATAAATATACTCTTTTTTACCTCGTGGACCCAATTTACCATGTTGATGAGACGAATCATGAACAAAGACAGCGCATCCCCAAGGTCTCAGATTACTAAGATCTGGTTTTCTATTAGTCCAAAGTTCATAAGGAGTTGAAGAAACAGATTTAGACGGTACACGATTTAGAATATAGGCAGCAGTCAATAATGCATCACCCCAAAAATTAATTGGCAGATTTTCTTGAGCCATCATTGACCTAACCATTTCCAAAAGAGTCCGGTTTCTCCTTTCAGCCACTCCGTTTTGCTGTGGAGTATATGGCATTGTTAGTTGCCTTAGTATTCCTTTTTCTTCGCACATTTGTTTGAACTCATCAGACAAATATTCGCGACCGCGATCCGTTCTTAAGGCCTTAACCTTTCTGTCTAATTGATTTTCACATAAAGTTATCAATTTTGTGAAACAAGCAAGAGCATCAAATTTATGAGATATCAAATAGACGTGACCATATCGCGTATAATCATCAATGAAGGTGATAAAGTATCTACCTCCATGTCGTGCCCTCACATTTATTGGTCCACAAATGTCTGAATGAATTAACTGCAATGGAAATTCAGATCTGGTTCCTGTTCCAAATGGTTTTCTTGCCATTTTTCCTTTTAAACAATTTTCACATGTTGGTAGACTAACCCTTTCAATTTGGCCTAACATGCCTTCCTTGGCTAATCTATCCATTCGTTGCTGTCCAATATGACCTAATCTCATATGCCATACATTCACATCAACATTTTCATCAGCATATGATGTAATTAAAGAAAAATGGGTATTAGAAGTCATCATATTAATAATATCCAGAATAATAAAACCATTCGATACATATCCATAACCATAACACACATCATCCAATACAACTTAATACTAGTACCACACATGTTCAAAGTAAATCCAAATCTAAGAAGAACTACTACAGATACAAGATTTCGTCGAATGTCAGGTGCAAAGAGAACATCATGTAAGAAGAGGGTTCGACTATCACGCATATCCAACTTGCATGTGCCTATACCCTTGACTGGTACACAAGAGTTGTTTCCTACATAAAGCCATTTTGAACCTTGCGGAATTCGACAAAAATCCACAAACAAATCACGGTCTTTGGCTACATGGTCTGTTGTCCCTGAGTCTACAGTCCACAAAGGATGAGAATCAGCAATAAAAACAGAACTGGAAACATATGAAAAATATGAAAGTTTTTCTATAATTTGTACCTTGCGGGGCTCTTTGCATTCACGAGCATAGTGACCCTTCTTGCCACAATTGAAACACTTGATCTTGGCCTTATTATGCTTCTTAAAATTCAGAGATGCCTTTCCCTTGCCACGATCTTGTTCCTTATATTTTTTCTCTTGTTTTCCCTTCTGACCATAATTTGACTTACGCTTCTGGCCTTGCCCTCCATGAGAGCTTGAACCAGCCAAATGCACAGCAGATTCAGTTTCTTGAGGCTTGGATGCCTCAATACGATCTTCCTCAAGTTCCAGATGCCTTACTGCATCGTTGAGAGTTTTAATACTCTCATTGTGGGTCAGATTCACCTTCATGTGTTCCCAAGTATGAGGAAGTGAACGAATCACTGCTTGAAGTTGTTGCTCATCAGTCAAAACATGGCTAGCGTCCTTCAACTCACTAATCATATTTGACATCTCCCTGAGATGTTGCCGCATGCTATGATTAGGACGCTTCTTGTAAGTGTCGAACTTGATGGTGAGTTGTCTCAGTTTTGTAACAGAAGTTCCACCAAACTTCTGCTTCAAAGCAAGCCACATCTCTTTTGCAATCTCATATTGCCTAAACTCATGCATCACATCATTATTCATACTGCTCAGCAATGTAATACGAGCAATGGAGTTCTTCTTTTTCCAGGACTCATATGCAGCCTTATCAGCAATGTGCTTTTCAGTCGTACCTTTTTCTGGTTCGGTTAAAATATGATCCAGGACCGAAAGAACCTCTTATTCTTCCAGGACATACTGAATTTTCATGGCCCAAATTTCATAATTATCGCCATTCAGTTTTTCACCCTTATTGAGTTCTGCCACAATATTCCTAGATGCAGATGCCATTTCACTAAGAAATTACAATTAAACTAAGTTAGGACATATCACAATTCTGATGGCTTAGTACAAATTATTTAATACCTAGCATAACAATTCTAGTTTTACAACAACTGTGAAATAATTTAATAATAATAATACTTATAGATTAAAATCAAAAGATCACTAAGTTTCACAATCATCATTTAATTCTATAAATTTTATTATCATTAATTATTCACTGTGCAAAACTCCCACTGAAAATTATACATTAATATATAATTTTAACAAAAAAAAAATGTAAACAGATTTAAAAAAAAATTCGTACAACCAAAAAAAATTCATGGCTAAAAAAATATATATAGATATAATATAATATATAATATATAATATATATAAACAACAAATTCCCGTTGCATAGAAAAAGTTTATCACCTTCGGTTTAATAGTATATATAATATATAGACAGAATAACATAACAAGAAATGGATTGTTGTATAGTGGTAAGATCATTGTCTCCCAAGGGACCCAACCGGGTTCAAGCCCCAGCGGTTTAAAATTTTTTTGATTTTTTGCGGTTCATGAGTAAGGTATGGACCAAGTCTATTCAGGTTGAACCGGTGCATAGACCTCTCCATTCCTACAGTAATGGACATATCCATTGCTGCCGTTTGAACTAGAAATGGATTATGTATAATCCAGAAGTATAAAAATTGTACACACCGATCACGAACCATCAAATCCAAAAAATGGTTCTTGAGAAAAAATGGTTCTTTGGACGGTTGTGATTCATTTGGACCAAAAAATTGTCCAACCAGTTGTATTAGATCCATAATAAACTAAAAATACATTGTTTTGCTTTGCATCTCCCATTTCCACTATACAACATCACTGTTTTGCAATGCATCTCCAAAAGATACATTTAAAAAATCTCCAAAAAATAGTGAATACAAATAAATACGTTTTTAAAATAAAATACGTATTTAGATTTAATTTTCAAATCTGTATCATATATTAAATTAAAATTTGCATCCAAATTAACGGATTAAAATAAAATTCGTATCTGATATAATAAAATAAAATCCGTATCCAAATTCGTTCCATATATTAAAATAAAATTTGTATTTAGTACTAAAACCAGAATACATGCTTTAATGACTCTGATACCAATGTTAATTAACGGATAGAACTTACAAATTACTCCGTTAATCTTTGTGCGGAAGCGGATCTTGCAAGCGTAGCAGTATCACTGGTTCTGCAAGGAATCACAAGCCGAAGCCGGAAGCCCTGCGTTTTCCACGACCTATGACCTTCACCTTAACAGAGTGCTTTTCTCTCTTTCTTGACAGTCTCTAATTTCGGATTTATTATCAGATGAGAGTCAGAGAGAAAATGATATGCATTGTTTATATAAAACCAATGCACCTTTTCTTAATGGGTTGGCACCTATTCATAACGGGTCGGGTTTTTAGTTTCCCACAATGGGCGTACCCTTTATTAAATCCAACAAGTGCTTTAGTAAAGACATCTGCCAGTTGCTCTTTGCTTCTGACGAATGGTGTTTCTATTTCTTTTGACTGTACTTTTTCTCTGACAAAGTGACAATCAACCTCTATGTGTTTTGTTCTTTCATGGAACATTGGGTTAGATGCAATATGCCGTGCAGCTTGATTATCATAGTACATTTTCATTGCCCCAGTGTGCTCCATCTTCATGTCGCAAAGTAGTTGCTTGATCCAGATGAGCTCACTCGCAGTAGATGCCATGACTCGATATTCTGCTTCCGCACTTGACCTTGCCACCACATTCTGCTTCTTGCTCTTCCATGTGACCAAGTTGCCTCCTACAAAGCTACAAAAACCTGTGGTTGATTTTCTATCACAGCTACCGACCCAATCTCCATCAGAGAAACCAACCACTTCAGAATTATTTTTTTTCATCCAAATTCCTTGACTTGGGGTGCTTTTAAGATATCTTAGTATTCTATCAATAGCACTCAAGTGACTGGTGCGTGGAGCATGCATAAATTGGCTTATAACACTAACTGCAAAGGCAATGTCAAGTTTGGTAACTGTAAGGTAAATTAATTTACCTACCAACCTTTGATATTGTCCTACATCAGGTAGTGGTTCACCATCCTCAATTCCAAGTTTAATGTTGGTTTACATTGGGGTATTGGCTGGTTTAGCCCCCAATTTACCAGTTTCTTTTAACAGGTCAATGACATATTTTCTTTGGGATAAAAATAAGCCTTTACTTGAGTGAGCTATTTCTATTCCAAGAAAATATGAAAGTTTTCCAAGGTCCTTGATATCAAATTCCTCCTTCAAATATGTTTTAACCTTTTTTATTTCCTCTTATTATTTCCAGTGATGATAATATCATCTACATAGACAAGAATAATGATAGTGCAATTTTGTGAATGTTTAACAAACATGGAGGAATCAGCTGTGCTTTTATTAAAATTAATTCTTAAAAGAGAAAAGCTTAGCTTGGCATACCATGCTCTTGGTGACTGCTTTAGACCATAAATTGTTTTCTTTAACTTACATGCAAGTGTTGGATTCGATGCATCTTTGTGACCTGGAGGAAGAGTCATGTAGACATCTTCTTCCAAATTTCCTTGAAGAAATGCATTTTTTACGTCCATTTGGAACATATCCCATCCCAAGTTAGTGGCCACCGATAAATTCTAACTGTATTCATTTTTGCTACTGGTGCAAAGGTCTCTTGGTAATCAATACCATAAGTTTGGGTATATCCTTTGGCTACTAATCTAGCTTTGTGCCTTTCAACTGTACCATCACAATTGTATTTGATTTTGTATACCCATTTGCAACCTACGGTCTTTTTGTTTTTTGGTAAGTGAATAATATCCCATGTATTATTTTTTTCTAAGGATTGAAGTTCTTCTTTCATAGCCTTACGCCAAATTAGACTTTGGTTTGCTTCATTAAAATTGGCTGGTTCGGTTTGATTGTTGATGCTACCCAAATAGGCCCGATATGTAGGAGATACCTTATCATAAGAAATAAAATTTTGAATTGGATACATCACTTGATGGGATACATAATCCTTTAGTTTGATAGGAGGCCGAGTTTGTCTTACTGGTCTTCTCAAGGCAGTTTCTTCTTGAGTTGCTTCTTTGCTTGAGTCAATTTCAAGTTCTTCTTGAGTTACTTCTTCACTTGACTCAGTTTCTACATTTTATCCCCCTGAAGGAATTACACTTGTTTCACCAGTGTGATTACCTTCAACCTGTTCTTGATTTATTTGTTCAGGAAATATAAAATTATTTGGAGGTAATTGTATTGGTTGACCTTCTACATTTCCTTGTTCATTTGTTTGATAATATGGTTCATTTTTAAATAATGACACATCTCGTGAAATATAAAGTTTATGGTTTTTTGGGTCATAACACTTATATCATTTCTTTTCTGAGGAGTATCCAAAAAAAAAATAGCTTTAACTGAATTTTTATCTAACTTGTATTGTCTTTTTATCTGTACAAAACATGTACACCCAAATATTCTTATATGGTCCAGATCAATTTTCCTACCCTTAAGAATTTCTAAAGGACTCATGTTCCTAAGTTTAGCACTTGGTAATCTATTTATAAGGTAAGTTGTCGTTAACACTGCGTCTGACCAATAAGTTTTTGGAACGTTAGTTTGAAAGAGAAGTGATATAGTAACTTCAAGTAAATGTCTATTTTTTCTTTCTGAAACTCCGTTTTGTTCGGGTGTGTTGATGCATGTGGTTTGATGTAAAATTCCTTTTTGTTTAAAAAATTCTAAGAAATTATTATTTATATATTCTGTCCCATTATCAGACCTAAAAATTTTAATTTTCGCATTGTATTGATTTTAGACAAAATTATAGAATTCTTGAAAGTATGAAAAAACTTCATGTTTTCCTTTCAAAAGGTATACCCAAGTTGTACAAGAAAAATCATCAATAAATGTAACAAAATATCTAAAATGATTATAAGAGTTTATAGGAGCTGGACCCCAAACATCTGAATGAATTAAGTCAAAACATTTTTTCGACATACTAGTGGAAGAAGAAAATGGTGATCTAGTTTGTTTTGAAAATTTACACACATCACAATTTTTTGAATCAAGATTATAACAAAAAAGTTTATTTAAAACTTGATCAGAGGGATGACCAAATCGTCGGTGTAACAATTTGTCACGATCTACTAAATTTCATGACACAAGACATTTATTGTTATTTTCTTCAAGGTAATAAAGACCATTTTTCAAATATCCCTCACCAATTGTATTCCCTGATTCTCAATCCTGAAGGGTCACTTTATTTGGTGAGAATATGACATTGCAATTTAATTCTTGGGTTATTTTACTAACCGATAATAGGTTTGAGTTAAAGTCTGGTAAATATAAAATATCATTAACATTTTTTGTAAGAAATTTGGTTGTACCAACACCTTGAATTTGGACCTTATTTCCATTTGCAACAATCACATGTTGAGGGTCTTTATTTTGCGTAATATTTTCTAATTTGGTTGGATCCCATGTCATATGATCAGTGGCACCCGAATCAATGATCCATTTACTTGTATTGTGACATAGATTTGCAAATTTAAAATTATTGTTAATTTTGCAAGAATTAGAAGTAGATTTAGAATGTACAAAACCTAAAATTTGCTGCTGTAGCAAACTATTTAATTGGGTTAACAGTTGACTGAGCTGCATTGATTGAGCCACAGATAATCCAGAGGGGCTGCTTGATTGAGCATGTTTGGATTCGCCTCCATTTTCATTTGTGTCCGCACATTTACTCAAACCCTGCAAATTCTCCTTTCTTGCGCCGCCGCTGCCCCAGTTTCCTCCTCCTCTTTCTCCCTTCTCTTGGGTTGGTCGGAGATGGGGTTGGAGCATCCAGCACCCGTCACGGTTGTGTCCTGCTCTCTTGCAGTGGTCACACCGATCGGTGCTTGGAACTCCTGTCACGGCTGTGTCCTGCAACCTGGTTGTGTCCCTTAAGCTTGGGTTTGAGTTGTTTACCTTGAAAGCTTTGTTCTCGGAGGTTTCCAACTGTCGAGAGTTCATGAGGGCTTGCCTAGACTCTTGTTGGATTCTTACCACCATATTGTCAAGACTTCTCATCTTCAACTGAAATCAAGATCCTGTTTGCTCGTTGCTTGAATCTGGGGTTCTTCTGGCTCTGTCGGCTCTAGACGCTCTGTTTAGTTGTTGCTTGATGCTTGTTGCTTGTTGCGTGATTTACAGGATTTACTTCCGCTCTGATACCATATTGAATTTTGGAGTGGAATAGAGAATGGATTAACAATGATTTTATTGATTGTTTTTCTATATTTTTACAATATATGTACATGATTATTTATAGACTAAAATTTTACTAGCTGTTAGGCTGTTTCCTAATTTACAGAGATCGTGTCTTAATTACAAGATTTACTAGCCGTTGCTAATATCTAGCTAGATACCTAATTAGTGTGGCAGCTATACATTTGAATGTTACATCATTTGTTGCCTAAGTTGCCAATGATGAGTGATATCTGAGGCAAATATCTTTATTCTTCAATACCAGCAAAAACATTATTTTCATTATATTTTTCATTTGTAGGTTTATAGCCTCATATGCCCCAAAACACAAAACACGCAATAATAAAAAAAAATGTTGAAATATTCCGAAGAAAATCCCATTTAAAACAAATAAACTTTAGTTTCTGATACAGAGCGAAATTAATTGGCTGGAGGAACAAAACCTAGGACGAAGAGAAAGAAGAAGAAATTTCTGACAGTGGCACCAATTGGCTCAATTGGCTTTATCCAAAAAAAAATTGGCTCAATTGGTGTAGAATTTAACCTTTCGATATCACGAGAGTTACTGGCCCAATTGGCTCGAGTCTTGAGAAAATAACCAATTAATTTAATCTTTTAACTTTAAGACCAAATATAGTGTGAATTGCTTATACTAAAAAAATATATATATATATTTGACAAGCAAATAATTAATTTGTATATATTAGAAAAGAATCTGAAAGCTGTTTTTTTATACTCAAGAAAATATTAAATATTCCATTTTTATCTATCAAGTATACTTATTTTTATTAGAAAAAATGTTAAGTTTATTCTCAATCGTGTTTATTTTTATCATGCATGTAATATTTATTTATTTTGTGTAAAAATGAAATTTAAAATTTAGCTATATCAAAGTTTTTATTTGATTCCAATTCTTATAAACTTGTATTGTGTTATAAAAATGGGTTATATAAATATTATGACTTTAAATTTTTTCATTCAGCCATAAAATATAATATTGTCATAAATATTGTGCTGACAAGATTTGATATGAAAGTAATATACTAGCTAGAGTACAGCAATCTGAAATGAAAACAATTAAGAAAAATGTTATTTTAAAGTTTTATATAATAAATTACAAAGAAGCTAGTCTGGTGCACCAATCTTATAATTGAAAAGAAAATATATAATTTATTGTATGGATTATTTATGTAATGAATTTTGTTCAAATTAAGCTTGCTCTATGCACTTAATACTAATGTAATTGACATTTGAGTCAGGTAAACAATAGCAGCTAAATATCAAATTCGTTTGTTTTTTTTTTAAAAAAAAAGCAGCTGAATCGATTGATTCACTGGTACGATCAATAAACCGTGGAACCGAACTTTTACTGGATTAATATCTGGTCCAGTTTTGATAATTAGTTTTCGAGGCTTCCTTCTGACAGCCATTAGGATTGCCTGATAAAAACGTACTTGTTAGGAATATCCAGTGCTATATATAACCTATATATATATTAGCTAGCTTGTTTTCCCTGGATACAGCTTCAATTTTTTTTGATGAATAACAATTTTGGCCAATCTTATAATAAAGAGTGAATTTTGCTGAACAAAGGTAATTCGGAATCGGTAAGAGTCTTGGTATACATATTCATTAATTTCACTGAGTATTTTAACTGCATGCCTTCTGTAATAATTACGAGGCTCATGCAAAACTCTTAGGTCTCTTTGTCCTCATGCTGTTTTCTTCCGTAATGAAAGTGTTAATTTACAGCGTTTCGAATACATGTTCTGACTTCTGACTTGTACATGCTGCAAGTGTTTTGAATGCTTTGAATATAATAAGTATCAAATGCTTTTAATATAATGTTTGTTTTTTTGTAGGTTCAAAAGACCAATAACAGCTGTCAATCTTACTGAAGTATCAATTTAATGTATTGACAGCTTTAAATAAAGGAAAATTTCATGTATATATATCTTTCAAAAACTAAACAAATACGTATTTGTCCTTCTAAACTTAACAATAATATATTTTCCATTCTAAATTATAATAAATCACATATTAATTACGAGTCCGGCTAGTATGCATCGGCAGGGACTGATCCAAATAGGCCCAGGGGTAGGCAAGTGGCTACCCCTGGATTATAATTTTTTTTGGAGGCCCACTAATACTACATGTTGGTGTCTACTCCTGAATAATATTAGTGCCCACCCCTGAGCCCAGAAAAATGAATACACGGCCCAGGTCTGCGTTAGAGAAAGAAAATAGAATCCACGCTAAGTCTAATTTGTCCCTCCGTGACTGTGAGCCGCGATAGTGGACCATATTTCTCACTTCGCGCACGAGTTCTGGTGAACCGCGTATACACTAGTGTCGCTGGGTAGTGAACCGCGCAAACTCCAAACTCATTTGGCGCTACTATAGTTTTATTCCAAATTTGTACCTTAAGTTCCATGATGTAGTACACAACGCCAAGAAGAGTGTTTATGATGTCTTCGATAACTGGTATATGAGATTTTAGAGTATTCTTACTCTCGAGGGTACCAGGTGACTTGCTTCAAAAGCATCAACGAGTTGATAAATTTGTCCCTTTTATTTGTATACTGATTCACAGCTACCATAAAATCTCCATATTATATTGCAAAAGCCGCAAGAACAAGAACTATCTTGGCATCTGGTGAATAGTTGGAGAGTAAAGTGAGTAGTGAATTTGTCCTTTCGTGGACACTACCTTTTTCTAGGCAATCATATTTTTGGGGATATATAATTTATGGAAGGAAGGATTTTTATTTTTCTAATGGAGAAAACTTTCCTTTAATTAGTTCTATAATTAATTAAGTGAGAGAGAGGAAGTGGATCCGGTAATCAATCAATCTATTTAATAAGCATGGGTAAATTGGGTATTTAGAAACAAAAAATTCTCTCAGCTCTCAAAATTAGAATTGTTGCTCTTAGTATAGCACTCCCCTTAAATAAAAGCAGGGGTTTGACCGTTTGAGACTCCAATTGGTGCCTTGCCTGAAACATTCGCTATTTTTTTAGATGCAAGAAACAAACTAAATTGAAAAGGAAACTTGTAAATTAAAATAATGAGCATTTTTTGGTCTTTCTTGTTTACCTAGTAAGTCTTGTGCATGTGTAATTTTATGAGATTTTGCTCATTTCTTTGAATAGAAAACCTTAATAAAAATATTTGTTTTCAGGAATGATACCAAATTGTGTTAAGGCTGGTAAAAAAAAAATTACGCCTCATTCGAAAGTGATTCAATTTTTTTTTTATTATTAGTGCATGTGTAATTGAAAAGGAAACTTGTAAATTAAAATAATGACCATTTTTTTGTCTTTCTTGTTTACCTAGTAAGTCTTGTGCATGTGTAATTTTCTGAGATTTTGCTCATTTCTTTGAATAGAAAACCTTAATAAAAATATTTGTCTTCAGGAATGATACCAAATTGTGTTAAGGCTGGTAAAAAAAAAATTACGCCTCATTCGAAAGTGATTCAATTTTTTTTTTATTATTAGTGCTGTGGTAAAAGACCAATTTGTCTCCCAATTAATTTCTGTTAGTTAAAACTTCAGCATTTAAGATACAAAGTCTCTATAATATCTCATGGTTTTAAAAAATATATATGAAAATTGTTTCGAACAATGAATTTTAGCATAAATAATCACACCAGGTTACGTTTTTTACACTAAATATAAATAATTGTGTGTAATTTTTCCATGCCAGTTTCGAAGAAATTGCTATTTTTTCATGTACAAATTCAAATATCAAAATTCCAAAAAGCGTGTGCATATTGTGCCTACCCCTGATTGAAATCCTGGATCTGCCCCTGTGCATCGGTGGCATGTGACACACACACTAGTACAAAAAACCCCTTTACTGACTGTTAAAAAACCCCTTTACTGACTGTTATTGAGGCGTCAGTGATGGCGCCGCCAGTATAGATACTCAACACTGACGGGTAAAAAACAGTCAGTGTAGGGTGCCAACAGTGACTGTTTTTAAAAAAAAAACAGTCATTGATGGTTAAAAAATAGTCAGTGTTGGCGTAAAATTTTTGGCATGGTTTTGCCTGTATCGGGGTTAGCCTCCATATTTTTGCTAGCCATATATATTACTATATTCATTGACTGTTAAATAGAAGATCATGCAAATAATGTACACAACATAAACAAAAGGCAACACAATTTAATAACATAACATATTCATTCACAAAAAAACCACACTATAGTACATAACACATAGTAACAAAATATACATTTGAAATTAACAACATTGCATTTGTTATGACTAGTTTAGAAGTTGTCCAAGAAAAATGTACACCATTGTCGTGTTATTGCATGAAGTTGCGTCGTTGTATATTTTTCTATCGGTAAATCACACTGCATGAATATAAATTAAGAAGTTAATTTTATCCAAGTAATATGAAAAATGAATCAATTTCAATCATAAAATACATACATTAGGAAAAAATGTCAAATTGCGTGGTGACTAGGTTTTGCATGTGTTTCATGACATAAAATCCACACCTTACCACCTTTTTGCTTAGGGCTATGAAATGTTCAATGCAAGTGAAATAATTACCCGAGAGAGCTCAATAGCAAAGAAGGCAACAAATTAAGTATCAAATTAAAACTCAAGTGTACAATGAAGACAGTTGAAACCCCTTAATTTTTTGTTTATAAAAGCTACCTGAAGTGTAAAAGCAGTGACTAAAATTGTCATGGCCAGAAGCAGTCTCCAGGAGGCTAAAATTAAGACCCAAGTTGACTCCCTTCACCCATGCAACAATCAAATAAAGAGGCATCTGCCAAATATGTGATACCCCATAATTAAATATGCCACACATTGAAAGAATTAAATAGTATAAATTTATTGGTGATAATTTAGGATTCAGCACCAAATACTGGTAACATTCTTAATATACTTGTTGGGGTTGCATGGATTATTTTTATTTTGGAGATGAAAGACAATAAACTCATTTTATATTTATTTGGTGGACATGTGTGCTTTCGTGTGTAACCATGAGATTTTGCTGCTCTCACCACAAACATAGATATCCGAGTTGCAGAGACAAGAGTAACACCTAAAGTGATATCCTGCAAAACCAAAAGAAATGATCCTACTTCTATTTAACTTGTTTCTACAAAATCACATTTTAAGGGGAAGGAACAAATCTTACAATCGTATTCTTGAAAGCATGTTTTGCTGCATATCCAGCAATAGGAAGTAGGATCCCCCAGATGAATCTGACCAGTATGCGCCAAGTCTTTGGCACAGCCTACATAATCAAAGGAGATGAAAAATGCATGCACTTCCTGTACATTCATTTAATATCTAGTTTATTGTGATGTATTATTACCTCAATAGTATTGACAATGTATTCTGATAACTTGATGTAAGATGAATCTGACCGGTATGCCCCAAATTAATGACTCTTCACTAAACTTGGAAAAAAAAATCTTTCGATTTGCATAATATAAACCAATTAACCAAATTAGAAACAAAACTACATAACTTTAAAGCAAACAAAACAACAGAACCATTTTAACCACAAAACATTTTGTTCGGTTGAAACCAAATTGGCTAAACCATTTGAACACTCCAAGATTTGACAATTACCTCTTAGCTTATTTTCAAAAAAAAAGGAAAAACAAAATATAAAAGCAAATGTTAATTAACCGGTGATAAGGAAGACCGATTATCCTCATGTTACCACTTCTACACCAAGTGTATGGATCAGCATTTTTTTAGTTCTTGACCAGGACTTGTATTGTGGCAACTTCCCCCGAGATTTTTTTAGTTCATTAGGCCCAATTAATTCAACAAGAGCGAATGTTCATCACTAATACAACATTTTGGGTCCAATTCATACTATAAATTCAACCAATTAAACCAATATGAGGAATTTTAAGAAAGGTACAGAAAATTCAAGTCACGTATTTAGCAAAGCAGTAAGTCTTTATACAACTTTAGTTAATCAACGAATTTTTTTACACAAATTTCACTTTGATTAGTAAACGTAAAGTTAACAGTAAAACTTACGGAGCGGGGCAAGGAAGTGGTCTAAGAGGAAACCCTAAACCCGGCTGAGCGGGGTGAGGCAGATCGATGACTAAACCCTAAAACTTGGCGCTGTCACAGGGAGAGAGCAGATCGAGCGGGTAGGGGGGTTAGTTAGTGCCGAGAGACATAGAGAAAGGTTTCGAGAGCGGTGTCGCCATTGGTGTGGTTTAGATCTGTGAAGTGATGCGATTTGGGGAGAAGGAAAGACAGGAGAGAGTTTAAAGAAAGAAAATGTTTGGGAGGGATTTAGGGTTTGGCGGGGTGTGAAATATCAGAGAGGCTGAGAGGCGGGGAAACAAATATCAAACCGGGAAAATCAAATTTCATTTTCTGTGGCGCAAAAAAATAAGAGGAAAGTGAAATTTTTGGGGCACAAATTTTAGGAACAGAGACTCCCCAAATCAGCATGTCCAGCACGTAGTTCATCTCTTCTAAAAATAAGGTTTTCTGAAATTCGTCACTGGAATCCAGAAAGGAAGTATTTCATTTGTACATTTACAAGTAATTTATTAGAGTTGTATTTAGTAAATTTTGTAAGATATTTAACAATTATACGTATTTGTTTAAATTAAATTTCTAGATGTAATATATATTTGAGGAGGGTTCCAATGCCTCATATTTTTCATACCTCGTCATACCTCATATTTTATATCTTTGTTTTCAAAGTTTAAATTGTCGATCCGAACCGTTCAACATGATATATATACTAAAATATGGCTAGGGATGAAATTTTATAATTTTTGAAATTTTTTTACTATTTTTTAAGATGGGTAGAAAATTATTGTTTTTTGAACGGTTTAAAAACAGTGATTTTGTACCTAACTTAAAAAAATAGTAAAAAAATTCTAAAAAATATAAAAGTTTATCTTCATGCATATTTTAGTATAAATATTATGTTGAACGGTTCGAATCGACAATTTAAACTTTGAAAACGAAGATATAAAATATGAGGTATGAAAATAATGAGGCATTGGAACCCTCCTCTATATATTTTATCGTGCTAATTTAATGGAAAACTATATGAATAATATTAAAAAAAAAATTAATTTTGTACGGCTTCTATGGCCAGATCATACTTATAATTGTCTTTTGATAGAATTTCATCATTATTTGTTCCTACAATGTGTGCTAATATTTGTGGACCGTTCTTTTTCACGTGAGCGATCGACGGTCAATCTGCAAAGAAATGATTCCAAATTTGTTTTGAAATTATCAAGGAAAAACATTAAACAAAAACAACATAAAAATTTTGAAGTTTGATTGTATTTGAGCTCCGATCCAATATGAAGGGTTTATAGCCATTCGATGTTTTGATATTCCATTGCCTAGATGAATAGCTAAATGAAAAAGATATTGATGAAACTTTGCTGAAAGAAAATAAATGCAATGCTCTTTAGTTTCATGTTCATGTATAGAAGATGTGAGTCATATATGCAACATGCATGCCATGCTATATAATTTAATGTGTTAAAATCATTTAATTAAGCAATAAGCATGTTATAACACTAATTATTGCATAAATATTACTAATATAATTTTCATTACAAAATATTTTCTAAAATTAAAGACAAAATTTGTTGTTAATTGCCAAAATTTCATGTTAACATAACGGAGAGAAACACTGACCCTTTTATTAAAAAAAACAGTCACTGTAGGGTGAGGCAACACTGACCCTTTTATTAAGAAAACAGTCACTGTAGAGTATACAATCAACACTGACCCTTTTATTAAAAAACAGTCACCGTAGAGTATACTATCAACACTGACCCTTTTATTAAAAAAACAGTCACTGTAGAGTATACTATCAACACTGACCCTTTTTTTTTTAAAACAGTCACTGTAGGGTGAGGCAACACTGACCCTTCCTTTAACATAACAGTCAGTGTTGGTGTACTGCACAACACTGACGGTTTTTTAATAAAAGGGTCGGTGTAGGTTGTGATCAACACCGACGGTTATAAAAAAAAAACAGTCAGTGTTGATTCACTGACGGTTGTTTACAATTGAACAGTCAATGTTGAAATTCTTCTTATTTACAATTTTGCCACGCAGTCTCTACACTGACTGTTACACATTAAAACCGTCGGTGATTGAGGGTCAGTGAAAGGGTTTTTTGTACTAGTGACATCTTCAAAACCTTTTGGATAGACTTCAAACGACAAATATAATCCGTTCAAACTGGCCTAATTCATTAGTGATGCATTTACACGAAAAAAAAATAATTTTAATATTTTAGTATCAAGTCAAATTTTCAAAAACTGATTTAAATTAATTAAACTCTACATTTGATCAATTGACTTGATATTAACTAAATTAATAATTATTATTTTTGCATGTAAACACGTGATTCATGAAGTAGATCGATCGGTTTGAACGGTCATGAATTCGTCCTTTGAATGACATGAATTAGTTTCAATTATCACTGACAGCTATTTACAGATAATACAGATCACGATATAGAAAAATTTTAGTCGTCGCTGAATGTCATATATATGAAAACAAATTTGTAATGTAATAACATTTTTTTATGCGTGGATATCGACAATATATCATTATATTGTATTGTTTTTTATATTTGCAATCATTATATATTAAAAAAAAGCGGAGACATATACAATATACAATAGATCGATGCAAGAAAAATAAAAAATCATTTCAACTAAGAGTCAATACTAAAATTATTACAAAAAAATTTAAAAAATCGGCTGGATACAAGCTAATAATCACTTTCTGGAGAAAATTGCCTGCAGTTTGCTCCTGGACCTGCATCCGGATGGGGCTAGGAGTGCGAGGTCCGCATCAACACGACATATGTTTGTACTCTCTTCATGTTTATATGGAAATTATGTTGAACAATTTGGACAGATTGTTTGAATTTTGTAAATAGAGATATCAACCCATAGCACATGACTGTCACTACTACAGAAATGGTCATTGTACACTGCACATTGTACACGGATTTGACAATTTTGGGAAAATTGTGAGATTGCCACTACAAAACCTTCAAAATGTGAGAATGCCACTATAAACTTCAAAATTGTGAGAATGCCACTCTAAAACTTCATTAATTGTTAAAATGCCATTCTTATACAATTCTTATACTATTTTTATAAAAAATAATCTGAAAAATTCTGTTTTATAATACGTATTTTCGTATTTCCAATTATACCCTTGAAGTGAAATTAAGAAATAAATGGACTCCTCCAGTCTATCCCTGCCTCCCTCTCTCGCGTGAAACTTCCCTCTCTCGCGTGATTCTTCCCTCTCTCGCCGGAATCCATATCCTCGCATGATTCTTTTCTCCTTCATCGCTTGCCCTCTCCAGTTCCTCCAAGCTGCGTCCCTTCCTACAAACACAAACGGGCTAGTCGTCGCCGTTACAACCGCCAGCTCCCTCTCTCTGAACCAAAGGTCTTCATCGTTTGTTCACCAGTTCCTCCCTTCGCTGCCTTATCTCTCCTTCTTGATAGGTTTGTGTTGCTGAAATTTATAATTCATTTTGCTATTTTGTTTGCAGTTTATGAATTGATTAATTTAGGGTTTTGTATCGTTGTCAGAAATTCGATTAATTTATGGTGTGCACAA